>JAJOZX010000196.1:147500-177500 GCA_023014485.1 Bathynomus jamesi
TTTTAATGGGAAGTTTCGTTGTTGTTGACATTGTTGAAGAAAAAAATACCTTCAACATGAGGAAAACCAATTATTTTAAATATTGGTATTCAATTTATGAAACTATTATTTTATCATTTTACTGAGTAATAAAACTATTTAACATCATTTTAGCTATTGTATATGAATAACAAATTCTGGTGCTGTATATTGTGAAGTGATTTAATTAAGGAAAAACATTTAAACAAATTTGAAATGTAAAAATATGAAAATCGAAAGTTATCACAATAGATTAGGAAAATTTATGAAGAGAATGGATTTTTTAAATATAGACAAAGAATCGGCATCGGCTAAATTTTGGAATCGGTACATCACTAATTCAAACCAAACAGTTAATATTATTTTCAAAATGAGAGACGGACCAATAGAGCAGATACAAGAATTTAAGTATCTGGGTCAAATTATCACCAGCTCCTAAGTGACGACTGAGACATATGGAAACAATATCGAAGTTACTGTGCAAAAGGCGAACATAATTATGAGGAATTTCAAATTCTGTACAAGCGAAGCTAAAGACACCCTTTTTCGTACTTTCTGCATTAATATTTATGGGCAGCAACTCTGGCTTGATTATAAAAAAGGTTGTCAGAACCCTAAATTTGCTTTACACCAGATTCTTTAGACCGCTGCATAAGTTGCCTCTAAGATGCTCAGCCTCTCAAATGTTCGCTAACAGCAACGTTTCGACCCTCTCTGAGGTAACAAGACGTGCCCAATAAAGGCTAATGCGAAGAATTAAAAACTCAGACAATCAAATTGTCCAAGCTATTCATCAGTCCTGCTTAATTAGGTCTTCTAGACAATGGACTTCTTGGTATGAAAGTGTTTGTCTATAGCTCCACTTTACTCCTGCAATAGCTTTTCGATTACATGTAGGCTTCATTTTTATGAATTAATATTAATTAATTGGTTGTACCTTTGATTACTTTGATGGATACTCTATTTCAGGGGTGGGGAACCTTTTTTCATTGGAAGGCCGCATTTCATTTAACCAAGTCCCTATTAGGCCGCATTTCATTTAACCAAGACCCTATTAGGCCGCATGCTGAGTATTTAACATATACAGTACAACAAAATGTCATATTTTAGTACTACAATCTACATATTTACTAATTTTAAATCAAACTTGATAATACGTGAGGGCTTTTATAATAAATAAAAATTCAGCAAGTGCATTTATTGGGGGGGGGGGGGGAATAATTGACAATAGAACTAATAATATTAAGTGAAAAATGATTTAAGTGAAATGATGTTAATATTAAGTGAAAAAGTGATAAACCATTTAATGACTTTTTTGTGACTGCTTATTGCGGGACAGGAGTCGTACATTTGGTTCCACACATCGTTAACCGTAAGTTTTAGTTGGTCCTACAGGTGCATATTCGTCATCTGAGATCTCAAGCGCGTTTTGATTGATCACATACAAAAACGTTGATTCACAACAGTAGGTTTGTGCCGAAACAAGACAACATTCGACGAGCAGTTGGCGCAGACGTGGGTATTCAACGGCATTTTTCCATATTTCAACAGGATCCTTCTTAGTATCAAATAGAGACTTAAGGATATTATCTTCTAATAGCTCAATCAGCTCCATCTGTAAATCTTCAGGTGCTTTGGAGAGATCAACCAGGTGTGGTTTGGAAAGCTAGTTTCAGTGTGAAGTCATGTTTCTCAAAATCTTCAGATCTTTCATCGTATTCTTCAATCAGGGAGTCTAGGACAGCTGTAGGCAGAAGGCCGCAACTAGTACCCCAAAAGGCCGCAGGTTCCCCACCCCTGCTCTATTTGATTGTCTCCTGTCAATAAACATTATCATCGTTACCATTATTATATCTAATCATATCTATATATATATATATATCCCGTGGTTCGGATCCCACGTAAAGCTTAGGTCCCTTCCGTCATTGACCTTAGATGTTGCGAAGGAGGTTAAACAACCCCAATAAAAAAATAAAAATATATATAATATTACAGGGCGTCCCAAAAAAATGTATCCACACTTAAATAATTATAAAGGCAGTGTTTATTTAAAATACATTCATTTTCAAAATGTAATAGAATCTACAGACATTATTAATTGTTTTGTCAACGCCTGTTTTCAAAACTGACGTCCGTTCTGGTCCAGGCACTGCTGATAACGCGAAGCAATGGAATCGCAAACATCACGAAACATTTTCGTTTGGTATTTGTGTGCATTCTCGTCAATGGCTGCTCTCAATTCAGCGACGGTTGCAGGTTTTATAGCGTAGACTTTGTCTTTTAAGTATCCCCATAAAAAAAAGTCTAGTGGTGTGAGGTCTGGTGAACGCGGAGGGTATCTACGAAAACCCCTTCGTCCAATCCACATCCACATCGTGCCAAGTAACACTCGCAATACTCCACTCTTCGGTCCGGATCATCATCTTCATTAATAGCATGGATAATCTTGGAATGTAAACTTTTCCATTGACAGCGCTTCAAAATGCGTTGGACAGGACGATTCTGAAAATTCCTACCTCACGACTCGCTTGCCGCACAGATTTTCTTGGACTTTGGTGATACGTTCCAGTACTCTTTCTTGCTTTGTGGGGCTTGTCGATGTCGTGGTCTTCCGGAACGCTTCTTGTGGACATTCTGAACAGTTCCATCGGCTAATCCATCTCTAATTCGAGTGATGGTAAGTCGCGTTGGTGATCTGTTTGAAACTCCCTCCTAAACTGTCTTTGCACTTCAACTGCGTTTTCACACTTCCAGTAGCATTTTAGAATGATTTCCCTTGTTCAAAGCTTAGTCTGACTGCCATTATTAATTCTAATGGGTTTAACTTGGAAAGAAAGGAAACATCAATTGAGCTATCAGTGTTAAAGGGTGTGTATACATTTTTTTGGGACGCCCTGTATATTATATATATATATAGATGAATAAAACACGAAGGAAAGGAAACACAAAATGGTGCCTCAAGCGCTTTGTCTAATGACATCCTCAGGAACACTGAAGTACATAAAAAGGTTAAGCCATATATAGGTTACAGAAAGAAAAAAAAAGAGAAAAAAATAAATAACATACATACACACACCACACACATATATAATTATATATATATATACATACATATCTATATATACAAAATACATACATACATAACATACATTAACATATATACAATAAACAGAGAAGTAAAAATAATAAAAAATAAAAATTAAAACCTTAAAGGATTACCAGTGAGGCGTACAGATTTTAAGGAAAAATATCGATTTTAGCACAAGATCAAATGGATTATAAAAATACAAAATTATACGGAACTCTGCCGGGTTTTAACACAATGCTGCCTATGGTCAGGTTTCGATATATATATAAAAAAAAAAAAAATAAATAAAAAATAAAAAATAAATAAAATGCAAATTAAAAGTTAATCGATTTTTAGCACAAGATCAAATGGATTATAAAAATACAAAATTATACTGGAACTCTGTCCGGGTTTTAACACACTGCTGCCTCTGGTCAGGTTTTGATATATATAAAAAAATAAAATGCAAATTAAAAGTTAATAAAGTAGAAGACAAGTTTACCAAAGATTTAATGTTTTACTCTTCTTATTTAAATCTGTTTTAAAGGAATTCAACATAACAGGATCGAGTTGAAAAAGACCTTTGCTTATGTTGAAGTTATTTGAAAGTTGGATAATGGCAGACTCAAGAATATTTCTATTAACAATGTTGCTTGAATGGAATAAAACTGAAGCATTATTCCAATCAATACAGTGGGCTAACTCTGACAAATGGACAAAAAGGGCACTGGACAACTGTCCTGTTCTAACGGAATATTGATGCTGTTTTATACGTGTGTGCAAATCCTTTCCCGTCTGACCTATGTAAAAGGAATCACATTGTTTACAACCAATTTTATAGATAATGCCTGAATTATTGGTAGGGCTATTTTTACTGTGATATTTTTCACAATATTGTTATATGAAAATACTACATTAATATCCAAAAGTTTAAGTACATTAGCAATGCCTAAAAAGCCCGGGAAAAATGGAAGTACTAAAATATTTTTGACAAAGTACGATTGTTAATATTGACACGATAGAAAGTTCGTTTTGCCTTGTTGAGACAAGATTCCATAAACGCAGATGGATAACACAAATCACTTCCAATACCGTTGATTTTTCCAATTCGGCATCGATGTATTCCGGACTGGCGATCCTAAGGGCGCGGAGAAACATTGATGAAAATATGGCCTTCTTAGTGGGGGTATCATGTCCCGAGTAAAAGTGTACGTAGGACAAATTGTTTGTCGTTTTCCGATAGATACTAAACTTAAAACCTGGGCTTTCCCTATGTACACGCACATCCAAAAATGGGATTGAATTGTCTTGCTCAACTTCTAAAGTAAACTTAATGGAGGGGACTTGATCATTTAACTGAAGGAGGAAGCTATCCAGGTCACGATTCATGGGCCAGATACACAAAATATCGTCGACGTACCGCAACCAAGGGATGCCAACCCCCAGGATTCTCGGAATATAGGTAATTTCGAAAAACTCCATATAAATATTGGAGAGGAGAGGCATTGCTAATGTACTTAAACTTTTGGATATTAATGTAGTATTTTCATATAACAATATTGTGAAAAATATCATAGTAAAAAATAGCCCTACCAATAATTCAGGCATTATCTATAAAATTGGTTGTAAACAATGTGATTCCTTTTACATAGGTCAGACGGGAAAGGATTTGCACACACGTATAAAACAGCATCAATATTCCGTTAGAACAGGACAGTTGTCCAGTGCCCTTTTTGTCCATTTGTCAGAGTTAGCCCACTGTATTGATTGGAATAATGCTTCAGTTTTATTCCATTCAAGCAACATTGTTAATAGAAATATTCTTGAGTCTGCCATTATCCAACTTTCAAATAACTTCAACATAAGCAAAGGTCTTTTTCAACTCGATCCTGTTATGTTGAATTCCTTTAAAACAGATTTAAATAAGAAGAGTAAAACATTAAATCTTTGGTAAACTTGTCTTCTACTTTATTAACTTTTAATTTGCATTTTATTTTTTTATATATATCAAAACCTGACCATAGGCAGCAGTGTGTTAAAACCCGGACAGAGTTCCAGTATAAATTTGTATTTTTATAATCCATTTGATCTTGTGCTAAAAATCGATTAACTTTTAATTTGCATTTTATTTATTTTTTATTTTTTATTTATTTTTTTTTTTTTATATATATATCGAAACCTGACCATAGGCAGCATTGTGTTAAAACCCGGCAGAGTTCCAGTATAATTTTGTATTTTTATAATCCATTTGATCTTGTGCTAAAAATCGATATTTTTCCTTAAAAATCTGTACGCCTCACTGGTAATCCTTTAAGGTTTTAATTTTTAATTTTTTATTATTTTTACTTCTCTGTTTATTGTATATATATGTATGTATGTATGTATGTATGTATTTGTATATATAGATATGTATGTATATATATATATATATATATGTGTGTGTGTGTGTATGTATGTTATTTATTTTTTCTTTTTCTTTCTGTAACCTATATATAGGCTTAACCTTTTTATGTACTTCAGTGTTCCTGAGGATGTCATTAGACGAAAGCGCTTGAGCACCATTTTGTGTTTTCCTTTCCTTCGTGGTTTTATTCGTCATAAATATTTTTCACGTGTTACCTTCGTGAAATAATTTTCATATATATATTATATATATATATATTATATATATATATATATATATTATATATAGATATATATATACTGTATACCTCGGTGGTGTGCAGCAAACCAGCTGTTCATTCTTCCATAAAATAAAATTGGTAAATGAATGGATACCCTTGGTAGTCTATGGTTAAGACACTGTGTTGCTGAATGATAAGTCTGGAGATTGAGTCCGGGCGAGGACTTTGTAATTTCCGACGACCCGTCGCCGGTGGGTCGTTGTTCGGATTCCACGATAAGCTGTAGGTCTAAGGTGTGGCAACGAGCTTGCCTTCGTCAGAATAAGCAATTCGGGCAGAAGCAAAACCAAGGTTTCCAATGTTATATACATATATATATATATATATATATATATATATATATATATATATATATATATTATATATATATATATATATATATATATATATGTGCTGCAAACCGACAAGGAAAAAGAAAAACGATTCCAAGGCCTTTCGTGTATTCAAAGCTACACCTCATCAGGGAATGAAGATAAAAGGCAAGATGCCCATAAATATATACAACGTACAGGAAAAACAAAACAATTAGCACATACTTAACAAGGGTTAATGAGAGGCAAAAGAAATTTTAACATGATATCGTCAATTTTATACGTCCCCGCACTGTTATTGAAATTGTTTTTAAAATGAATAAATGCACATTCTAGAATATTTATTTCTATTATATCTCTGTTTTTAACAAGCGCTTTAGAACTATCCCACTTGATGCTATGGTTACATCTATACATATGGTTAAATAAAGCATTGGAAGTATTAGCTGTTCTACACGCATATTTATGCTGTTTCACCCTAACATCTAACGTTTTACCGGTTTGGCCTATATATACTGAGTTACATTGTGTACATCCGTATATATAGGCCAAACCGGTAAAACGTTAGATGTTAGGGTAAAACAGCATAAATATGCGTGTAGAACAGCTAATACTTCCAATGCTTTATTTAACCATATGTATAAATGTAACCATAGCATCAAGTGGGATAGTTCTAAAGCGCTTGTTAAAAACAGAGATATAATAGAAAGAAATATTCTAGAATGTGCATTTATTCATTTTAAAAACAATTCCAATAACAGTGCGGGGACGTATCAAATTGACGATATCATGTTAAAATTTCTTTTGCCTCTCATTAACCCTTGTTAAGTATGTGCTAATTGTTTTGTTTTTCCTGTACGTTGTATATATTTATGGGCATCTCGCCTTTTCTTCATTCCCTGACGAGGTGTAGCTTGAATACACGAAAGGCCTTGGAATCGTTTTTCTTTTTCCTTGTGGGTTTGCAGCATTCATTCATTTCACGTGTTTTATTGTGAAATTCATCCATATATATATATATATATATATATATATATATATATATATATATATATATATAGGGTGTTTCAAAAGTCCCTCATTATTTTTAACATTTTATTAAAATAGCAATTACAAGAGGAACCAAATGACAATTTGGTTGCTGAGTCTACGATTCATGAGAATTTTGGTGGCATCAAACTTGGCTTCATAAGTCTACAGGAAAGTCACTGGTACACCTCAACGTGGGCACCGTCTTTTTCGAAACAAGCGAGCCACCGTTTTACGCATTCTTGGCCGACATTGGACAACATTTCGGGAGTAACAGAAGCACACGCATTCCTGATCCGTTCTTCTAGTGTGGGGAGGACTCGCGGCTTGGTGGCGTACACTTTGCTCTTAATGTAGCCCCACAAAAAGAAGTCGCATGGGTAAGATCAGGCGAGCGAGCAGCCCATTCGATGGGACCACGGCGACCATTCCACCGATCCGGGAACTGCTTATTCAGAAATGAGCGAACCTCACGCGAGTAATGAGCAGGGGCACCGTCTTGCTGGAAAATGACTTCTTGCATGTCAGCTACAGCTGACAGTTGGGGGATGCAGAACTCCTGAAGCATACGAAGGTAATTGTCTCCGTTGACGTTCACGGAATTTCCATCTTGATCCCGGAAGAAGAACGGACCAATCAGCCCAGCTGAGGAGATGGCACACCAGACGACCAATTTCGGCGTGTCCCTTTCATGTTCACGGAACTCCGCAGGATTGTGAGTTCCCCAGATGCGGGTGTTGTGCCGATTGACGCGACCAGAAAGGTGGAAGAGAGCTTCGTCGCTGAACTACATGTGCTCCAGGATCGATGGGTCTCTTTCGTAGTGATGCAGCAGTGTCTCACACATCTCCACCCGGCAATCGTAGTCTTGGGGTTCCAGCTTCTGAACCACCTGGATCTTGTACGGATACAGCTTGAGACCACGCCGCAAAATCCGTTGGATAGATGTCGCGCTGATGTTCAATTCCGCAGCAGCTCGCCGAATGGACTTTCCTTGACTCTGAGTAAACGCCTCACGGACAGTTTCGACATTCTCCTCACTCCGCCCACTTCGAGGTCTTCCTGATCGTGGTTTGTCCTTTACGGATCCGGTCTCCATAAACTTCCGGTGGGTGGCGACGATGGTGTTCCTATTCGGTGCATAATGCTGTCCGTAGACTGCCCGGAATCGTCGCTGCACTTCGACCACAGATTGAAAAACCTCCTGCCATACAGCGATTTTACACCTCTGCTCTAGAGTCAGCATGGTAGCAGAAGAAAACGGAGCAAAACTTCAAATGTAGACTCAAAAACATTCTCAACTACTGAGTAAGAGTTTACCGCAAGATGAACGTCGTTGGTCGATTAGCTGCAAAGAAAATTGAAAATCAAATTAGTGAGGGACTTTTGAAACACCCGGGTATATGGGGGGAGGCACAAGAGAAGACCAAGCAAGCAAAAATGTTGATGGCTCTAATAAACGAGTTTATGTTGACACAAGAGATAACAGAAAACACCAGAAAAAATAACTACCTAGATTTGGTATTCACAAACAATACGAACTTGATTGTTGATATAAAAATAACCCCAACCATTATCTCAGCCACAGCATAATCGAGATATCAACAAATATGGTAAAAACATAAAAAGATAATCTCCATATTGAAGAAAGAAGCAAATTTGGGACTTTTAACTTTAACTCCAAGACTATACTAAATTGGGTAGCAGTCAAATCACACATTTATGGATATTCACTACCTATAAATTGGGAAGCAGTCAGATCACACATGGCCCAAATAGAATGGTAAACAGTTTTAGGGAATAAAACAACCGAAGAAATGCTAACAATCTTGGAAGAGAAGAATATGTTCCGAAAACACAGCCAAAAGGAAAGAGAAAGTGGTTCGAGAGGCAAAAACGAACAATTTTCCACAAAAGAAAGAGAGTAGCGGAGAAGTTAGTTAACTGCAGAGGTAACAATACCAGGAGAGTAATACAAGAAAAACTGGAGAGTATTGACAGGGCCATAGAAGCCCTGATTCAGGGCCATACAGAGAGGGAAGAGGAAAAGACGATAAAGAAAAATCCAAAATACTTTTATAGCTATGCGAAAAGGAAGACAAAAACGTGCGCCACTATCGGGCCCTTAAGGAAAGGAAATAATGAACTAACCGACGATCTAAAAGAAATATGTGAAACATTGAGAGCCCAGGATGAATGAATCAGTCTTCAGTACCCCAAAACGTAACAAAGCGATACCTGACATAAATACATTCTTTGAAGAGAAATTGCACGGAGATTGGTTAACAGATTTTTATTTTACACCAGAAGATATAGCGCGAGCTGTAGGACAAATGAAATCACATTCAGCTGCAGGTCCGGAAAAATGGAACGCATTGTTGATTAAAAACTAAAAATGAAATACTACACCCATATACTGGATATGGGGTCACAGTTGAAGTCTTCAAAAGGACACTAGATGCCTGGCTCTGTACAGTCCCGGATGAGCCGGTTGTGCCTGGCTATGTGCCACACCTAGAGTCAGGGCCACCAGCTTAACTAGCTACGAGGTGTATATATATATATTTTTTTTTTATATATATGGCGTAGAGATGTGACGACTCCTCCGGCCACCGTAATGTGCAGCTAGCTCCGTATCTTCTGCGATACAGGAAGGAAAGGATAGGAGTGACTTCCATCTTTGTACACACATAGGGCAGTAAAAGCCTCGGACATCCGAGCTGTTTCTGCTTTCTTTCCCCACAAATTTTGGAACATGAGATTTTGAAAATGAATAATCGATTATATATGTATGATAACCCTCCGTCGATGGCCTTGGGTGGTTCAAAGTTGACGGGGGTTCTGGTTAGGTGGCACCAACGGATTTCTCACTCTGGGGTAGCTGGTACTGTGTAGGGAATCACAGTAGTTTCTTTTATACTTGATCGGAGGATTCTGTGAAAACTTACTAGGTTATCTTACGATCGGAGAAGTTTGTGAGTCAAACTGGTCTCAGACTTAAGACTTACTGACTCCTAACTTTACTGCTTCTTGAAAATGCTGATTTTCTAACAAAATACTTTTGGAGAATACGAGCTCAAAGGTAGTGTAAATGATATCTTTTACTGACTTTTACTACCTTAAAATATTACGGGTAATGCGTTCAGCCTCTAGGTCAGATCAAACAGAATAGAATTTGAAAGATTACAATGATTTATACACTATTTAATTTGGTGACGTCATTATTATTTAATGTTGACTTGTTTTTTTCAATTCTTAATAGGCTGAATTCTTTTGCTAACTCAATCCATATTATGTGGATCTTGCAGAAATTCATAAAGCAAAATATATGATGAAGGCAAATTCTACTGTAACAACATATTGAAAAACCTGACGTTATCATGCTTTGCCGTGTTAACTAAAACTGGAAATTAAGATATGCATTTTTATTAAAATTAAATGTTTAAAATTTAAATTAAATGTTAATTCAGGATATGACGTCATCTCTTATGATTTAAGGGAGAATAAAAAAAAATGAACATTGCAGAATTTAACAAGATTACATGATTAAGCTTAATAAGAAAAACAACTAGGTAGCTAAAAACAAAGGACGATTTATCAAGATATTATTGAATAGAAAAATCACCTGAGCAAATATTAAATAAAGAATAAAATTTTCTTTTTTAAATTTTAATTATTTTCCAAGCTTGCCTGAATATTATATACAGTTAGAATGTCATGTGAGTTTGAATTTTATATGCAAAAATATAAAAAATATATATAAAAATAAAATTGTTAAAACGTCAAATATATTAGTGAATTTATAAATGCTTAAAATGATCTCAAATAACTGTAAAATATTACTTTTTTTTAATAATTTTAAGTATTAAACAATAATTAACAGTAAATCAAGTCACAAAAAAAGCAGTTAATAAGTATGGAGTCCCGCATGATGTAGGATCTCTTTTCATTCTTAACTTCCTTCTTGATTCCGTTATCAAAAAGTTGAATAATTTTTAATCATCTCCAGAACAATGTTCCTCGCTCCCGTTAATTCCTCCTGCAATTGAGGAGCTCCGGACCACAAGCTGCCAAGGGCCAAAATTAAAAAATGGAGGAAAATGCAGTTAAAGTTTGTCAACTTGCAAAATGCCATAACTTTTGAACCAATAACTATATTTGATTGATTTCGACCATACGTACAGGTCCACAATCTGCGCCCTGACTCATCCACGGGATAGAAAAAGGGTGGGGGAATATAATGGTATAAATAACTCAATTCAGGCCCCACTGGCGCTTGGCAGGTGTGGTCCGGAGGGCGTCAATTGTTTGTTGTTGTTTATGAACGTGTCCATAAAAGAGCAATTTTGTGTTGTTGGGAAATGCAGTAAAATGCACTTACCAATAAACAAACCTGTCCTCTGTCGTGCCCACTTTTAGTTCCTTATAGGTGCTAATGAAATTCAGAATTTAAATACTCTTTCGCTTCTATATATACACAGGGTGTTCAAAAAGAAACGCAACCCAAAATAAAAAGAAAAGGTTATGTTACAATGATATATTCATTCTCCAATGGGTAGCAATTTCTTCTTGAACACCATATATATATAATATATATATATATATATATATATATATATATATATATATATATATATATATATATATATATATATATATATATATATATATATATATATATATAACTTGTCGTATATCTGTGAATCATCACGTACTTTACTTTACTTATGCCTAGTTGACTATGCTCTCACACACACGCACACATAGCGCGCACGCACACACACACACACACACACACACACACACACACACACACACACACGGTATAGATAAACCTCGCTGCTTCATCATTCATTGTAATTATTATTAATAATATATAAAATCTCAAAATGTACATTATAATTTATAAAAACCAAATAACTATAATAAATTTGGGATTTAATTCGACCCTAAAACTTGTGAACAAATCACAAGCAAAAGTTTCAGAAAATAACTCCACAAAGTTCGTCAAAAAATAATAGAAGGTTGCAAAGCAAGTCCATTAGGAAATTTTAAAATAAGGCAATTTCATTCTTTTTCTCTGATACTTAATTCGCCTAAAAAAAAAAAAAAAAATTGTATTTTAATTTATTTTTTATTATAAAAGGTCATGTATAAAAAGGTCATGTATAAAAGGCCAGGTATATGTATAATTTTTCTGACGTTTGAAGTTTTTTTTTTTAAAGGGTAAAAATATTTAAAATGTGGCAAGAATTTTAATTAAAAACACCCAAAAACAAAAGTTTGAAATGTTTAATTTTTTTTCATTATAGAAAGTTAAGATTATATGTACTGGTTAGCGTCGCTGACTACGAATCCATCGGACCCGGGATCGAGACCCGGTGATGGCAGCCGGCCGCAGCAAACCCAGCTGTTCATCCTTCCATACAATAAAGAAAGTGGTTGGTAGATAAATGGGTACCCTGGGTGGCCTAGTGGTTAGACGCTGGGCTGCTGGTGGGACGTTTCGGATTCCAAGTTAAACAACTGTAGGTCTAAGGTGGAGTGAAAAGCTTGACCTTCGTCAGAATAACAATTCGAGCGGAAAGCAAACCAAAGGTTATATATATATAATATATATATATATATAATAAGGGTTCCAAAAAACCTTAGCCCCCATTTGCAGCTTACATGCTTACTTATATCGAAATAGTTTTTAGTGATTATAAAAACATATAAAATTCTTTATTTATTGCAGGTATTAAAATTACTCTAGCTGATAAAGTGATAATATAATGGCTTCTCAATTAATTGGTGATTCGGAGAGGCAACGTGTGATAGATCGCATACGAGCAATAAAATTTCGGGAAGCCTCGTGATGCTGGAGCCCCTTTATAACACGTTCATGGGTTGCCAAAACGTTGCGAAGAAGTGAGGACTTCGTCAAAAGAAATTGGAATAAACTTTGGATGAATGTGAAATGGATACAACCAAATCTGGCGCCCAAATTTGCCACTCTCTCAGGAAACAAAGGGCATCATTGAAAACGGTACGCGTAAGCGGAAAGACACTGTGCTAAAACTTTCTAGAGAGATCGAAGTGTTGAGAGGAAAGATCGTTAGTGGTGAGATCATTCGACTGTACCGTCATAGGCAAGGTTTAAAGCCTTGGCATGAACTTCCAAGCCAAGAAAAACTCAACTTAACATCGATGACAGAATGTGGTATGCCCATTATCTTGAAGATTGGGATGTGGATGATTCATGCATTTAGCTGTCTCCGATGAATTTTTGTGTACGTAACACGTCGGTCTAACTACCAAAATGATCGAGTGTGAGCCACAACACCAGATGAAATCGATGACAATGAACATTATCGCGAATTATTAAAAAGTCCAGACTGTGTTGGTGTGTTTGTTTTGTTCACTGCAAAGAAGCTCATGTGGTGCTGAAGCCAAATGGTCAGAGTTGGGATGGACAGTATTTTCGTGATATTATTCTATCCCAGTATGTCATTCCTTTTCTAAGAAACCCAAACAATGTTATGGATGTCGATCAGGTCACACTTCTGCACGATAAGGTCCCTGCTTTAAGGCATTAGCCACTCAACAGTTGTTACGGAACCATGAGATCGATTTCTTTGGAAATGAAGATTGGCCAGGAAATTCTCCTGACCTGAACGTCTGTGAACACATTGCATCAGTTATAAAGGACAAGGTTGAATGTCTCTTGTTTCAAGAACCTGCAGCAATCGATTTTCGAAGGATACAATGACGCAACACATTGAAACTGTTTTAGCAAATTTGCGTAACGATCAAGATCTATTCACGTCACTTTTGGCAAGCTACCCAAAGTGAATTCAGGCTGTCTTGGAAGCCAATGGCGGGAACACAAGTTTTAATTGTTTCTCATTAAATGCAAGATTAAATTCTCTTTTGTAAGGTATGTTTATTTTACTGTACTCTAATAGTTTTAGGCCATGGCGTGGGGCTAAGGTTTATTGGAGTCCCGTGTGTATATATATACATAATATATATTTTTTTTTTTCACTTAGTCAAAGCCCAAGACATCTAAGGCAATGTTTCTAAACAGCCGTACGTACCCGGTCTGCGGAAAGAAAGCTACCATGGAGCGTTTGTTTTTAAGTTTGTGCATGCTATTATCAATAACAATTATGCTTTCTATGTATTTTACTCTTTGTGTATTATATGCCTGCGTCTGTAAAGTTGTGTAAAGTCGTGCGTGCGCGTTTGTACATAAAATCGAATTCATAAATGTACGTGTGGCTATTATAATGACTTCCCAATACTGTAATTTCTCTTTCTTTTCCGTGTTATTTTATACATTTATGAGCAAATAAACAACTTATTAATGTATTCCTTGATTAATATTGTTTAAATTACCGTTTAATATGACGTGTTATGAGGTATTATAGATCCTTGAGTGAAGTGGTTCCTAATTGCCGGTCGGCGGTATTTTATTGCTGAATTTTGCTGGTCTCTGTTGTGTGAAAGTTTAAGAATCTTTGTTCTAAGGTATAACTTAATTGGAAGACAGGGGGAAAGTTTAACATCCTAAATATAGTATTATTTCACCCATACGTCCATTTCAGGGTACGAGCAGCTCGCAGCGACAATGCCAAGCAAACAGGGGGTCAATGTATACTAACGAGGCTTCTATACATGATCATAAACTATTGAAAACATCGGTTAAAAGAATATCCAAATCCGTATTCGTTTAAGCAATTATTATTAGATTGTACTGCAGATACGCTCCGTTATTATCATTCCAGGTGCATGATACTTCAGGAGCAAGATGCACCGTAAGTTTGCTTCCTTCCTACGGCAGCATAAATTTACCTTTATCAACCAGTTACACTCTTACTACCTCAGCTTGCTCTACACAAATATATGATATATACGTACTGTGTATATATATATATATATATATATACAGGGCGTCCCAAAAAAATGTATACACACTTTAAATAATTATAAAGGCAGTGTTTATTAAAATACATTTCATTTTCAAAATGTAATAGAATCTACAGACATTATTTAATTGTTTTGTCAACGCCTGTTTTCAAACTGACGTCCGTTCTGGTCCAGGCACTGCTGATAACGCGAAGCAATGGAATCGCAAACATCACGAAACATTTCGTTTGGTATTTGTGTGCATTCTCGTTCAATGGCTGCTCTCAATTCAGCGACTGTTGCAGGTTTTATAGCGTAGACTTTGTCTTTTAAGTATCCCCATAAAAAAAGTCTAGTGGTGTGAGGTCTGGTGAACGCGGAGGGTATTCTACGAAACCCCTTCGTCCAATCCACATCCACATCGTGCCAAGTACCACTCGCAATACTCCACTCTTCGGTCCGGATCATCTTCATTAATAGCATGGACTAATCTTGGAATGTAACTTTTCCATTGACAGCGCTTCAAAATGCGTTGGACAGACGATTCTGAAATTCCTACCTCACGACTCGCTTGCCGCACAGATTTTCTTGGACTTTGGTGATACGTTTCCAGTACTCTTTCTTGCTTTGTGGGGCTTGTCGATGTCCGTGGTCTTCCGGAACGCTTCTTGTGGACATTCTGAACAGTTCCATCGGCTAATTCCATCTCTAATTCGAGTGATGGTAAGTCGCGTTGGTGGATCTTTGAAACTCCCTCCTAAACTGTCTTTGCACTTCAACTGCGTTTTCACACTTCCAGTAGCATTTTAGAATGAATTTCCTTTGTTCAAAGCTTAGTCTGACTGCCATTATTAATTCTAATGGGTTTAACTTGGAAAAAAAGAAACATCAATTGAGCTATCAGCTGTTAAAGTGTGTATACATTTTTTTGGGACGCCCTGTATATAAATTTTTTGACATTTAATAATTTTTAAAAGGCTAAAAAGAAAATTACTTAAAAATTTGGAGAAATTTTTTAATTAATAATTGAATAATAATAAAATAGCAGCCTCCTCTAGCCCTGAACAAACATTTTTTTGTATTAACATTAATAATTAATAGATAATTGCTAGTTTTATATAATATATTCACTCTTCTTTATAACTGATACTAGGTGAGGTACCCGCGTTGCCCGGGATAAATTTCACGAACATACAAACAGACAGGCTCAGACAACAAACAGACAGGCCAAATTATATATGATATCCCCCAAAACCCCCTCACCCCCCTTTATGCAACTTGGGGGCTAACTCCCTCCCCCATTACCCCACCCTCCCCCATTACCCCACCCCTCTCCTCCACTTACCCCCACACCCACCCTTTCCCCATTACTGCCCGGGATAAATTTCACAAACTTGAAATTAACAGACAGGCTGACCGACTCTGTGCTGACATTCTTCATCCCATAAGAGGTTCCCGTGCCAAATTTGGTAGCTCTAGGTCAAACGGTTTGCGCTTGCATAAAGGACAGACGACAAACAAACAGACAGGCGGAAATATATAATAGATTAACCGGTTTTACTCTATTAACAAAACATGGAATATAAAAAAAAAATTTAAAACTGGTTTTAATTTTTTCAATTTGTTTTTAAAAATTTTAAATTTAAAATAAAAATTGTTTTTAAATTTAAATTGAAAATTAAAATTTGGTTTTTAAAATTTAAAGTGAAAATTTCAATTTGGTTTTTAAATTTGATCTTTAAAATTTAAATTTGTTTTTTTTTTTAAGTTTTATTTTTGTTTTCATATGCTCGGTACAGTGCATTGCAACAATGGAATCGACCAGTCTTTCTTGTAATCTCAAAATATGTTTGGTAAACCTTGTTTAAGTATGGTACCAAACTTTTTCTTAAGAAGAGTTTACAATTATTATTTTTTTTTAAATTTGTTTATAAACTCCTGGTTCTTAACTATATTTCTTGTTTATACAGGGTGATTTATTTTATTCGAGAGCCATGAACCATGAAAGCTATTATTTAGGGTTCTCGAATACAAAAAAAAACCACCCTGTTACCGGTTACCCACAAACCTTTTGGGAGACGTTTGCAAAAATTTACAGAATATAAATAACGGGTCATTAATTATATACTGAACCAAACCTTTTCGCTTTTTAAAATTTTATTTTTTCTGATTTTTTTTTTGGTGGGGGGGCACGGGGGGGCCGTTTTACTGTTCCTTTCATGAGATATTCAGAGTCATCCATTTCACTATTTCTTAGTTTCTACATCTGTAAAGAGATACATTATTTTTTAGAACATCATTAACGGTGCAACCAGGTTTATTTAATATGTAACACCATAATTTTTACCCGCAGTTTGGAAAATTAATAAGTATATATACAGGGTAATTCATAAGTCCTGTCCCAAAAGTATTTATTGTATAATTAACGCTAGAACAGAACTTTTGAATCACCCTGTATATTACGAGACGCAAATTCAAATAAGAAAGTGAGGTAAGTTTCAAGTAAAGGCGATCTGATGTATTTTCACCAAACTTTAATTATAAATATTCGAAAGGTGTTTAATTATTCATGGTTTTCACATTAGTGTGACTGAGGAATCAAACAGCTACAAGTAGTCTTCTCTGAAAATAACATAAAGAAAAAAACCTAAAAATAGGACCGTTTTTTTTTGTTTTTTTTTACTTCTCAAAGTAATTATTATTGGATTGTGAGAAAACTCAAAATAACTTTATTTTTTAGTTTTCTATTTTCAAATGTTTTTTCATTATTGTATTTTAAATTTATTCATGATATATATATATATATATATATATATATATATATATATATATATATATATATATATATGTTACAGTCAGTGTGTGAAACCAGTGATTTCACGTAGTGCCTAAAAATTTCAGGCATTTCACCTAATACATGTGACCCTTAAACATAGGTAATACGCATTACTAACCTAACCTAACCTAATCACCCTAATTTAATCTAACCTAACCTTCCCGAAGTCATTAATCACTTAATCGAACTAGGCAAAATGTCTGAAATTTTTACCCATTGCGTGAAATGACTGGTTTCACACATTGAACGTAACATATACAGTATATATATATATATATATATATGGCTTTTTTTTTTTTTTTTTTTTTTTTTTTTTTTGCAAAAAAAAAAAAACTACCCTCGTGTTTTTGTATTTTTTAAATATTGACCAAAATTAATCTTATTTATTAATTAAAGTATAGATCTAACAGTGGTGAATATACTGTTGAATGTAGAGGGCGTCCAAGAAATAATGGTACAAAAACAATTTGGTAATTTTTCTTATCAATCGCTATGTATAATTGTATACAATAAACAATGCGTATTTGACGTTCAAACTCTATTAGATCATTGGCAAGATGCTCTTTTGGAATGGATCCAGTGACCTCGGTTTCTTTGACGGAATTCTGCCAGACTACTGGGCTTGTCACAATGCACAAGTGTTTTAACATAACCCAGTGGATAAAAATTCAACGATGTTAAATAAAGTGGTTGAGGTGGCCATATTATCGGTCCACCACGGACTTCATAATCAGCGTGGAGGAAAGTCTTTGTCTAGAAAGTTGCGAACAGCAACGAAATACAAAGGAATACAAAGGACACCAAACAGCAACAGACCGGCTGGTCCCTACGAGGCTGTCTGTTTAATAAGGAAGGTTTCCAGTTGAAATTATTTTCTGTTGGTCATAATCTCCAGAGGAAACTGTCTTTCAATGAGATACCTGCGCCTGCTTCGCATTTGATAGTTTTCTTATATTCGGGTGAATAGACAAAACAGAGTAACACAGAGTAACGCAGTTTCATTACTTTGTGTTAATTGCAACCAATGCTGAGAAGCCCATTTCTCATAAATATGAGGTTGCAAATGAAATTAAAACTTCCACTGCTTCAGACACCAGTTCTGAGTACTCAATATTTTGTACTATCCAAAATGTGCACAAATCTTCAGATGGAAATGATAACTGCAGGGTTTTGTCGGAAGAAAGTTTGTTTAATTTATCCTATAGGTTTCATGCAACTTCGGCAGACTCAACCGCCCTTTCACTGAACGGATTAAGTATCCACTTCTTAGCAACTTTCCACCGTCACGTGGAAAATAGTTCGAGAGCCGTTTTAGCAGTTCAAATATGTTGCATCATCATTTAGGGAAATGTGGTCGCAAATTTTTTTGTCAAAAGTGAGTCGCCACCGCAAAAAAGGGGTTCAGAAACACAGTTCTGGGGCCTAGACCGAACATTAATTAATATAAAATCCTCTATAATTTTTACACGCATGCTAGGTATTTTTCTTTAGTTTTATAACATTTGGCAATTATTTGACTGGCTATATACTTATCTATATCTTTCGTCTGAAATATAAAAGAAACTGTAAAAAGTTATTAAACTTGTGCTGTACCCTGTAGATCTAAGTTTAATTGAGAGAAAATCTATTTAAAATATATTATATGTTTTTACAATATATAAACAGTAATTTATTGAAACTTTTTTTAATTTCTCTAAAGGGAATTTCTATTGAATTTGGTAAAAAAAAAGACAGCTAAAATCCATTTTTGCAACTATATATATATATATATATATATATATATATATATATATATGTGTGTGTGTGTGTGTGTGTGTGTGAACCCAACTAAACGTTTGGTTATTTGAAATTTTTCCCAAGTTTGTGTAGCTTTTAAGGTGTCATTATTTCGACAACTCTTGTTACGTTATATTTTATATGTCAATTAGATATTTCCTCATATAAACTATCCCAATTCGGTACTTACGTATTATCGGGACTAACATACAGTTTATTATGTACCCTTTCAGTGCCATACTGGAAACAACAAAGCTCTGGATGTTTTTATCAATTACGGCGTTATTCTCTCATCTTTAACTTGCCCGAAATGTGACAGTGAGTACCTAATACGAAAAGATCAGAAGATATTTAGGTGAAATAACCAATATTAACCTGTTAGGTTAATTGAATGCCCGGTTAGGTCAACTGAATGCCAAGTTAGGTCAACTGAATGCCCGGTTAGGTCAACTGAATGCCCGGTTAGGTCAACTGTACGCCCTTGGTGATTGGTTAGGTTAAGTTGTGATATTTCGTTAGTTTAAATGAAAATGACGAGAGCAAAAATACACAATAAACAGTTTGGTAGTCCCGATAATACGTAAGTACCCCCAATTCTTTATAAATAATACACCAATTCTGTTTTCTTTTAACTTTATATCAATATATTACATTTCAACGCTTTATTATTTTTTTATTATATACAGTATATACGTATATTCAATGTATAAAACTTCATCCGTGTTTGATATTTTTTGAAGAAAATTATTTAAAAATCAATAACTGGCAACTGTTGTTTCATTGTTTCTTTTACCGCTATTTTTATTTATTGAAAATTTATATAAATTATTATTAAGCCCATTTGTTATAAGATATTTTTACACTTAAAAAGTTCTGCGAGGTTAAATCAATAAAAGAATTTCAAAAGAAGTTTAGAAATAAAGAAACAGAAAGCTATTCGCAAGAAAACATTAATATATATTGAAAAAACTATAAAATATTAAAGCCAAACAGAATATATATATACCTTTGGTAACCTTTGGTAACCTTTGGTTTGCTTCCGCCCGAACTGTTCATTCTGACGAAGGTCAAGTTTTTTTTAATTTCATACCACCGTAGACCTACAGTTTAACGTGGAACCACGCCCCACCAGCAGCCCAGCGTCTTAACCACTAGGCCACCCAGGATACCCATTTATCTACCAACTACTTTCTTTATTGTGTAGAGTGTAGACTGTACAAAGATGAACAGCTGGGTTTTGCTGCGCGCCGCCTGCCGTCACCGAGTCTCGATCCGAGTATATATATATATATGTAAAGAGAGAGAGAGAGAGAGAGAGAGAGAGAGAGAGAGAGAGAGAGAGAGAGAACTGGAAGTCATGTACACACGTTGTACATACTGAGAGAAATGACAATATTTACAAAAAGTATGTGCAACCATACTACTAATACTAGTAATAGCACTAATTATAACTGTAATAATTAAGACAGCACCCGAGAAAGACTTCAAAGTAGGTAGAAGTTTGTTTCTTACAAATATATTAGTTTATTTTGGCTTCTCCTCCCTCCTCCCACCAATGCAGTCTCTCATAAGTGAGAATGAGCCACCAAACAACGCGAATAAATATTTCTTCTCAGGTAATCTCGTAATCAACATTTCCTTCAAGCTGTACTTTATTCAAAATGTTCAGTAAAAACTTGGGATCACCTGAAGATCAGGGCCCCCAGCCTTCTTTAGTTAGCCTTATAAGGCTAACAAACGAAAATATCACTACTTATCCTAACCAATTGTCAAGGGTGTACAATTGACCTAACGATTGGTTAGGTTGAATCGTAATATTTTCGTTAGTTGCCTTAAAGACTAACTAACGAAGGCTGGGGGCCCTGATCTTCAGGTGATCCAAAACTTGATAATATTACACATAAAAAAACTATTTTTAATTTAAACAACTTTATTTGAATTTTAAACTAACAAGGTTGATTAAAAAAAAAAAATTAAATCCATGTAGTTATATTTATTTGAATAAATTATTTCCAGATTTTCTATATAAAATTAAGCTGAATTCCAATTAAACGCATTTAATATAAGCCAGATTTATTTTGAAGTAGCATCATGAGTTTAGTTCAATTTTGACAAAATTGGGCCTCATAATTTTGAATACAGTAAGCTTCTGG
Source organism: Bathynomus jamesi (assembly GCA_023014485.1). Classification (NCBI taxonomy): domain Eukaryota; kingdom Metazoa; phylum Arthropoda; class Malacostraca; order Isopoda; family Cirolanidae; genus Bathynomus; species Bathynomus jamesi. Next base: position 169,265 of record JAJOZX010000196.1, read on the forward strand.
TGTATTCCCCCCCCCCCCCCCCCCAATATTCAAATTAAATAAAAGTTGTTTTTTGTGATTTCCTTAACTGCGAAAGAGAAAAGAAAATCATCCTTTGATACGACTTCTTATCGTCATAGTCAATGGAGTATGTCTGAAAAAATTGGCTTCCTACTGGAAAAAACTCTACGATATTTCCTAACGAGAATTTGAATACGTAAAACTTTTTATTTACTGTTTGCCCCAAAGTGAGTTTATTTATAGGATTCCAAAGAGATTATTTGCTATTTACAGTACATAAAACAACTTTTAAGATTTAGTAAATATAAAGAAAAATCAAAAACTTTTAACTTATTTAAAAGAGAAACTATGTCTGTTTCTTTTAGTATTCCCTAAAAAATCATCTGGATTTCTTTTCAAGTTTAATCGTTTGAAGATTGGTTGTTTCTAGCATCTTTAGTTATATTAAAAGCGTTATCCCTTAACCATAGAAATCACAGGTAATCCACACTTGCTTTTCAACAACTCCACATACCGCGCTACATCCTCGCCAAGTTTAGTATTGCGGGTCTGCTTTATGTATGTAAACAAGTTAGTTCGCTCCAGACGCCCGGAAGTAAGTTTCGCGCTTTCCACACTATTTATTCTGTCTAGACGGAAGATGGAAACTGGAGTGGAACAGATAATATTAATAAAATTAATAAATACATAAAACAATAAAAAAATAGAAATAAATTAAATAAAAATTTGAAATTAAAAAGTTCAAATTTAATTACATTTTTCATCAGTCCAACTTTGTTAGTCGAAATGTTTTACACAGTAAATTTCTCTAATTAAAATTTTCCATGAAATGAACTTCAACTACGCATGACCTACTTGAATCGCAGTAGGTACGGAAATGATTTCCCTTGATTTATCGACACAGTGTACGAAGGCGCTGCAGCATAATGTCAAAGGTCAACTGCAAAACATCCCATAGTGCAGTTCTACCTCTGCGCCAAAATTATCAAATTGCGAACATACTATTGGTAATATTTACGTATAAACAGTTTCTTACGCAGAAAGGAGGGGATCAAGGACATACGACCGCAAAAATGCCCTTCCTGCCCGCGTAGAAAGAGAAGAAGAAGAGCCGAAATCAAAGTCCAGAACGATGCTATTTTTTTATTTTGAAAAGATTGTGTTGTGTGTAAGATGCATGTACATTAGCCCTGTTCAAAAATCAACTTTTTCTTATTTTCATAGGTTTCTGTACTTTTTCCCATGCTTTTTGACCTGAAAAGGCCGAAAATCACAACCATTTTGACCTAGGTTGTTGGGAAGCATTGCCGCATGGAGCTTTAAGTTTTCTGCCTTGAAATCGGCCAAAAGCACTAGTTCCGGGGTCCCTTGAATCATGTTTTGCACTATAACTTTTTATCTAAACAAGATAGAGCAACAAAATAGGCACCAAATTAAAGTGTTTTTTAATCCTCTTTCTAACTTATACAATTATGATAGTCTTGGAACAAGAAATGGCACATTGGTACATACAAAGATTTCAGAAATATCACAAAATTCGTTTTCTCACACTCAAGGCAAAGGCGCCTTATTCATGACACAAATTTGAGATTAACATTTTGTCACAAGTCTATTCGATCAAGAAGTGAAAGCGTTACATGATGATTAATTTCATAATGACATTTACACAGTCAGTTGTTGAGAGTTTGTTTCTTGAAGCTGTCAAAGCGGCGTCTGTTGAACTCCACAGCTTGAAGGAGATAGTCCTTTTGCTTGGCATCTGTTGTTATGACATTTGCAAAGTCGCTCATCATCTTGACACCACGTTCAGCAATGTCATTCACCGCTTTCAGATTCTTAACATAGTCCAACGCTTTTTGTAGTCCTCATTCTGTGGCCAAGACGTGACAGGTTCCAGAAGCCACTCGGATCCAATGTTCAGTGTCCAGCAGGAAATGTGATTCTGGGCCAATGAGATCAACCAGGGTGGTCTTAGCTGTGACTCTCTGGAATAGAGGCTTTCCTGTTCTGAAGCTGTCTGGCTTCTCAGTGGCACGTAACTGGGCAGCAATGTCGTGCTTCAATGTGTCACTCAATCTACTGCTGAACAGGGCAAATGGCACGACTTCCTGCGTCAGGTACTATTTGTGGTTTTCCATCTTATTAAGTACTGCATCAGCAAGCTCTGGGTCAGTTTTCTTGTACTTCAACATGTCCTGGATTAGACTTAGATCATTCACGGGAGCATCTGCAGCAGACATTGACATCATCCATACAGGAGTGTAGAACAGCGCAAGGAAGGTGTTGAGTCTTTCCAGCTTTGATACAGTGTCTTCGTCGTACTCAAGTTGATCTGCAAACATCAGCATTTTCATGGAGTACAGGTTTCTGGCCATTCATCTGGCCTGATGAATGGCGCCTGGTCGACTCCAGTGAATACCTCGAGGAGGCGTTCCTCCAAGAACAATGACTGTCAGTTCAGCCATTTCCCTGTAGTCGGCTCTTGGAAGCCTTTCTGCTGTTAGAATGTCTTGGAGTATTTCTTCACTGTTCTTCTTTTCCTTCAGCCATTTGCTGTTGATAGCCAGCATCTTTGGGTTTTCCTTGGACAAGTCCGTCCAAACATCCTTCAGATGCTCAAACCAGGGATTATCTGGCCCCTTCACCTTCCCAAACAGCTTCTCCCAAACTGCTCCTACTAGGATTTCCAGGATGTGATGTCGACAGGCCAGATAAAACACCTTTTTGTTCAGCATTTTCTCTAGCAGTTTGGCAGCTCCTCTGTGAACTCCACTGTTACTGGATATAGTGTCAAAAACAAGGGCAGTAACATTATCCGTAAGTTCCCATGTCTCCAGTAAATCCATTGAAGCCTCAGCCTGAGCTGTGCCAGAAGAATTGTCGATGACAGGTACTCCCAATAACTTTCCTTCAGTGTATGAAGGTGGACCAGACACTAGCACAGCTAAAGTCTCTGAGGTACTTCCAGGTTCACTGCCCAAGACAACTTTGAGCAACTTTCCATCCCAGTGTAAGGCAGCGTACTGTGGGGGGTTTTCACAAAACTTGGACATGTGACTCTGGCTGATATTATACCTGGACAGCATTCTGTTGCGACGTGTTGTTGAGGTTGAGATGACGAAGTTATCCAGATCAGCCCCTCCAGCTTTCAAGGTGGCAGAAACCATGGCAGTAACTTGATTGTCTGATAAACCAAGACGATCAGCTGTATTGCAGATGACATCACATTCCATGACCTTCCTTGGAAACGTCAAAGTCACACTAGTCACAGTGTCTTGATGGTGAGAACATCCAGGACGAGGCTGATGGTAATCCATGTCCTCTGTGTTAGCGTCGTTGTCAGTTGAGTCACCCCAGGTAATGTCATCCACATGAACAACTGCCTCTTGTTCTGCTGCAGCTGTAAAATAGTACAACATGTTAAGACAATAATTGTTAAGTACATGCTAAATATCGCAATGGAGTAAAACTTAAAACTTTTGTAACGTTCAAAGTAATTAGTTTTACCTTGTTCTTGTCTATGCTGCAGTCTTTCATTCCTCGCTGCTTGCTGCAGGGATCTTGTCTCAAAAATCTTGTCATGACCAGACATATGACCTTTCCTCTCAGTCTTTTGGTCTTCGTAGAACCTGATATCCTCATCTTTCTTCTCTCTGGATAACAGTCTGTTGTTCTGTATTTCCTGGATTGCATCTGGAGCTCCTATATCGAACAGGCTGTCTAATTCCAGCACAAATGCTCCTCTTTTTCCTCCAGGGTTACTTGCTCTTCCTCTGCTTTTCACCAGAGCACGATGTTTCTCATGTAGTTTCATGAAGAGCTTCATTGCGTTGTACTTGGTCATTGTCTTGATCCTAGCCATCTGCCAGAATGGATGATAGATTCAACTGTTTCATATGCAAGGTCTTGAACCATGGGCCTCCCTGCATTTTCCGGTAAATTCTGAAGATTAAGGAAATACTGGAACGCCTGTCTGTTGGTGGGAAGCTGGGAATCACTGATAAAAGCTGAAGGGTATCCAACCAGGAAAGTTTCAGTGAGAGATCTGGTAGATGGCCCAGTTGACACCTGCCTGTGGACAGTACGTGGAGGTTCTGAGATATCAACTGTGCGCCCACGGAGCTCCCTCAGCTCCTTGCTTAATGCCATTGTGAAGTTGTAACTTGTAGATGGTTTTCTAGATTCTGATTGAGTTTCTGTTGTTTCCTGAAAAATGATAGATAATTATTATTATTATTATTATTATTATTAATTATTATTTATTTATTATTATTATTATTATTATTATTATTATTTATTAATTTTATGCTCTTTCATTTGATACCTAATTTGTTGCTCTATCTTGTTTAGATCAAAAGTTAAAGTGCAAAACATAATTCAAGGGACCCCGGAATTGGCGCTTTGGCCGATTTCAAGGCAGAAAATTTAAAGCTCCATGCGGCAATGCTTCCCAACATCCTAGGTCAAAATAGTTGTGATTTTCGGCTTTTTCAGGTCAAAAAGCATGGGAAAATGTACAGAAACCTATGAAAATAAGAAAAAGTTGATTTTTGAACAGGTCTAATGTACATGTAGTGGAACAGAGGGAGAAGTATGTGTTTGAGAGCATACTGGACTGCTCACAGGGTAGATGAGACATGGAAAAGATTAGCTAAGGAGGACAGTGACAGGAGAAAGGGGAGTTCCAGCACTCTCTATCTCCTACCTAACGTCCACCCCGAAGTACTTCCCTGGTCGATTGGTGACCACAATTTCCTCGAAGGAGGAGAGAAATACGACCTAAAACATCCGTGTTATACCTGAAATACAACTTTAATACTATTAAGTTATACCTTTTGGGTAAATTGGGGTTCGGAGTGAGCCAAATTTATCCACTTCATTCAGAATGTGAAAAATTTAGAGAAGCGGTTTTTTTTTTGTTTTTTTTTTACTTATTTCCTTGGTTTTCGTTTTGTCTGTTCTTTCTCAGCTTCATTAAAAAGCTTGAAGAGCCACACTCCAATTCAACTTTCGCCGTTCTCATCCATTCTGAGATCAAAATAGTTAATGAAAATCTTCAGATCCCACAAATTTTCAACTTTCTGACATTCCTAACTAAAAGCTTTCTTTAAATGTCAGAAATGAGCATTAAGAAATTGGACTCTCTCTCTCTCTCTCTCTCTCTCTCTCTCTCTCTCTCTCCTCTCTCTCTCTCTCTCTCTATCATCTGTTCTTACTCGTATATTCCTAATATGAAAAGTTTTTTCATCACATCTCGAAACAGCACATCGTTTGAATCCATAAAAATGAATATGAATATGAATATATATATATATATATATATATATATATATATATATATATATATATATAGTTTATCTTCAGGAAAATTATGCCATAAAGAGTGTAATATTACGAAATAATAAATAATATGATTAACTATACAGGGTGATTCAAAAGTCAGGTTACATAGGGGAATAGTCACATCACATGTTCGATATGGCCACCGTTAATGGCAATGCACTTGTGCAGCCAGCTAGGAATATCGCATCAATGCGCTCCTCCTTCGATAACATCTCATAACTCATTTACCTGCAAAGAAACAGAAAAGCCCTATGTAACCTGACTCTTGAATCACCCTGTAGAAAGAATAAAGTTTGGGATTATTTAACCTCTTTCGTAACGGCAAAGATCATTTGGCGGAGGGGGACCTATAGCTTTACGGTGGGATCCGAACCACGGGTTCATCATCTGAGTGTGGAGGACATTCAGCCATCCAACTCCTAAACATACTCAAATGTAGCTTGTTGTTTGATTGGGTCGTCACTATTTGTACCTACCCTAATTTTTTAATATGACAAATTGGGAGGTTAGTCGAATTTCACATACAGGGTAGTACATAATTAAAAGAAAGTTTCGCGATTCACATCGGCTTTAAAATCTTTCATTATGATATTAAGAATATTTAGAGTCATCACTACAAGCTTTAATTTTATACAGAAGATCGATAAATTCATAAAATTCACTTGTTTTAATAAAATTCATAAAATTCACTTGTTTTCATAAAATTCACTTGTTTTCATAAAATTCATAAAATTCACTTTTCATAAAATTCATAAAATTAACTTTTCATAAAATTCACTTGTTTTCATAAAATTCATAAAATTCACTTTTCATAAAATTCATAAAATTAACTTTTCATAAAATTCACTTGTTTTCATAAAATTCATAAAATTCACTTTTCATAAAATTCATAAAATTCACTTTTCATAAAATTCATAAAATTCACGTTTTCATAAAATTCATAAAATTCACTTGTTTTCATAAAATTCATAAAATTCACTTGTTTTCATAAAATTCATAAAATTCACTTTTCATAAAATTCATAAAATTAACTTGTTTTCATAAAATTTATAAAATTCACTAGTTCTATAATTCGTAGATAATTTAAGATTAAAATGGTTTCCCTTCATATTTACTTCTACTTTTAACATTCAGGCACTTACACCTGATAAAAATTTTATAAATTTAGTACGATTTTTACCAACAAGAAAACCAATTCATTCCTAAGGCCGTTCTTGTTAACGAATTATGAAACCGATCAACTCGGGATGCTTCATAATACACAAATTCACTCTGGATTTCAGACGAGAAGTTTAATTCTTGTTTAGGGAGCCAATGTTCCTGTAATAACACCAAGTAAACACTATTACGGATCTCCTTTACATCATTATAGGTAATTCTGGCTAATCGTACATCATAAGACTAAATTATCATGTTATTTGTTATTTGAAAAAGGGGAAAACAGAAAGTAATTACTAAGAAAAAATATTAATGCTTCTATACTATTATATTGAATCCTGTATAATTAAATCTCAGTAGTATGGTGACAAAAATGCCGAGGGGGGGGGTGAAACGAGAGGGAAGGGGGTAATAAAGGGGTAATAACGATAGAAGTCTGTTCGTTCACGCACACTCATACTGTCGTAGTTAAAGTAATGTTTTCGGGGCGGGGGGGGGGGGGGGGTAGTCCAATGGAGTTTAAAGTGTCGCGAGTGACATCCATCCCCATCACCTTGGGTAACTTAGCTACCTTACAAAGTGTGAACAACAATGTGTCTTTGAACTGTACATTATTCCTTATCTGCATTTGTATGATCTTATTACTTCTTTTAAGGGGGTCGCCCATGAATATTACTAATGACTTATGTTCAAGCAGCTACTTATAATGAAACTGTGTATCAAAGTTTGCGGAGTTATGCGCTAGAACATACACAGTAATTTTTTTTAAACTGATCGGCTAGCTTGACTATATAAGCCACAAACAACTTCACGGATGACTCTGTCATAGTCGTCTTGAAAATACTGGTACGTTTACAACACTTGCGATATTCATCGCATTCAACATTCGAACATTCATCGCAGAGGGTTTGTCTCACGAGTAAATGAGGGATAACTTTTTTCGTCTCAGGGTTAGTGTAGGTCTCTATGCCGTAGTATACAGTAATACACGATTTATTTTCAGACTTGGCACCTTTCATACAACAAACATGCTTCATCCCACCTACATTATAATCCTTTTGACACGTAGGGCAATGAATTTCATTACATCTATGTCTGAACTCGCCACCCTCATTCATCGTATAAAACATTCCACATTCTCACATCTGTAGCTTTCTACACGTACCATTCATCTGATGGAGATTAAAACATTCATTACCGAAAAACATACGTTTACAGTCGTTACAATCTCTCTTCTCAGCTTCTACCACAGGGCTTACGCATCTAGGACTTTTACACTGAGCGTCATACCCCTGAGTACGGAAGACGTGATCACTATCGATCGTGAAATTCTTTAGATTAAATTTTGAACCACTCTGCATCCACCCTTTCTTCCTATTTTTGCAACTATACTACTAACCTGGGATCACTTTTTCCGTTTCTATGGTTGAACTTACGATAATAAGGTTCTCTTACCGTTATGCCTCTATCTCTATACTTTTCCCTCAACATCTGGATTGACAGAAAATGAAAAGATGGTGACCGCATTCCTCTTTTGTCTTCTGTTTTGAACGAGTGTCCAACCTTCTCCTCCGGGATTTCCGCTGTCACTGCGGGTGATACTGATTTTCTCTGCTCCGCTTTCCGCATTCCCGTCAGTTCTTTCACTTTCTTCCCCACCAAAGTGAACAGGAACCCACAATAGCATTATTCTATTTCCCAATCTAGTCAGCCGATCCAGGGACTCCCTGTACAG
>JAJOZX010000196.1:182500-242500 GCA_023014485.1 Bathynomus jamesi
CCGTTGTTTTGATTGTGATGTTAATTCGGAAGGTGGTCAGTTATACTTATAAGGAGTATCCCTGCGTCCTGTATGTATTGTGGGTCTATATCTGACCATATATGGTCGATAAGAGAAGATTTGGTAAGGTCAGTACGGGAGCGTGTTGGCCTCGTTACGTAGGCCTTATATTCTTGGCTGATCATTGTGTTCCATAATGATTTGGCAATGCAGTCTGTCCCTATTTTCATTAAGTCTATATTAAAGTCGCCGCGGATGAAAGCGCGCGAGCTATTTAGGGATTGATGTCTGATTTGATCGTGTAAGGTATTAATGTAACTATTTGCGCTACTGATAGGTGGTTCAGTATGTTGAGAGGTTTTGTCAAAGGGTAAGATTTACCGCACACGTTTCAATGTAGGGTTCTACTGTAGAGAGCGGGTGAATTTTCGTGCATTTTATGGTATTTTTTATGTAAATACAAATGCCGCCGCCTCTTCTTTCTGTGTGGAAAGTGTCAATGAAGGACACTTTCCCTCTAAAGGAAAAAGATGTTTATACAGGTTCTGTATGAAGGTTTCCGTGAATGTAATTACATGGAACTCTATTTTAATTAAAGGTAATGGATTTTTGAGGTCATCATGATGTTTAGCGAAGTTTCTAATATTAAGGTTTAAAATTGATGTGACCATCATTCGGTTTTGCGTTGAGGTCGTTAATAGAAAGGTATTCTGCATCTTTTTCAGTGAAATTGGTACCGATAAAATCAGTCGAAACCAAGGGTATGGGCATGTGGTGGAATTTTGAGAAAGTGCGATAGAGAGTAGATTTGGGTGAATGAGTGCACGTAGAACACAATAAAATCTGAAAGAGAGAAAGAAAAACTTACACTTAATTAATTTATGAAGGAGATACAAGAGTTACAATTTAATGAGGATAAAGGAAACAAAATTATAAGGGGAGTCATTGGCTCATGACAGTATATAGAATACAATTTGATTACTGAGTTGTGAGGTGGGGGAGAAATACACACACACACACACACACACACACACACACATATATATATATATATATATAGTAAATAAATCTCCGAAAGAATTTCCAGATTTCTAAATAAGGGAAAGTTGGTGAAGACCGACCACACACACACACACACACACACACACACATATATATATATTATATATATATATATATATTGGGGCACTCAATATATTTTGCCCCACCCTTTTTTCTTAGCTAAATAATAGGCCATGGGGCTGAAATGTCTTTTGGGCTGTAAGTTTGAACTTTCTGCGCTTCACATAACCGGATTTTTCCAGTTTGAACCTCCCCTCCTTGTATAAAACCGCTTTTAAACGCCCTTGTATAAAACCGATGGTTAACTCAGTTTCAAAAATGGCGTCTGACAGTGATGTGCGTCGTAAACGGAGAGCTGTTATCGAGTTCTTAACCGCAGAGAAGGAAACAGTTGGAAATATTCACAAACGTCTACAAAACATTTACGGAGATGCTGTTGTTGATCGAAGCACAGTTGGAGGCCTGGTCTAAACGTGTGAGATCATCGGAGAGAGGGAGAGCCAGCCAGCATCGTTCGATCAAATCGGCGCGTCACATACAAGGAGCTATCACTGGAGCTAGGAATTAGTGAAGGAAGTGTGAATACGATAATTCAGCAATTGGGATACTCAAAAGTGTGTTCACGGTTTGTTCCTGGCCAACTGACTGAAGATCACAAAGCCCAAAAAAAACAAATTGCTTATGAGTCGTTGGTTCGATACGAGACGGAAGGGGATGTCTTCCTTTCACGAATTGTGACTGAGGATGAGACTTGGGGTACACCACTTTGAACCTGAAACAAAACGCCAATCCATGTAGTGGCATCATGCAGATTCCTCACGCAAGAAAAAGTTCAAAATGACTCCCTCTGCAGGAAAGGTTATGGCCACCATCTTCTGGGACATGAAAGGGGTGATTCTGGTGGACATTATGAAGAAATGACAAACAATCAACTCAGAGGCATATATTGCTTCCCTATAGAGACTCCAGAGACGTATAAAGCGAGTTCGACCGGAGAGAAAACTGGAAGACGTCCTTCTTTTGCACGATAACGCAAGACCACACAACAGTTTGCAAACAAGAGAGGAATGCGCTTGACTGTGTTACCCCACCCTCCATACATCCCGGATCTGGCACCTTCAGACTTCCATTTGTTTGGGCCAATGAAGGATGCTATTCGTGGAAGAAAGTTTCAGAGTGACGATGAGGTTGTTGAGGAAGTTAAGAGGTGGCTCCAGCGGAACCCAGCGGACCTTTACCAGCAAGGAATAAAGGCCCTTGTTTCGAGGTGGAGGAAAGCCGTAGAAAAAGATGGAGACTATGTGGAAAAATAGAAACTTGTAAAAAAGGTATGTAACTACTTGTGTACAAAATTTCTGGAACTTACAAAGAAACTCGGAAAGAAAAAAAAAATGGGGCAAAATACACTGAGTGGCCCTCATATATTGCGTGATTTTTTAAAAATGTTTGTATTTTAATTTTATTATTTGAAACAAAAGCATAACATTTTTACTGTAGTGTGCCTTCTCTACACATGGAGGAATTAGTTCTCTAGTGCAAAACATGCTCCATGTGGTGTCCTTTCAGCTCCTAAGCACTTTGCACACGAACAACAAAATTTTGCAATATTCTGGATTTTTTAAACATGATATGACATGATATGACGTATATTTGTTATTAACTGAAATACAAACATGAAATATATTTTTATTAATTTTCTACGCCATTACAATCGTTTTTCATTAGGAGTTACATAACCTAAGCCAGACTTCACTCAAGGAATGAGGTACTTCACTTCTTACACGATAACTTCGACGGAAGAGTCCTTTTTCAACAGATTTCCTGCGGTTTATGATAAAGGAATATCATGGCCACCAATATCGCCAGATCTAAACCCCTGTGACTTTTATTTGGGAGGTTATTTAAAGGATAGTGTGTTTAAACAGAACCTCACACAATAGGAAAATTGAAAGCCTCAACTGAACAAGGAATTTCTCAGATTTCAACAGATACTCTGTCCAGAGTATTGCAAAATTTAATTGCTCGTGTGCAAAGCGTTAATGAGCTGAGAGGACATCACACAAAGTATGTTTTGCACTAGGGGACTAATTCCCCATGTGTTGAGAAGGTACAGTAATCATTTCATGCTTTTATTTTAGTTAATAAAAAATTCAAACTTTTTAAATTGTCAGATGTTTAAAAAATCACCCGATATCTCTCTCTCTCTCTCTCTCTCTCTCTCTCTCTCTCTCTCTCTCTCTCTCTCTCTATATATATATTATATATATATATATATATATATATATAGAGAGAGAGAGAGAGAGAGAGAGACAGACAGACAGATACACTACCAGAAGTATTAAGACAACAAAAGTAAGAGAAAAGATAATTGTTGACAACGTATTTAATAGGTTGTAGACCCTTTGATGGAGTCTCAAGTCTCTGAGGAACACTTTCCATCAATTTTTTACTGGTAAAAAATTAAGGATATTGAGCCATTTCCCCTGCAGTGCAATTTCTATTGCGGCGAGACAGTCCTCTGCGGTTTGTTCCTTATGCGCCGTTCTAGTTAGTTCAAGAGTTGTTCTGTCGGATGGAGATAAGGGAACGTTATAAGGAGATATGGAGATAAGGGAACGTTAACATTTTTCTGTTCGAACCAATAAATTACAGTCTGGGCTTTGTGGCAAGGGCCGTTGTCGTGTTGGTGCGGGTAATGTTACAACACGTCCTGGCAGTCATTGTACCCTAATCCAAACCATGTGAAACATGCCCACACCATCACACTGTCACTTCCATAATTAACGGTGAGGACAATATACAGAGGATCGAAACGTTCTCCGGACTGTCGCTACAATCAGACTCCATAATCGGATGCAAAGTTGCAAACAGTGTGTAGCGGAACTCATCACTCAGCAGGACGCGCTTTCACTGATCTGCTTCCCAGTTTTTATTAGCTTTGCGGCGCTGTAGTCGACGCTGTTCATTCAGAGCTGTGACGTATGGTTTGTGAACAGCTGCCCTTCTGTAGAATCTTTCTGCATACATTTCCCCACCTACAGTAGACACACTTTCCGGAAGACCTGTATGCTCATTGCCCTCCCGGTTAATAGGTTTAGGATACATATCTGATTTTTCCTCACTACAAGTTTCAACGTTCGCCATATACAGTTTGTCATAATTGGCCTTCCTGGTCTGGGAAACACACTAACATGCTTGATAGTCTTTTATTTTCGTATAATACTTCCTACAGTTGATCTGGGGGAAATTTAAATCTTCGCAATCTTACACACACGATATCTTGCCACGTTCAAACTCTCTCCGCTCTGATCCACAATCCACATGCCATACTGTAACGAGTAGAAAAGTAGCTTACTGTTCCTTTGAACTTCAGTGCTGCCCTCTACAGAGTAATTTATATCTGGAGCATTCGGTTAATGACAGAGAGAACTTTTCCTAATGTTTTTGGGAATATATGTTTATTTCGTAGCACATTAAACGGACGTGTTAAGTGCCTTGAAATGTGGACGCTCAAACTTTCCGGTTGAGGTTTAAGTTTTAGATTTTGGTTAAAAATACAATAGTTATCCTTTTTTTTGATGTATTCAATCTGACTTAAATGCATGGGGTTTCTTGCATATATTGAGGTTCAGAATGTACTATACTGTAGCTGTCTAGGTTACTTTAAACCCTAGTCCCTATCCTATCCGAAAGCTGAGTTCTATCTGATTAGCATATTTGCTTGGTGACTGGTGAGGGAAGCTATATTTTGAGGGACTTCTTTGCTAGTGACCCGTTGCCCACGTTGGGCTTCTATCATGAAAAAGAAAAACTTCAGTATTTGCCACTTACCATTACTTATTCGAACTATAACGGATTTAACATCCAGAAGAGTTCCTTGTTCCATGGACGGTCTATGTGCAACATAAAAGTTCCGAGTTGTAGCATATATATATATATATATATATATTATATATATATATATATATATATATATATGCAGTAAAATCACAGAATAACACGTGATCTTATTAATAAGCAAACAACCACAGGGAAAAGGAAAAAGAAACACGAAATCCGAGCGCTTTCGTGATATATTCACATCTTCAGGGACAAGAAGATGTGAATATATCACGAAAGCATTCGGATTTCGTGTTTATTTTTCCTTTTCCCTGTGGTCGTTTGCTTTTATATATATATATATATATATATATATATATATATATATATATATATATATATCACTTAGTGCGTAGAAAGTGACCATACAAATGTGCAAATAAAGGATTAAGAGTAAATGAAGTGCAAAATAGTGACTATAATTAAAGTATGACGACTATGGAACACCTCAAACTAAACTGAAGTGACCACTAAATTTCTTTTTATAAAGTAAATAAGTGTCGAAAAAGGAGACAAGCCATAAACAGAAACCTCGATCCGGCTAAACTTTTGGGGAAAAAGGGAAGTGACCATTTTCTGACCTTTTTCTAAAGAAAAAACGAACGAAACTAAAAAATATGGTTAAAAAAAACTACAAAGAAGGAAAACAAATGTGAGGAATTCTCAAAAGTCAGAAAAGTGAATAAAAACAACTTATGTCTTTAAGATGCGCGCACTTTCATACATCCGCAATTGCTACAATGAAACGACTAAACTATGTTTGAAATACATTCCGTGCAATGCATTCAAACGCTACGAGTGCCTCAATCTTGCAAGAAATGATAGTTAGGCAATCATCAAGGCAAATAATAGACCTATATCGTTACGTTAGCGTCAAATGCGTGGAGATGAGTAAAAATGTGTTTTATACCGATTTTGACTTGTACAAAATGACGAAGATGATTAATGCAAAAATGATCAAGAAAAATTCAAAATATTTTTATACCTTACAAAAAAAGGTGAATAGACAACCAAGGAACTGTAATAAGAATTTTAAGAAAAGAACATAAGACGCTAATTTTGACTTTAAAAATGTTTGAAACTAAATTAAAGCAAATTACAGACCTTTTTGTCACTGACTCCAAATGAGTAAAATTATGTCAGACAGCAACTCTTCTAGTCTGCAAAAGAATTATAAGGAGAGACTATTACAAACTTTAATTTTACCTTTTCATTTAGGAAATCATAAACATCTGTGGGTTTGGAGTCCATATTAAAATTTTAAAAACGAAATAGCTTCGAATCTCTATTTGCTCTGGAAATCTCTTGATATAGGAGAAACCCCAGACTTCTTAGAGAGAACAGACATTGTCCAGTACATAAAGGAGGAGACTGATCAAGCAAAGAACTACAGATGTGCCAATTTCCCCAGCCAACATCAGAAGCTGAACCATGAGTCCGAATTTCATAAAAAGATGAAATTTCACCAGAAACCTGCACAATATATATATATATATATATATATATATATATATATATATATATATATATATATATATATATATATATATATTGTAAATAAGGTGCGTTAAATTGAGGCTGAGCATTAATTAGGGTAAATGAAGTTAATATTAAACCAACATTACTTTTATTAACAAAGTAATGTCATTGTTAAAGGTGACAGTTTACTTTTTAACAAGGTTAACTGAATTTTAACTGGATTTCCTTTTATATGTCAACTTAGTTACGTTAAATAACCAGAGGTGGGTAAAGTACTTTCATTTGTTACTTAAGTTAAAGTACAAGTAATCTTTAAAAAATGTACTCAAGTTAAAGTAAAAGTACACGGTATCAAAAATACTTAAGTTGAAGTACAAAACTAAGTGTTTTATAATGTATTTAAGTACTGAAAAGTAAGAAATACTTTTTAAAAAATGAAATAAAATAAACTACAAATATATCAATAATATTAACTAAACATTATGGCAAACAAACTTCATTAGGATACAGAATTAGGATTATTACACTGGTATGCATATGAAATGTTTTTGTCTGCTGTGAGGGTTTTTTCAACTCATATTATATAATTCGACCATGCTGAATTCGAAAATGACATTGGTTTTCCTCAATCAGGTCAAGTTTTTTCTCTATTGGCCATTTATTATAAGTCCAATTTTATCCCCAAATTTATTGATTTTTTTAGCTTAAACACTGTAGATACGAGTAATATTATAAGAACACTCGTGAAAAATGAAAACATTGTGTAAATAAATACTTTTATTCATACAATGAATATGGAAAAAAGTTTATTAAGGAAGGAATGAAGTTTTTTTGGCTTTCCGTCTGTGTTTTTCTTCGGGCACGTCTCGCTTCAAACACCAGCAATAGTCCGCCAGCATATTGATATCCCAGTTTCCCTGGTACCTCTCTTCCATTATTTTGATATCTTGGTGAAATCGTTCACCCTGTTCCTCACTATAATCCCCGCAATTTTCAGGAAAATAGTCCAAGTGGAACCACAAAAAGTGCATTTTTATGGACATGCGCGACCCATGAGCTTTGAAAGCTTCCATCAAGTTTTCGACAACGGACTCGTATTCTGGACTTCTACGCTTGCCAAGAAAATCAGTGACAACTGATTTGAATGCCTGCCAGGCATTCTTCTCAGTTGGAGTCATTGCGTTTTCCAACTGAGTATCCTTGATCAAAGTTCGAATTTGAGGACCATCAAAAACCCCAGCATTTAGTTTAGCATCAGATATATGAGGAAATTTACTCTCGAGATATCGGAATACTGAACCCTCCTTATTCATTGATTTGATGAAATTTTTCATCAAGCCCAGCTTAATATGAAGTGGTGGGAGCAAAATTTTTGTTGGTGGTACAAGGGGCACTGAAACGACATTATGCGACCCAGGTTCAAAATTCTCTCTGGATGCCCATTCACGCTGTGCATAGTGCTTCTCATCCGCTCGGCTATCCCATTTGCAGAGGAAACATGGGTATTTCGTGTATCCCCCTTGCATTCCCAATACAAATGCCACAATCTGAAAAAAAATGAAAATATTTAAAGAATTTAGAGAATTTGTTTTATCAGATAAAAAAATCTATGCATTGGACTGTATCACTTCTGTGGGGAAGTTAAGTGTTCTTATACGCTCTCAAATAACCTTTGGAAAAACAACATAGTCAATAGCAATAGTTTACTTATGATATTAGTATTACCTTCAAATCTCCACAGATCCTCCAGTTATGTTGGTCGTATACGAGAGCATCCAGTAAAATTTTCATGTTACCGTAGCTGTCAGTAAGTTGTACGGAATGTGCTACAGGGACTGATGCAACCCTATTCCCAATGTTGAGAAGTACTGCTTTCAAACTTCGTTTAGACGAGTCTATAAATAGCCTCCATTCTGATGCGTTATATGGCAGGCCCAAGGATTCGATTAGCCCCTCAACATTGCAGCAGTACACTAAGGAAGAGGTATTTTCGTGCACTGCAAAAAACTTGCGGAATTCTTCCTCTCGTTTCCTATACCAGGAGAATGTTGTTCCCGGAGCCAGCAAGTTGTCCTCTCGAAGTCGTGAGTCCAAGATCTCGGCAGCTAATTGGAAAGTCCTAAATCCCTGGTAAGATCATTAAGTTTGGCCTGGTTGAGAGGCCTCGGCTCATTTGAAGCGGATTTTGAGGTATATACGACTGGGACTGGTCATTGGCATTGGTCATTGATTCATCATCAGAATCATCGAAGTCCAGGGTTTGAGGTGGGTCGGGTATTGGAATTCCAGGACCATGGGGTGCAGGTCTCATAGCAGAAGGAATGTCAGGGTATACAACAATGTGTTTATTCTTCTTGTTAACTCCTGAAAATAGAAACACAGAAACATGGATATAAAACTTGCATATGAAATAGAAGAAGCATTCAGACAGTGGCGGCTCGTGAGGGAAGGCTGCGGTCTGTAAGATATGAAATAGGTCGATGGAGTCTGTATATTTTCTTTCTTTTTCATTCATATTGTCCCTTCGGGGACAATATGAATGAAAAAGAAAGAAAATATACAATCATTGTATATGTAAATGTAACTTGTATAACAATATGTATGTGTAAATGTATTTTCTATAACAATATGTATATGTAAATGTATGATTACCATTATGGTGAATATTATGCTATATATGGTGAATATTACATTATGGTGAATATTATGTCAAGTTTCATACGAGGATTTCAAAATATTTAAGAAAAATAAATTTATAAGCCCACCTTGGAGGTTTGTCATGCAGAAATAGCAATCTGTCACGTGATCCTTTCCTCTCCCAAATCATGGGAATTCCAAAAGGCAAAGATTTCGCTCTGCCTTTGCTCCATCTTCTCAAATTTTCAATGCACGTCTTGCAGCACATATGAGGGGCGAAATTTTTGTCCTGGTCCCCTAGCTTAATTCCAAAGTATGCTCTATACATTGTCTTCACAAATTTAGTGATTTGGGACTGGTTATTTGGCATGGTAACCGTCCCACATATGTAGCAGAATCTATTGGGATCATTTTTACACGCTCTATTCATTATGAAATATTTTAGCTATATGCCTGAAAAGTAAAAAAAGATATTATACAAGTGAAACAAGTGATGATAGATGTTACTGTTCCAATTCCGCTTTGACAAAATCACGAAAAATTCTATTTTACTTATGAGGCCATAGCCGGATAACCTGAGCTGATTTAGAGAAACGGATTGCAGATTCGAAATCAGCAGGAAAAACTATACGAATCACTTACAAAACCCTTGACAGCAAAATTGATGCATACCAGTGTTATAAGTAGGAATTATTATATTAAGAACTATAATTTATTATCTAATAAATAATTTATTAAAATAAGTATGCATTATGTACAAAATTTCTTATTGAGTTTCAACAGCAGCTGATTTTCAAAGTTTTTGCAATCTATCCTGGCTTGAACCCCGCAATATTCTTAAATTTAAAAAGTTGTCCCAAATACGGCCAAGGATGGCGATCACTAGCTATTTTCTGAGTTTGAAAAAGAGCCGATAACCTCCGACATACTCGACATCCGATTATTTCTAGGCTATAGCTAACTACTCAAGTACACTGACTTCCAATTTCTAAGTCTACAGTACGAGTGGAGATGGAGAGGAGCGCGCATGCGGAGTAATCCGGTTTCGGTGTCTTCCCCTTCTCAATACCTGACATTGAGAGGTGGCAGATTGAAGCGGGTTTTTTCCAGAATTTGTTTACCAATTTTGAATGAAATTGTCAAGCATACAACTGTTTTGTTACTTCGTACTTTTCAGATTTACGCAACATTGTACTTAAGTTAAAGTACAAAATTCTTCCCAAGATTGTACTTAAGTTAGAGTAAAAGTATTAAAAAAATGTACTTTCTAGAAAGTACATTCTCGGAAAAGCTACTTAAGTATATCTACTACACTACTACCCACCTCTGCAAATAACAAATAATGAATCCGTAATAATAATAATAATAATAATAATAATAATAAATAAATAAATAAATAAATAATTTTGAGATTTTGACTACTTAATCCAGTGGTTCCCAACCTTTTCTGGTTCGCGGCACCCCAGTGCTATCTATCTACTTTCACGGCACCCCTGTGAATTAGCGTTTACCCCTGTTCAACAGCCAGTTCCCCCCACCCTGCCAAGTGAGCACCACGTACCTTGATACAGAGTCTATATCGTTCCTTTATGGGAGTAATAAATTGTGAATTTTGTTTTATTTCAAAATGTCATACAAGCCCTCCTGGGAAAGTGCTAAGCGTTGAATTATTGGATAAAATTGAATGTGTAAGGACCAAGCCTGAGGAAAGTGTATATTTTCACAAGATACCTCGTTCCAATTACAACTTCAATAAAAAATGTTGAAAAATCAATAATCTACAACAATCTTTGCGGCACCCCTGGGTAATGTTAGTGGCACCCCAGGGTGCCGCGGCACCTCTGTTGAAAACCACTGACTTAGTCCAAGCTTGGATCTTTTTTTAGCTACTGACGAACGAACTGAAGGAGTTGTAACTATCGTAGTCAGCCAGCCAACCGATACCTGACAGTTGATAGAAAGGGTCACAGCAATCGCAGACAGCCGACCCAAAAGGAGATGTAGCCATCGCACCCCACCAAATCCTGGATTTGAGAAGATCGGTGCCCATCGCGAGTAGCCCGATTATACCTTAATCTCGCTACTAGAGTGACTGTCAAAGAGCATCACATAGCCTAGGAAAAAAACTGGACATCGCAGCTGATAGAATTTACGAGGATAATAGAATTCAGCCTGGGAAAGTTGTGCTCAGGCTAAGAAATATAGCGAATTTGCTTTACTTTCGTGCAGTATATATATATAGATATGTTAATAGAAACGACGTAAGTATAGAGGAGTGTTCTGCACACGAGGAAGAAAATAACAAACAAATGAAAAATAAGGCACCGGGCGGGTGCCTTATTTTTCATTTGTTTGTTATTTCTCTTCCTCGTGTGCAGAACACTCCTCTATACTTACGTCGTTTCTATACGTTAATATACTGCGCGGTCATTGCGTTAAATGTATATATATATATATATATATATATATATATATATATATATATATATTATATATACTTAATATCAATAGCTAATTTATGTTTCACATCTTATAAGTACGGTAGTTTTAAATACAAAATACACTTAAATACAATATACTTAAGTACATAATCTTGCAAAGTTTTGAAAATTTCTATTTTATGTCCTCTTAATTTTAGATTACAATTGGGCGCTTGGAATTGAAAGTGATTCAAGGCATTAGAACGCCAGAGCTCAAGAAATGATTCAAGTACTTGAGTCACCTCTGATCACGGTTTTCTTCTTCCCACAAAATAAGATTTGAGTTACTTTGAATCATTTAGTCACTTTGCGGGCACGTAATTGGCAAACAGACTGCGGATTCAAGTACTCGAGTCACTTTTTGGTGAAAGAAAGAATCGGTAAAAATTTTACTTGAATCACTTTCACTTCCAAGCGCCAAATTCCTTTCAGAATTGGTGCTTTCAAGCCGTATAGTCCGTGAGCCAGACCTCACATTATGGTCAATCTGTACCACTAAGGCGAACCAGATGAACAATGCTTTTTGGAAGCTTATAATCTGTAGTTTCCAAATATGGTTGCTGACATCTGTATCTGGTAGCGTTTAGTGTAATCTTCATCAAACATAGGCGCCCAATATTTCACTATTGGGCGCAAACTTAAAATGCTGATAAAACAACAAACTACTCTTTTGAAATGTCCAGCAAGCATTATATCATCTACTTAGCATCCTTCATCATTGTATGAGGGACATTTGGTTCCCCGAGTGGTACCAATCATCCCCTCTCGCCCACGAACTAGACAGAGAAAAATCAGACGGAATAAATACTTAATTATTCTACACCACACACATCATTCCCCAATATTTGATGGAGGACATGAAATTGTTAATACGTTAAATTTTAAAGCCAAACTTAATTATTATTTTAATGTACATTCGTGGACGCGGTTATTTCTTTTTCAAATTTAATACATTTTTGCCTAACTTTTATTCATAATTTAACCGGATCAAGTAAAGATAATCCCTTCCAGGTCACCTAGTAAAGCAAATCTCTCCCAGAAATGACCAAGTAAAGATAATCCCTCCCAGAAAGTAAAGTAAAGTGAAGCAGTCTGACATAAGGATAAAAATTAAGAGAATCTTTTTTTAAAAAATGATTTATTTGAAAACAAAATTATTAAATTCATTTATTACAATGGATCAAGTAAAGATAAGCACCCCCAACCTTTTTTAGTTAGCTTTATAAGGCTAACTAACGAAAATATCACGACTTAACCTAACCAATCGTTAGGTCAACTGTACGCCCTTGACGATTGGTTAGGTTAGGTCGTGATATTTTCGTTAGTTAGCCTTATAAAGCTAACTAAAAAAAGGTTGGGGGTGCTTAACTTTACTTGATCCAAAGACTTTAATTAAAGCGGTATTGCGGTATTGCGGTAAAGCGGTATTACCAACTTTACCAAGTAAAGATGATCCCTCCCAAAAAGTGATCAAGTAAAGATAGTCCCTCCTTTTTCTGTTGGGAGGATTATCCTTACTTGATCCATTTAACCTTAATATATTTTATATTAACGTACAATAATATTTTATAAGTTTTATTAAAATATTTACCCCCAAAACATTTATAAATTTCCAAATAAGTTAAAGAATTTTTGTTTTGTTTTTTGGGATTTTATGAATTTTTGTCTTGTTTTTTAGAGAACTGTCCAAGATGCTAAAATTAATCATTTTTTCTAAAAAATACACAAGTGCACTACATCTAAAATATCAAGTTTACAGTATAAAACCTTGGTTTGGTCTTGGTTTTGCTTCCGGCCGAATTGTTCGTTCTGACGAGGGTCAAAGCTTGTTGCGACACCTTAGACCTACAGTTTAACGTGGAATGCGAATCACGATCCACCACAGGCGGTCAGAAATTACAAGTCCTCGCCCGGACTCGATCTCACGACCCCCCTATCGGCAGCCAGTGTCTTAACCACTAGCTACCCAGGGTACTCATTTATCTACCAACCGATTTTATTGTATGGAAGGATGAACAGTTGGGTTAGTTGCGCGCCGTCTGCCGGTACCGATAATCGAACGAAGCGGTTCGCTTCTGGACGAGAAGGGTCCTCTGAAATTTGTATATATATATATATATATATATATATATATATAATATATATGGGATGAATTTCACACTTAAACACTTGAAATGAATGAATGATGCAAACCTACAATGAAGAAAAATAAAATTCCCTTGTGGGTTTGCATTATATATATATATATATATATATATATATACACACAAAACTCTGTCATCATATCTTAACGTCTCGTAGCCGAGTGAGTAACTTGGCGGCTCGCAAAATTTGAATATTAGTGACAACGATTCGAACCCGACCGAGGTAAGGTAAATTCATTTCTAATATATCTAATCTTAAACCTTTAGCTGCTTTTAATATATCGTTCTTAATTAACAAAAAAAAATATGCATGTAAATACACAACTGTATTGTAGATTAATGAAAATAAACTGAAATTGATTCAAATGGCAACTAATTGACATTTTCGCCCACTTCGATTAAATTATTTTCAAGGAATCAGTTCCACTAAAAGTAATTTATCAAGTATCGAAGTTTGATGAAAATGTTGTCATCACGAGGGCGGGCATTTACTCGATGAAAGGATTTTCAGTATCTTGATGAAAATTCCAGTCTCAGTGTACTCCCGAAATCTGATCTAACTTAGCCTCACCAAACGACGCCTAACGGATAAAATGTGAGCTAAGCCGGCTCTAAATAGTAATTCGACCTAATTCTCTTCAGTATTATACGACTTCATTTGAGTAACTTTGACTTTAATTCAATCCCAATTTCTTGGTTAGACTTCATTTCATTCGATTAACTACAGCGTGTATATATATATATATATATCGGTATATATATATATATATATATATATATAGTATATATATATATTATCTGATATAGGATGGACTTCGAATCTTAAAAAATTGGAACCGAAAGGGACTATGCGTAGTACTGCATCTTTACGGATGGTTCGTAAAAGTATGCATAATATATATATATATATATAATACTACATTTAAGCTTTCGAACGTTGTGTCCACGTTTTAAAGTGTTTTGTTTTTGGGAAAAAAGCTTTCGCAGGAGAAGAATTCGAGTTATCATAAATTAGGAAAAGCACTCACTGTCACCTTTTTCCAGCTCGAAATGTCATAATTAGGTTCCATATTTATTCTTCCTGCTTCCTTCCTCCTTCCTGTTTTGGGAAGAAGAAAGAACTAAATTTTTACTCTCTCTCTCTCTCTCTCTCTCTCTCTCTCTCTCTCTCTCTCTCTCTCTCTCTCTCTCTCTCTCTCTCTCTCTCTATATATATATATATTATATATATATATTATTATATATATATAATATATATATAAGAACGTTCAAGAGAAGGGACAGGACAGTAATGATTCCCTGCTAAAAACACTGATTATACCAAAACTTGAATACTGCTCAGTTTTGACGTCCCCATATAAAAAGGAAGAAACTAATAAACTAGAAGAAACGCAAAGGTATTTCACAGCCAAGATTGATGGCTGCAAAGAACTCAACTACTGGGAAAGGCTACGTAAACTAAATCTGTACTCACGGAAAGAAGAAGAGAGAGGTACATCATAATCTACATATGGAAAATGATCGAGAAACTGGTACCAAACCTAAAACTAAACCCAATTACCATCCAAACAACACTGGAAAATAGGAAAGGCAGAATGTGTAGTGTTCCCAAATTAAAAGCACGACAAGGGACCTCCTCAACCCTAAAGGAAAATAGCTTGGTTGTCAGGGGGCCAAAACTTTTCAACCAGCTTCCTAAGGACCTCAGAAAAGTAACGGGGGTCAAAGTTGAAGTCTTCAAGAGAAGACTGGATGCCTGGCTCAGGACAGTACCAGATGAGCCGGGCGTGCCTGGCTATGTACGGTGGAGAGCGCAAGAAAGCAACTCGCTCCTCCACCAAGCCAGACCTAGAGGCGGGGCCACCAGCTTGACCTCCGTGTGAAGAGAGACCAACACACGAAACAACATAAGGTTCATAAGGTAAGGTAAGGTGTATATATATATATATATATATATATATATATATAGTTAAAATAAAGTTATAACAAGTGAGTCTGAACGTACCAGACACCAACATAAATATTTCTTCTGTATATATATGTATATATATGTTGGTATCTGATCTGTATCGTTCACGTTTAGACTCGCTTGTTATAACTTTCTTTTAACTTCCCATCTTTATGGAATTCGTTTTTAGAACAAGATTTCCCCCAAGATCAGGAAGTAAATTGAATAGAGATGCGACGAACTGCTTAAAAAGAGGAAGGAGAGTAATCGATGTTGTTTAAACTGATGTCTTGCGCGTAATTTGTTATACGGTAAGCGGTTGCCTTTCGCCAAAAAAAATCTGAGAGTCCCGTACGTCGAAGCGAATGCTTAAAAAATATAAGGTTTTTTTGTATATATTATATGTAAAAATGAACAATGAATAATTCCTACATCATATAATTCTTATATTCATTCATATAATTCTTATGTTCATTCGTATAATTCGTATATTTATATAATCCTTATATTCTTATGTATATTTATATTTATATATTCATTTCGACACATAGAGTCCAAAGTCGCATAACGCTGACACGAGTTTGGATAAAAAAATTTATTTGCTTTCTATTTATTTCCGCTGAATAATTGGTGAATTATTTCTTTTTAAATTACTTAATCATTTTTTAGATTTAGCTTACTAATGTAATCTTGTTAAATTCTGCAATGTTCATTTCCTGTATACATTCTCTCTTCGTTGTAAAAGCTGAAGTTATGTCCTACTTAACGTTTAATTTAAATCTTAAGCATTTAATTCTTGCTCATACGCATGTTTAATTGTAATTCATAATAAAAGGCATATTTCAATTTCCATTTTTAGTTAACTCGGCAGATCATGATAACATCAGATCTGTCAAACTTGCGGTTTAAATTAAAAATATGACTTCCTCTTCAAATATCTTGCTTCTCAGTCTAGACATTGCTACAGCTAAAATCTTTACCTTGTTTTTAAATATTTTGCAAAATAAATCAGCCTACTGAGACAGCTCACCATTAAATAATAATAATGTCAGTAAAAATTTCAGTATATAAGCCCATAAAATTTCTCCAATGTTCATTTTGATTTTCTCTGATCTGACAAGCTGAGCATTATCTGTAAAATTTTAGCAGTAAACTACAGTAAGAGAATATCTTTGTCTTCTCCTTCGAGCCTTGCTCTCTTCAGAGAACTTAGTCTTAAATAGAGAAAAATAATTTCCCGATACGTTATAAGAAGAATCGGGAAACCTTCACAGAATTTAGTCAGCTTCACAGAATCCTCCGATCCACTACAAGAAGAAATCGGAGAATAGTGTAAGAGAAACTTCTGTGATTCCCCTATATGGTACCAGATACTCCAGAGTAACGAATCCGTTGCTGCCACCTAACCAGAATCCCCGTCAACTTCGAACCGCCCAAGGCCATGGATTAACATATATATATATATATCTGATATAGGATGGACTTCGAATCTTAAAACATTGGAACCGAAAGGGACTATTCGTAGTACTGCATCTCTACGGATGGTTCGTAAAGGTATGCATAATATATATATATATATATATATATATATATATATATATATATATATAATATATATATATATATATATATGTATATATATATATATAATGTTTCAGACCAACAAAGACCCTAGGATCCACTCATGGCTGGTCTACCTAACTGTGTTCGTAATTGTGTATTGTGTATGTCTTCCGTGGTGGCGGAGGGGACCTACAATTTTACGTGGGTTCCGAACCACAAGAACATAAGAAATTCATGTAACAACTGCCTGTACATTGGCAACGACCAATTTTTACAAAACTAATTAATTAATTATCGATTTAAAACTAAAGATAGAATCTCTGGATCCAGAGGATCAAGTCATAATAGACTACTATCCACAAATATGTTACACTCTATATCTATTTATAACAGACATGCAAATATATCAGATCCAAAGAATCCAGTCAATTTCATTACGTTATCCATCAATACTAGTACCTTGCCAACCAAAAATAAGTCACGGTCCATATCAATTGCGGACCAAGTCAAAATTTACCACTATATACATTACAATATATACACTTAGGAGGAAAAGTGTAGGTGTGGCTGTAAAGACTGTACAGTAATGTAGAAATGTGTGTGCACCCATTTTGGGTCTCCCATTTAAAGGTGTTTGTGGGGCAAGTGAAGATCATGAGTTTTTCAATACCTCAGTACTATGGGGGCACCGCTCGGCAGAGGAATCGGATCAAGTAAAGATAAGCACCCCCAACCTTCTTTAATTAGCCTTATAAGGCTAACTAACGAAAATATCACGACCTAACCTAACCAATCGTCAAGGGCGTACAGCTGACTTAACGATTGGTTAGGTTAGGTCGTGATATTTTCGTTAGTTAGCCTTATAAGGCTAATTAAAGAAGGCTGGGGGTGCTTATCTTTACTTGATCCGAGGAATCTCTTTAAATGGGGTGTGTAAGGAAAGAGAATTTTAATGAAAATTGGTCTACTAATGTAGTTTTGGTCACTGATTTCAAAAATAACTCTTTTTTTGGAGAAATGAAAAACAAACACGTTAGAGCACTTTAAATAATTAATATGTGTTTAGCTTAAACTAGTTACAGAGGATTGTGTTAAATTTAGCCAGAGTCACAAACTGCTACTGTTTATGAAAAAGTGCTCTAAGCGTGGGAAAGTGTGTTCCTTTGATAAAAATACCCAGTTCTTTCGTTGCCAAAAGCGTCGGTCAAACGGTAAAAAGTGCAACTTTAAATTATCCCTAAAGAAGAATACGTATTTTGAAGGATCGCGGCAGATCTGTAAAAGTAGCAGAAAAAATCAAGAATGATTACCAATTAAATAACTAAGGTTAATTGAATGCCCAGTTAGGTCAATTGAATGCCAGGTTAGGTCAATTGAATGCCCGGTTAGGTCAATTGAATGCAGGTTAAGTCAATTGAATGCCCGGTTAGGTCAATTGAATGCCAGGTTAGGTCAATTGAATTCCCGGTTAGGTCAACTGTACGCCCTTGACGACTGGTTTGGTTAAGTCATGATATTTTCGTTAAAAACACATTAATTATTTAAAGTGTTCTAACATGTTTGTTTTTCATTTCTCCAAAAAAAGAAAGTTATTTTTGAAATCAGTGACCAAAACTACATTAGTATACCGATTTTCATTAAAATTCGCTGCTAGCCCCCAAACGGAAAAGATCCATTCGTTTTATTAATTAAAAAATATTTGCTCTATGCAGGATTCATTTTAGTTAAGGTTAAAAACCCTCTTCAGGAGAATCTGGGTCATAAATGACTGTCAAATATCTCACATTGAGAAAAATATTTTGTTTGACTGAAACTACATAAAATAAATGTTTCACCAATTTTTTTTATTTTAGACAAACAAATTTTTTGTTTCATGTTTCAAAATTAATTTTGTTGTTAGTGATTTGCTGTAGTAAACAAATATTTAGTTGATCGGACAAAAATCTGCTTATGTTTGTTTTAAACAACAATTTCATTAAATTAAACAAAAATTATTTAATTTTCGAATTACCATAATTTTTAACTTATATTTCTAACTTTTTTTTAACCAGAATTGCTTTACTTACCTTTAATTTAACTATATACTCAATTACTCATTTATGAACATTATATACAAAGAAATAAACATACAAAACACCTTTACTTTAATCGAAGTCCTTCACGCAACGGGAGTGTTTAACTCGTTACGCCATCCCGAGTTACAGATGCTCGTATCAAATTGGTTATTTTTAGTCTTGGTCTACATTTGCGTTATTAACCCTAGAATGCATAACCCGGGCCTCTGAGGCCCGCCGGGTGTTATATTTATCCGGGTTATGCATTCTAGGGTTAAATGATTTTTTAAGGTGAAATAATTTATATTTGCATTTAAAACTTTATATTTAGAAGACAATAAAGAAATTAGCTTTTTTAAAACTAAAACAACTGATATTAAAAGGTGTATACTGTATACTTGCATGCATGCATGTATGTATACTTGCATACTTTAGGAGGAGATTGTAGACACTAATCGACCAGGGAGGTACTCCGGAAAGGATGTTAGGCAGGAGAGAGGGAGTGCCGGAACTCCCGTTTCTCCTGTCACTGTCCTCCTCAGCTGATTTTTTCTGTCTCATCTACCCTATGAGCAGTCCAGCATGCTCTCAAACACACACTTCTCCCTCTATTCTTTACTACACAGGCATACATTTTACACACTACACACTCTTTCCAAAAAAAATAAAAAATAGCATTTCAAACAGCGGAGACCTTGATTTTGGCTCTCTCTTTCTTATAAAGGGGGGGCATTTTTGTGGGCACCCGCCCTTGGCCCCTCCTTTCTACACACAAAAATGCATGCACATATGTATATGGATATATGGGTTGTCGTTCAGATTTATAATTCGTTATTGTTTATACAGAATTCGTAATAAAATTATACACAAACAAAATGAAGTTAAAAAGAAGCCTATTGTACAAACAAAAAGGTAGTTAACTAAACTTGGTTTGTTGTTTAAAAGATATAAATTTTATTTGTTATAACAAAGTGAAACCAACAAAATACATTTCATAACTCTAAATAAAACCGTTATTATATTTTAACCATTACTTTATTGATCCAAACTCAAAGTGGTCAACTAAACGTATTGGTTGCTTTAGATAACAAGGTTAAAATATAAATTTCATAACCATTACTGCAGTAATGGTTACGAAAGTGATATTTTAATTTTGAACATCTAGAATATTTCTAGATCTGATCTAGAGATCATCAGCTCGCCGGCCGTGATGCAGTGAGTAACATTGTTTCATTATAAGTGAAGTGAAGACAGTGAGGTTAGGGTTCGAACCCCCGATGATGCTGGCTAATAATAATCCAGAAATTACAGCTCAATGGGCCCCGTTCGTCTGGCCTGAATGTTGTGCCAGTTTCTGGCTCTCCTCATTGATTATATAAGTTTTAGATTTAGAGATTACTATCGCATTCCAATTAACTTACCAAAACATAAAAAAATAAGTCCAATAAATGGCAAAATCTATTTTATTATTAAAAATATAGCTTAGATTATTAATCATTTTGTTGCATTGTGTTTGACCTACAAAAACGTCATAATTTTCTTTTTTCATTTTTGTTTTTTCCCTTCTACTCCAGTTGGAGAGAGTTTCTTACTTCCGGGGTTAAACCTTAACCCTAAGGAATTTTTAGGCGTAAGATAGAGGTGCTGTATCGTAGTATCGCCCCTACAATTTCTCCAGATGTTATACTTATGGGCAGTTGGTCAAGGAACTCCACTGTAGATTTCTTTCCTGCCCCTGTCGCCCACACCACTATTGGGATGATCTCAGGTTCTACACTCCACATTCTCCGTATTTCATGTTTGAGTCTTTGGTATTTTAAGACCTTTTCCCTGTCATAGTTAGCCACATTCCAGTCCGCTGGGACTCCTACTTCCACCAAGAGGCATTTGTTACCTTCCTTCTCTCTCACTACTATGTCTGGCCTGCATCCTGATACCCTGATGTCAGTTGGTATCTCGTGATCATATAGGAGCAGCACTTTGTCATTGTCTTCTATTCCTTGTGGAATATGTCCCCAATGCTTTTCTGTTTCTAGCCCTATTTCATATTTCTTACACAGCTTGAAGTGGATTAGCTTGCAGACTGCAGTGTGTCTGTCTGTGTAGTTTCCTTTGTGTAGGAGTATTTCGCATCCAGAGAGTATGTGACTCACAGTCTCTGGGTTCTTTGAGCACAGTCTGCATATCTCGGTTTCATTTCTACCCTCAATATTTCTTTTGAACCAGTTTGTCCGTAGTGCCTGGTCTTGTGCTGCCACCACCAGCCGTTCATCTTCTGGTCCCAGTGCCCCTCTTACCAGGAACTCCACGGTTTTATCCCTCTCTATGTATGCTCTGTATAGCACGTCCTCTTTGTATACTTTGCTGAATTTGTGCTCTTCCCAGTTCTTCTCCTTTTCTTCTGATATTTTCCTGTTATACCTTCTTTTTATGGTGCTTATCTTTTCCATGAGAGGTTTATTTGCAATATCTTCAAGGTGTTCAGGTCCTATGCCGGCGTCCACTAGATAATCATTTGCCTTCTTTGAAGTGATGTTGTTTGAGGCTTTTCATGTTCATGGTCTCTTACAAATCTGACTAGCCTTCCTTCTCCTTCCTTTATGTACTGTTCTAATCCTATTGTTGTGGCTTTGTGCACTTGGTCTATTAGCGTAAGCCCTAATCCACCGACCCTCCTTGGCAGGTATAGCCTTGGTGTGCATTGGTTTTTATGCGCATGCAGCATTTTTCTGGTGATTGTGTCCAGTTTGTTGATTTCTAGCTGGGTTCAATTGATTATGCCAAAACTGTATGACAGTACAGGTACTGCCAGTAAGTTTATGGATAGGATCTTATTTTTACTGTTTAGGTGAGATTTTAGGGTTAGTTTTATCCTTTTTGAATATTCTTTCCGCAGTCTTTCTTTTATAATATCATTTTCCATCTTTTCAGATTCCTCCATCCCCAAATACTTATATGTAGCCTCTTGCTCTAGTTCTTCTATCACGATATTGTCCACCCTGATATTGTATCACTCTACAAATATAGTTTGCTAATGTTAAGTTTTTATTTACCCACTAATGAAAAAAAATGTATCCGTTGCTCTTGACACCTTCCGTCAATTAATGTTTCCGTTGAAGCAAAACAGTGGAGCTAAAAAATCTTGATTTATCTCTTTTTCATCCACATATAATATTCCCGCTTGTAATGTTTCACTTCAAATATTTTACCGTTCTTCACTCGTCAAGTTTCATTTCAGAAAACAAAAGTACAAAAATTTTAAAAACTATAAAAACTACTGATATTTTTCCGGCGAAAGGCGATAAAAAAATTGCTTTAAGCGCAACATCTTTCCGCAGTAAATTGTAAATAAATTGCGATACCTTTAAAAGAGCATGACTAGGTCTCATTACTGATAGATGTTTTCTTCAGTGATGCGTTAAGTAAATTTGTGCTTATCAAACATAAATGAAACTTTAGATGTGTTCGAATAAGTTGAAATGTATGTTTTTAAATGTATGTTGTTCGTTGTGTCTTTTTTTATAAAGAAAAACAGCGTTTCAACCAAAATATTTAGTTATAATAATTAATTAAAATAGAAAACTTTGGCAACTGAGGAAACCTTTTTTCTTGCGATGTATTGCAACTCCTTTTTTTTTAATTTAAAGGGAAAAAATAACAAAACAGGACTTCTGTTTAAGTATGTTTTTCAAACAAGCTCTCTTCCCTCACTTTTTTTTTGGTTTCTTCATCTACATGAAATTTCTTGTATGTCGAAATCCCATGCCATTTGGAAAGTTTATGCTCGCTTTTAACTTCAGTAAGTTTTCAGAACTGAGGATTGTTGCCAGAAACTTTTCTTTCAAATGTTTTCTTACCACTCAAACTTTGATACATACATACATATACTGTACTCTCTCTCTCTCTCTCTCTCTCTCTCTCTCTCTCTCTCATATTTCATACTTTACGACAAAATAAATATGTAATCAGAACCTAACAAATTAAACAAGTGCAATAGATCTTGTAAAAGAAGTGCGATATACTCGTATATTTTCTTCTTCATTTCTTTTGTGTTTTTCGCGTAGATTTTTTTTTGTTTTTGTTTTGTACGAAAGTAGGATTTTTTCCTTTCAAACACACGTATTTGTCACTCTAAACAAAGACGCACAAAAACAAATTTATACTGTATAAAATATAAGATAAAAATAAAGTTAAACCACATTTTCCAACACTGGGTAATCTGTGATAAGCAGATTGATATCCCCCATTTCGCTCTTCGCACCTTTTTCATGACCTACCTGGTGACTATCACTGCCTAATTAATCCCAGCGAGGCGCTGGGCACTGATTTCTCGAAATTACGGGAAGTAAGCAATATCCGGGGAAAACTTAGAATAAAAGAGAGTTTGGGGACCATAAAGATAAACGAACTCGTGTGTGTGTGTGTGTATATATATATATATATATATATATATATATAAAATTATTATATATATATATATATATATATATATACTGTATATATATATATATATATATATATATATATAGAGAAGAGAGAGAGAGAGAGAGAGAGAGAGAGAGATTGTAGACACCAATCGACCAGGGAAGTACTCCGGAGTGGACGTTAGGTAGGAGATAGGGAATGTTGGAATTCCCGTTTCTCCTGTCACTGTCCTCCTCAGCTGATTTTTTTTCGTGCCTCATCTACCGTGTGAGCAGTCCGGCATACTCTCAAACATACACTTCTCCCGCTATTCTTCACTAACATACATGCATTTTACACGCTACACAATCTTTTCAAAATTAAAAAAAGAGCATCGTGGGCTTTAGAGACCTTGATTTCGGCTCTCGTCTTCTTATATATATATATATATATATATATATATATATATATATATATAAGCATAACCCTCTGACTATCTTTAATTACATTGTATCTATTCGTGTGTATATATATTTTCTTTGGTAAATTCGATGAAACTCTAAATTATAATTATTATAAACTGTAAAAGTATGATTATAATTGTTAAAACGAGACCAATAAAATATAAATGTATAAAAACTCTTTAATCCTAACCGCAAATGAAGCGCGGAATTCAATGATATCTTTGATTTCTTTCATATTTGTAGATTTTGTACTCGACGTTGACACTCAGTCTCTACGTCGCTGACGATTACTGTATTTACGAAGAATAATATAATGTTTTGAGTTGTTTAGCTTTCGTAATGGCAGCTTTCGTGTGATTGATGGGACTTACAACTTTACGCGGGATACGAACCGTTGGTCGCTACATCATTTGCACGCGAAAGACGGTTACTCATCCGATTAATGAAAAACAGACATTACATTATGTAACCACGCTAATCGAACGGGAAGCGGTGTTGCTGCGTGACCACGACGTAGTCCAGTATACGGCAGTTTAACCCTTTCACTACGGGCATAGCTTTGAAGCGAATTATATGAATTCGAACTAATGAATTCGAATTAGAATACATATATCCCCCCCCATTTTCAACCCCAGAGGGTGGAAAGAGAGGGATATACCCTTGGTTTTTTAAACTACACCCGTAGTTCACAAAATATTAAGATTTGGTTTATTTACCACACCCGGATCTGAGCGCAAATTGGACGTGTAGTTTAAATGCCACACCAGGAACGAAAGGATTAAAATGATTCGTGAGTAGAGATCTTGAATTTACCGTTTCTATATTGACTATATAGAACCATTTGTCAAATGTACCTTTAAATGCATTTATTGTGTCACTGGTAGTTACACTGGTTCGGAAATTATTCCATTTTTTTTTAGTGACAAAATAACATTTTCCAATATTAGTGTTGAACTTCTTTCCTTTGATTTTGAGGAAGTTATTTCTGGCTGTAATCTGTTGTCCATTTCGAAAAGGTTTTTTTTTTGTATCATTTTAATAAAATTCTTTTAGTATTTTAAATATTTCGATGTTATTTCCCCAAATTCGGGCTTTGTAATGAAAAGTCTGATTCTTTAAGAATTTCTGTGTATATATATATACTTTTCGTCTCTTATTTGTGATAACCATTTTGTTGTTCGTCTTTGGACACTCTCCAACCTTCTTGTATTTTTCACTAGGTTGCCAGACTCTATGTTGGGCTTAACTAATGAATTATGTAGATAAAGTATATAGAATTAGAGGATTTATAATCAAAGTTTCTCGAAACCTAACGCGCAGTTTGCATTTTGGTGGAGGCAGCAAGTTGTTTTGACAATTTTAAGTTCTCAAGTCCTTTGGTTTAGCAGGTTTCAAAGTTTTGGCTTGTTTCAGCATCATTGCACAAGCTTTCTGGCACCGACTCATCCCATCAGACCCACTTACCTCCAAAACTTCTTAGCTGCTAAGCAAAAATGTCTGCTGTTTCTATTAACATTCATTACTGCAATTACTTCAACACTGCTTTTCACTGTTGTATTAAGTTCACTCCCTTTTTCTCTTGTTTTCTATCTTTGTCCTCTGCTCTATTTATTCCTTATTGTTACTTGTGCCATGTCGTTTGATAGTTTTGTTCACAGCCAGTAATGAAACTCCAACTTTTTATATTATTTTTTTCTGTTTTTGGCCTTCTTCAGCTACAACAGTGATTCTGAGTCTCTTCTCATGAGGTATTTCTTTTGTTGGACCTGCTGAAAGCGGGTTTCCAGTTAAATGCCCAGAGATTTATGGAATTAAGATCTATCTAATATTTTCACGTCTGCTATTATGAAGTTACATATTTATCCTTAAATTAAGAGGCATGACGTCACATATAATTTTCAACAGATTGTCTTTTACATTTACAAAAAAAAACACCCCACCTTACCCTCTTCCTGACACGAATCACCTTCAGGATTTACAGGAATAGAAATACTTTTGAGTTTCTGACTTGACTTCTTACGAAAAAAAGAACATAATTTACCGTTTTGTAAAAGGTCAGTAGGAATTATTTACGTAAGTAAAAAAAGAAAAAAAAGAATTTAAAAAAAAATATGAATGAAAATCTAACCAAGTTAGACTTACCAACAAAAAGAGATAGGGGGATAAAATACGTACAATACCTAAATTCGTGTTTGTTGTATACCATCTATCGCAATGACGTAATTACAGTGATGAACACTGATTCTAAATATACAGCATAAATAGGAAAGTCCCTAAAGCATTCTAGCTGAAGTGTCTAAATGGACTTTTTGTAACATTATCGTTCTAAGTAGTAAAGATTGCTAACATTGGCCGTATAAGTTCCCTTTTTTGGTATACAGGGTGAGTCAGAAGTCCGGAAACATAGGAAGGATAGGAAACTTTTATTGCAAAAAGATACGTGTTACAAGTAATCTTATAAGATGCGCTCTATATGTTCTCCTTTCACTTCCAGACATATAGAGAACATATAGAGCACATCTTATAACATTACTTGTAACACATGTCTTTTTGCGATAAACGTTTCCTATTCTTCCTATGTTTCAGGACTTTTGGCTCACCCGGTAGTTGTTTGGTATATAAGATCGAAAAGAGAGCCAGTGAGTTCTTGGTTAATGTCGATGTGGTTCCTAGTTTAGCACATAATTTTGGGAGAAACCTTTCCTTACCTATTTTGACATGTAATATGGAACCAAACGTTTCAAAATTTTCATATCATACGGAACTTTACTGCTTAAATGCAGTGTACACACACACACACACACACACACACACACACACACACACATAGATATATACTGTTCAAATTATATCAAAATTGGTATGAATGTATTCATTGTTCAGTTTGTCCATCGTATAATAACGGGAGATGGAAATAACCGAAATTCTGTCAGACTTAATTGATAATATCTCTGTAGGAGACTGTTTCTCCACCAGGTGATCATACACGCAAACAACATTTGAAATTAATGTTGATAATTCGGAGAGTTTGGGATGCGTTTTGATTTTAAAGAGAGTTAAATTTTGTGACATGAAACGGCAACTTTCGACTCATAATTTGGGTGAGACATTATCGTGTGATGGTATTAATGGCACATGGCTTTCATTTTATAGTTACCTTTTAAACATTTAGAATCGAGTAATATTCCATTACGTAAAAAGAGACTAAGCCAAAATGGTGGAATGTTAAAATTAGAAGTAATTTAACGTTAAAAAGAAGACGTATTTTAAATTTCAAGAAACAAATAATTTGTTCGATGGAAATGTATACGAGTTGCTGAGAAGGCGAAGCGAAAAAACTATTAGAAAAAGTAAGCGCAACTATGATCTATATACAGGGTGCTTTAAAAAAAATGTCACCACTTCGTATGGAGGTGCTTCAAAAAAATATATTTCAATATTGTGTATTTATTATTATTATTATTATTATTATTATTATTATATTATTATTATTATTATTATTATTATTATTATTAAAAACATTATTATTAAAAAACAAGCAAATAAAGACGAATACTAACATAAACAAAAAAAACAACACAGACTACAAGTGGTAAACAATAACATAGCCACATAAAAGTGGTAAAAAAATTATGGGGCACCCTGTATAGTGAACCAAATTAATTCGAATCGGAAGGAATTCTATAATTATTTTAGGAATAAAAAAGTAGCTTCGCAGAAAAGGACGAAAAACTTTACGATAACTTACAAATGACGAAAGTTTTAAATAAATTCTTCTCTTCCATCTTTACTAACGAAAATTTGAAAAACATTCTCGTTTCGGTAATCATGCTCAATGACGACCATTTAAAGCTTCGCGATTTTGCCATTAGTGAAAGTGAAGTAATCTCGGCCATAGGCAAAATTAGTCAAATAAGCTCTACCATAGAGTTCAAGAAATGAACTGCGCAATAGTCTCTCCCCCAAGTATATATATATATATATATATATATATATATCAGGTGCGGCAAAAGTAACGCCCTTTTAATAATTGTATCATTTTTTTAAGGTATATTGAGCCAACCACAAAATTAATTAAATTCCAGTTATTTTTAGTT
The DNA here is from genome assembly GCA_023014485.1 of Bathynomus jamesi. Taxonomy (NCBI): domain Eukaryota; kingdom Metazoa; phylum Arthropoda; class Malacostraca; order Isopoda; family Cirolanidae; genus Bathynomus; species Bathynomus jamesi. The sequence goes on from JAJOZX010000196.1 coordinate 210,712, forward strand.
TTTACTGAGAAAGTACTTATTATTTTTCTTAAAATGCTGTATTTTTCTTAAAAACCTTATTATTTCTCTTAAAATGCTGTAATTGATTTATTTCCTTCAATAAAAAGAATAAACTAAAAAGGGCGTTATTTTTGCCGCACCCGTTTTATATATATATATATATATACACAAACTCAGAATGGTTCCCTGAGAACATTATATGTTAAACACAGACCGTGCATGGAACAAGGAACTCTTCTGGGAAAATTAAATCCACTATAGTCCGAATAAGTAATGGTAAATGACAAATACCATAGTTTTTTTCCTTTTTCATGATTTTAGCCCGACGTGGGCAACGGGTCTCTCACAAAGAGATCCCATAAATATAGCTTCCCTCACCAGCTATCTGCAAAGCAGACAGGATCCAGCTTTGGGACGTGGATCTAGGGTTTAAAGCAAACCTAGATCCCTACACTCAGAACCTCTATATAAGTAAAAGACTCGTTGCATTCACGTCGTGTTGAATAAATCAAAGAAAAAGGGGGTAACTATTGTATTTTTAGCCAAAAAAACCAAAACTTAAACCTCAACCGGGACATTGAGCGTCCACTTTTCAAGGCACGAAACACGTCCGTTTAGTATACACAAACTCAGAATGGTTCCCTGAGAACATTATATGTTAAACACAGACCGTGCATGGAACAAGGAACTCTTCTGGGAAAATTAAATCCACTATAGTCCGAATAAGTAATGGTAAATGACAAATACCATAGTTTTTTTCCTTTTTCATGATTTTAGCCCGACGTGGGCAACGGGTCTCTCACAAAGAGATCCCATAAATATAGCTTCCCTCACCAGCTATCTGCAAAGCAGACAGGATCCAGCTTTGGGACGTGGATCTAGGGTTTAAAGCAAACCTAGATCCCTACACTCAGAACCTCTATATAAGTAAAAGACTCGTTGCATTCACGTCGTGTTGAATAAATCAAAGAAAAAGGGGGTAACTATTGTATTTTTAGCCAAAAAAACCAAAACTTAAACCTCAACCGGGACATTGAGCGTCCACTTTTCAAGGCACGAAACACGTGGCTAAAAATACAATAGTTACCCCTTTTTCTTTGATTTATTCAACACGACGTGAATGCAACGAGTCTTTTACTTATATAGAGGTTCTGAGTGTAGGGATCTAGGTTTGCTTTAAACCCTAGATCCACGTCCCAAAGCTGGATCCTGTCTGCTTTGCAGATAGCTGGTGAGGGAAGCTATATTTATGGGATCTCTTTGTGAGAGACCCGTTGCCCACGTCGGGCTAAAATCATGAAAAAGGAAAAAAACTATGGTATTTGTCATTTACCATTACTTATTCGGACTATAGTGGATTTAATTTTCCCAGAAGAGTTCCTTGTTCCATGCACGGTCTGTGTTTAACATATAATGTTCTCAGGGAACCATTCTGAGTTTGTGTATACTAAACGGACGTGTTTCGTGCCTTGAAAAGTGGACGCTCAATGTCCCGGTTGAGGTTTAAGTTTTGGTTTTTTTGGCTAAAAATACAATAGTTACCCCCTTTTTCTTTGATTTATTCAACACGACGTGAATGCAACGAGTCTTTTACTTATATAGAGGTTCTGAGTGTAGGGATCTAGGTTTGCTTTAAACCCTAGATCCACGTCCCAAAGCTGGATCCTGTCTGCTTTGCAGATAGCTGGTGAGGGAAGCTATATTTATGGGATCTCTTTGTGAGAGACCCGTTGCCCACGTCGGGCTAAAATCATGAAAAAGGAAAAAAACTATGGTATTTGTCATTTACCATTACTTATTCGGACTATAGTGGATTTAATTTTCCCAGAAGAGTTCCTTGTTCCATGCACGGTCTGTGTTTAACATATATATATATATATATATATATAGAGAGAGAGAGAGAGAGAGAGGAGGCCTCGGTGGTGTAGTGGTTTGCGTCGCTGACTACGAGTGACGCGTTGCCCACGTCGGGCTAACATCATGAAAAAGAAAAAAATTATAGTGTTTGTCATTTATCATTACTTATTCGGACTATAGTGGATTTAATTTTCCCAGAAGAGTTCCTTGTTCCATGCACGGTCTGTGTGTATCATGAAAAAACCTCAGGGGACCATTCTGAGTTCAATCCCATACATACATATATATATATATATATTATAACTGCAAACACGCAGTATAATTAACGTAAAGAACGACGCGGATAATTCTCCTATACAAAGCGTCGTTCTTTACGTTATATATATATATATATATATATTATATATATATATAATATATATATATATATATATCTAATTGATAATGTGGAAATATCCCCAACTAGGATATCAGACCACAACATCATTGAAATAACAACTAATATAAAGGCAACAGGAAAGGAAAGAACACGCACAACAGAAAGAAGCAAATTCGAAATTTTTAATTTTCACTCCAAAGCTATAAACTGGGAAGATGTGACATCCAGCATGGAAGTAATAGATTGGAAAACCATTTTCGAGGCCAAGACAACGAAAGAGATGCTAATGACGTTAGAGGAGAAGACGTTAGAAATTGTGGAAAAACATGTCCCAAAGATACAACAAAGAGGAAAGAGAAGCAGGTTCGAAAGACAAAAGAGGGCATTGTTCCGAAAGAGAAAAAAGTGACTGCAAAATTAAGTAATTGTAAAGATAACAACATCAGAAAAATATTAAATGATAAACTGCAAAGTATCGATGTCGTCATACAGGAACTAATCGAGAAGATTACAGAAAAAGAAGATGACGCTATAGAAGCGATAAAGGCTAACTCAAAGTACTTCTATAATTTCGCAAAAAGAAAGTCGAAAAAGTATGCGACTATCGGGCCTTTAAAAAATGAGAACAGTGATTTATCTGATGATCTAACAGAAGTATCTGAAATATTAAAAGCTCAGTATGAATCATCTTTCAGTATCCCAAAAACTGACAAATTGATATGCGATAGAAACGCGTTCTTTGAAGAAGAACCACAAGGGGAAAGTATAACGGATTTCGACTTTACGACGGAGGATATTGCACAAGTCATAGGGAAACTAAAAACACACTCAGCGGCAGGACCGGATAAATGGAATGCCACACTGATCAAAAACTGCAAGAATGCAATCGCTGAGCCCCTATACTGGATATGGAGGCGATCATTAAACACGGGAGAAATACCGGGCATCCTGAACAGCGCGAACATAGTCCCAATATATAAAGGAGGAGATCGATCCGAGGCCAAAAACTATAGGCCAGTGTCGCTTACATCTCATCTCACCAAAATATTTGAAAGAATTGTTAGACAGAAAATCTGACTTTTTGGAAACTCAGAAAAAGTTCAATGATAACCAACACGGGTTTCGGTCAGGCAGATCATGTCTGTCACAACTAATGGAACACTACAACAACATTATTGATTCACTTGAAAGTAATGAAAACTATGATGTACTATACACAGACTTTGCTAAAGCGTTCGACAAGTGTGACCATGGAATCATAATACATAAACTGAAATATATGGGAATAACAGGAAAAGTAGGGAAATGGATATATAATTTCCTTAGTGAGCGGAGGCAAGTCGTTACAGTACAAGGAGTATCTTCATCAGAATCAGAGGTCCTCAGCTCAGTACCACAAGGAACAGTATTAGCTCCACTACTCTTCATAATCATGCTAACTGACATAGATGAGGACGTTACCAGAGACAGCACAGTAACATCCTTTGCGGATGACACAAAGATCAGTAGAAAAATAAGAAACCCAGAAGACATAGGATCTCTACAAACCGACATAAACAAAATCTACAAGTGGACTGAAGACAACAATATGAAGTTTAACACCGAGAAATTTCAGCTATTACGGTACGGAAAAAGAGAAGACCTAAAGTGCATGGAATATTATACCCCAAATGGACAGGAAATTCAGAGAAATTCCAGAGCAAAAGATTTAGGGGTTGTAATGACAGATGATGCGAAATTTGAAACACAAAATAAGATAGCAGTAAACAGAGCAAAGAGAATAACGGTCAGATATTGAGAACCTTTAAACGAAGGGATAGGAATGTAATGATTCCTCTACTGAAAACCCTGATCATACCCAAATTAGAATACTGCTCGGTCCTAACTTCCCCATATAAAAAAGAAGACATTAGACAGGGAGGGGATCCAAAGAAGCTTCACAGCCAAGATCAATGGGTGCAAAGAACTAAATTAGGAAAGGTTACGAGAACTAGACCTATATTCACTGGAAAGGAGAAGAGAGAGATACACCATTATTTACACTTGGAAAATAATGGAGAAACTAGTCCCTAATCTTACTCTGAATCCCATAACTCCCCAAACAACGATGGAAAGTAGAAGCGGTAGACTGTGTCGTATTCCCAAATTGAAGGCGAGACAGGGAACATCCTTAACCCTGAAAGAAAATAGTTTTGTAGTGAGAGGACCAAAACTGTTTAATCAGTTGCCCAAAGACCTAAGAAACACGAAGGGAGTTGCAGTGGAAATCTTCAAAAGAAGACTAGACGCCTGGCTCAGAACAATCCCGATGAGCCGGGCGTACCTGGCTATGTGAGGTGGAGAGCGCAAGAATCCAACTCACTACTTCACCAGGCCAACTCGAGAGGAGGGGCGACAAGCTTGACCTTCGCGAAATGAGAAATCATCGCGCGGAACCTTTGTAAGGTTGTAAGGTAAGGTATATTAGGGTGATTCAAATATGGGGGTAAAATTTTTTTTTATATTTTAATGTGTTCAACCCTTTAAATGGTTCATTTCAGCATAAAAATAACTATCCTAAAATATTTTAGCAAATTTTTAATTTTTAAGGGTTGCTACCAGCAATTAAAAATTGACAGAACGACTCAAATTGTCAAATTTTTCCACACCACCCAGGGGTACAGTACAAGGCGCATTGCTTTTTTTTAATGTGGAAAGCTCCCCCGTAGGTCCTACCATAACCACAAGCATGCATAATTAAACTAGCATGATATTTGAGACATTAGCTGTCCTTACTTCATCAATGTTTCTTTTTTCTATCAGGGTAAACAGCCCTGTAGTTTTTCACTACTTGTAGCAAGAATTGTTTTTGATCTTCGTCATGTGTTAGTATTTTATTATATTCATCCATTAATTTTACTCCTCTTTCCGCTATATCATTCACGACTTTCCACTGTTTGATAGATTTCTTAGCGGAGTTAACTCTTCATCATTATGCCATTCTTTAGCATCTTTGAGTAAAAATTTTGAACTAAATTCTGTTATTGTAAAGAATCTTTGAGTATTTGATGTACAAAATCTTCTAATTTCTTCGTTGGAATAAGTGCAGGATCTAGAAAAGCCCGTTTTGCAGGAAGAGTTTCTGTTGTATTTTGCAAGGCCTTTACATTTTGTTTTTGTTTCAGTAGGCACTTCATCATCATAAAAGGCCAACGCTACCAGTTCTTCTGATAGGTACCAGAGGTGACCTAACAGTTTTTTAATAGCAACAAATGCAATTGTGTCATTTATTTGTTTGTAGACTACAAGATTCTGTAATAATTCCAGATCAAGACGAGGAGCGCAAGATGGCACAGGAGCTGTAAACCATGCCTTTACATATAACCGAGTAGCAAATAGACAGATGTCTTTTAGTCCTTTTTTGTCTTTTACTGAAATTTTGAACTGAGATTTGAACAAAAAATTTTAATGAATATGTAATTTTGGCCATCCACCTAGCCCGATGAAGTCCCGCTGGATGTTTAAATTTGATTCCACCTTTTGGTTCACCTCCCAAAAAATAATTGTTAACTGCAATAGTTCTAGGTAATCGTCTCTTGGTTGGAATGTGTCTAGTTGATTTGCTGCAAATATAATTGTCATCTTTGATGTCATGAATATTTTCATAGATATCTGGATCTGATAATGCTGTTTCGTAGTCCTCCTTATTAATGCTTGACCATTTTTCTCTGAACTTCTTAAAAAGGACTATATCTGGGCCAGAAGATGGTGATAAAGACTTTGAAACAACAGCTTCCAGCATAATTTCAATATATGTGTCGACATGCCAGCCACAATAAATCGTTGTCGAATTTTTGTTCTAGAAGAATAGCTGCACCATTTCTAGGACCAGTATTGGCTGCCGTTGTATGAAACACATGCATTTTATTTGTTCGCAGATGCCCATTCAAGCGATGTCTGATTGTTGCATTAAAAAGAGACGCATTTCTGTCACTCAATTTTGCAACATCAAGACTTCCTAATAATTTATCATCAAACAATTTTCTACGTTTGCCTACCTTACTTTTCCATGTTGAAGGTTGTGCAGCACAGAAACCAGATTCATCACTTTTACTCTCCTCTGATTCTGATTCTGATGATGTACTGGTGAGTATGACAGCCTCTTCATTCTTCTTTCTTTTGATCTCTTCTTCTGCTTTCCTCTTTTCATAACGTTGTTGCTTTTCTGCTGCTCTTTGCTCTTTTTTAGCAACAGCCTTATCAATGGTACCCATTTTTCCATGACGTCCTTTCTCACGTTGCATTTTCAAGAATTTCTTATCATCTTCTATTTTTATAAGCTGCATAGCATTCTCATGAGCAATGTCAAATAAGTTTTCCAGTTTATCTTTCCATTTTTCTTCTTTATTATTTAAATTTTGTGATCTTTTCAATTTGTTTGCTTTGTTTTTCTTAAGCAGCTCATTCCTTCAGTATTCCTTGAATTTTATCTACTACATGTATTCTTTGTTTTGCTGGTATTCCTGTTTTTTCCAAACTGCTAGCACATCATCTGCAGTAGAGCAGCATGATTCTCTAATGTCTTGCTTTTAATATTTCTGTAGTGCATGAAGAGGGCCATCATTTCCTTCTCTGATGGTAATACGGATGTTTTTAGTACTGCAGAGGGCTGCCCAATTAGCCATACTTCAGTTTCTTTTCTTGTAGAACTTCTCCCAAATGAGCAACTGGGTGATGGTGAGTTAGGCCTAGCTTCCATAATCGATTAATTGGTATCAAAATTACGAGTTCCAAGCAACAATTAAAAGCAAGCTAGTATATAAACCATTAATTAAAAATTCTGAAATATAAACAATTAAACATAAAATCATAAGTTGTAAAAACAAACAAATTGAAAAAAGGAAACTTTGACGCCTGGTAGCACATAGTAAATTTTATTTAAAATTCACCAAATTTGGCATACACTACTTTTTTGTCATAGGGAACAAAAATACAGGTTGAACAATTAAAAAAAAAAACTTTGATTTTTTGAATCACCCTAGTATATATATATATATATATATAATAATAAATCTTTACAGTCTGGAGAAGTTCCGTTCGATTGTAAACTTGCAAACATTGCGTTAATATTTAGAAAAAGGGGAAAAAACTGTTTCCCAGAAATTATTGTCCCATTAGTTTGACTTCAGTAGTTGATAAGCTTATAGAGACGATCGTTCGGGAATAATTTAATTAAAGACGCTCAGCAAGGCTTTCGACGTAATCGTTCTTGTCTAACTAATTTGCTCGACTCTTTTAGTGGTTATCGTAAATATATATGACGATAGTAAAAGAGTTGATGTTATATATTTCGATTTTCAAAAGGCCCCAAGTGCCCCATAAGAGATTACTAGCTAGACTTCAGTCCCACGGAATTGATGATAATGTTTTCAAATAGATTGAAAATTGGTTAAGCGGACGTAAACAAAGAGGGGTCATTAATGACAAAGCGTCTAACTGGAGAAGTGTAACTAGTGGTGTGCCTCAAGGATCAATTCTGGGACCATTTCATTTTATTATTTATATCAGTAACATCAACATAGGAATTAACAGTATAATTTCAAAATGTGCGGAAGATACCAAACTGGAGGGATGAACAAAATAAGCAGGGAAACGTTTGTTGATTCAAGAAGATACTATTAATAATCAAATGAACTTTAATATACTGTAGATAAATGTAAAAAGCTGCATATCGGTAAAAACAATGTTACAGAGAAGTATTACATTCGTGATAAGACGCTGACGAGTGTTACGGAAGAGTAAGTAATGTATCGAAGTGGTTAGAAAAGTAAATAGATTCTTAGGGTTTATTGGTAGATCACACTAGGGAACAACATTTTTGTTTCTTGAAAACTATTTGGTGTTTCTTATAGAACTTTTGATGCTGATTCCAAATATGGTTTCAGAATCTTTCTATCACCCATAGTTTTCGAGAAAATAATATTTCCATTTACTCAGAGTTTTCCCAAAATATTAGTTAAAATTAAGTGTACTAATTTAATTTTACTTTTTTTTTTCCAGGTTAACTATATTTAATAGTATTTTTTGCATTAAAAAAATATAGCTATTTAAACAAACAGATTTTTAATAAAAAGAAAGAAATTTTTTTCAAGTTTTGCTCAAATTTTAAAATTTTTCATAGTAGAAAAAATTGGTTTTTCATTCCAAAAAGTTTTACGTGATTTCAATAATTTTCCGCCAGCATGAATCGAAACTTAATCCCAGAGATACATTTTGCTACGTATGTGGAGAACTGACCATAATGGCACAGAGGAAGACGATGACCCTACTCGTGAAGAAGGCTTACGAACTTTATTTTGGATGTAAGGTAGGCGACCAAGACAAAAACTGGGCACCTCATATCATGCATTTCCTGTGCCGTCACTCTTAGGGGTTGGATTAAAGGTACCCGCAAATCTATGCCATTTGACATACCAATGATTTGGAGAGAGCCCAAGGATCACCTAACGGATTGCTATTTTTGTATGACTAACGTTTCAGGATTCTCTGCCAAAAATAAACAAAATTCAATACCCAAATCTTGCATCTGCCATGAGACCAGTACTACATGACGATGATAACCCAATTCCAACTCCCCCAAAGTCATGGACACTGGATGAAGAGTCTGAAGTTGAACCAATGGAAATTGATGACACTAAAGATACAGACTTTCAGCAACCTGAATCAAATAAACCACGTATGATAACGCAGGTTATGCTGAATGATCTCGTGAGAGATTTGGACCTTCCGAAAAAGAAAGCGGAATTATTGGGCTCCAGGTTACGTGAATGGAATTTGATGGCAAAAGATACAAGCATATCGGCGTTCCGCACTCGCCAAAAAGATCTAATGCAGTATTTCTCCTCGTCAGGTGGTTTATGCTACTGTAATAATGTAAATGGACTGCTGTTAGCTCTCGGTCATGAGCACAAATCTGAAGATTGGCGTTTATTTATTGACTCTTCGAAGCTAAGCCTCAAGGTTGTACTACTTCACAATGGAAATAAATACCCTTCCATTCCTGTAGGGCACGCTGTCCACATGAAGGAATCTTACGAAAATATGAAACTCATCCTTCAGCAGATTAATTATGACCAGTTTTGTTGGTATATATGTGGGGATTTAAAAGTCGTCGCGCTTCTTCTGGGAATGCAGCTCGGTTATACGAAGTTCTGCTGCTTCCTTTGTGAATGGGACAGCAGAGCCAGAGATTCGCATTATTTTGTAAAGGATTGGCCACTTCGTCAAAAATGTATCCCAGGACTGAAGAATGTCTCATGAACCCTTAGTTGACCCCAAGAAAATATACTTACCGCCACTTCACATCAAACTTGGCATCATGAAACATTTGGTCAAAGCAATGAACAAGGAAGATGAGGCATTCAAATATTTGAAGAAAAAGTTTTCACGACTTAGCGATGCAAAGATAAAAGAAGGGATCTTTGTTGGTCCCCAAATCAGAGAGCTCATGAAAGATCAAAAGTTTGATGATACCTTGAGAGGAAAAGAAAAAGTGGCATGGGAGGCCATGAAGAATGTTGTCACAAATTTTCTAGGGAACATCAAAGCCTCTAACTATGAAAAATAGTGCAGGACATGATTGAAGCATATAGGTTATTGGGATGTAATATGTCACTAAAAATCCATTTCTTGCACTCCCATTTAGATTTCTTCCCTGAAAACCTCGGCGACGTAAGCGATGAGCATGGAGAAAGGTTCCACCAAGATATAGCTACTATGGAGAAACGCTACCAAGGGAGGTGGGATCCGGCAATGTTAGCTGATTACTGCTGGACATTGATGCGAGAAGCTCCTAATGAAAACTACAAGAGAAAATCAGTGACAAAGAAGTTTTAAGAAGAATATTTTAAATGCCAATCTGCCACTAATATAATTTTTATGAGGTATTTTTACTAACTTCTATACACTTTTTGAATAAATATTAAAATACAAATTTCTCAGTAACCTTGGGTGATAGAGAAATTCTACGGCTATATTCGGAATCAGCGGAAAAAATCCTATAAGACCGACCTGTTCACGTCCAAGAAACAAAAAAAAGTTAAAATTTGTTCCCCAGTGTCATCTGAATTTAAGTCTGAACTAGCATTATATAATTCCTTAATACGCCCCACCTGGAATACTACGTTCAGTTCTGGTCCCCATATTTACGACAGGACATACACAGAATGGAGAGAGTGCAATGGTAGGCTATTAAGATGATTCCCAGGCTTAGAAACAAATCATACGCCACCCATTTAAACATTAAATATATTCTCACTCGTAAAAACGTGGATTCGAGATTTAATCCAGGTGGTTAAAATGAATAAAGGTTTGATAACGTCGACGCCGAAAAAAAATTCCACCTTCACAAACAGCGTGCGAAATTTCCGCTGGCCCATTGTCCCGAGGCCAGTTGTTTTCACATCGGATCAGTAATTTATTGCCCCATAACATTCATTTTTTTGTATTTACATTGTGAGCAGAGCGGGCCAGTAGTTCTCTTTATGAGCCGGTAGATTTTCAAGCTCACTGGTCCTATGGGCCATCAAAAAATTTTGGTGAGTTTCGCAGCCTGTTCACAAATGCAAATAGAATCCGCGGTGAAGATCTACAGATCTACAGAAGATAAGACTAACAAAGACCCTAAGATCCACTCTAAGGTTAGCCCGAGAGAAAGAAGAGAGTAGGGAGTTAAAAGAAGAGAATAAGGGGTTAAGTAAAGAGCAAAACCTATCATTCGTGGGTTAACATCCATTCAGAAAAAGACTCACCATCATCATCCGCCGGCCACTGCCGACAAGTCGGAAAAATAGTCGAAGAGAATAGGAAAGGGGTGAAAGATGAAAAGAAGTAAAATAAGAACGCTTACAAACCATGCAAACACAGTCTAACTCAAAGAAACACTGTCATACCATGCAAACTACAGACATGCAAGTAAAGAGAGGATGAGAAAAGAAAAAAAGTATGAAGCGTGTAACAAAAAGTGGGTTAGTTTACGCTAAGAGCTACATCTAAGTTCGTGTTAGTCTAATTTTTTTTTAATAATATAATTTTATTGCTGGCATATCACACGCTGGCACGTCACAAGCTGACATTAATCGTCAACAGACTCAAACCTCGACCATTACCCACAGAGCTCCTGTTGTTAATTGTTTTATTATTTTAAACGACGTTAATATTTTTAAAGTGCCTATCCAAACGGTGTTTAAACATATTAACGCTAGCAGAATTCACGACGGACGCGGGAAGCTTATTCCAGTTATCAATTACTTTAAACGTAAAAACGTTTTTAGCAATGTTAGTAATGAAACGTCTGCCACGTAATTTAAATTCGTTATTACGAGTATTGCTATTATCGAAAATAAACAATTTGTCAAAATTACGTTATCGATTTTATTAACGATTTTGAAACTTCAATAAGCTCCCCCTTTAATCTCCTAATCTCGAGTGAATGCAAGTCCAACGCTTTAATCCGATCTTCGTAAGACTTGTTGTGTAGTGACGGAATTAGTTTCGTGGGGCGTCGCTGAACCCTTTTCAACCTATCAATATCCTCACGCAAATACGGGCACCAAAACTGAACGGCATATTCTAAGCGAGGCCTGACTAGGGACTTGTAAAGGGGCAATATAATAGTCTTCGATTTAAATTCGAAATTACGCGCTATGAAGCCTAACATCCTATTAGCTTTTGCGCAAGACTCCAGGCACTGGTTCCTAACTTTTAAGTCCTTAGATACGAGTACGCCTAAATCTACTTCCTCGTCAACGCTCGCTAACTGTCTGTCGTCCATTGTGTACGTGTAATTATTGTTACGAGAACCTATATGCAAAACTTTACATTTGTCTACGTTAAATTGCATCTGCCACTTATCCATCCACTCCATAATCCTATTTACATCGTCTTGGAGCCTATTTCTATCGTCCACGTTAAGAACTTTACCGCCTATTTTAGTATCGTCCGCGAATTTTGACACGTTACTGGTCAAGCCTACATCTATGTCGCTAATGTAAATTACGAATAGCAGTGGGCCTAACACTGAACCCTGTGGGACACCGCTACCTACATCCAGCCACCTCGATTCCCTACCATTAATAATGACCCTTTGTTTCGTGACACGAAGCCATTCCTCTAACCAGTTAGCTACCTGACCGCGTATATCGTACGCTTTAACCTTGGCAATTAATCTTCTATGCGAAACTGTATCGAACGCTTTTTTAAGTCTAAATAAGTACAGTTGACCTAACCGGGGCATTCAACTGACCTAACTGGGCATTAATTCTTGATTTTTTCCTGCTACTTTTACAGATCTGCCGAGATCCTTCAAAAAACGTATTCTTCGTAAAGTGGCACTATTTACCGTTTGACCGACGCTTTTGGCAACGAAAGAACTGGGTATTTTTATCGAAGGAAAAACAGAACATTTTGAAAGATGAACAGTTTGAAAGATGAAGAGTAATTATCTACAATGAGTCTAAAATCTTGAGATCTTAAGATCTTAAGATCTAGACTAGAGTGTATGTATTTCGCAAAAACATTTGTCCGGTGAGTGTTTGTCCAGTGAGTTTTTGTCCAGTGAGTTTTTGTTCTGGATTCAGCCTACCCCTACCCTCATCAAGCGTTGCAAGTCGTCCCCTCACCTCGCGTATACTATGTTTTAAATCCACTATCTCTTCACTCAACTCGCAAAAGAAACAAACCGATCTCTCTGTAATCGCCATAGGACCGCCGTTGTAATCTTTAAAATCAGTATACCACTGATTAACCTCACTGTCCCCACACCTAGCACACGACGCTTTCTGCGACGGCATCGCGCAAGTTAAAGTAGTTAACGTTTATAACCGTCACAAGTTTAAATTAAATTAAGGCGGCACTAAAAACCGCAGTAAAAACCGCAAATATTCAGTTATTTAACTATAACAATGTGAATATAAACGCAAGTACATAAAATTCAGAACTTTCCAACAGTAAATTTATCGGCAATACCCAACGTAGTTCAAAGTAATTTTGTCGAATCCTTTAAAAAGAGACTAGATGCTTATTTCGCCTTGAACCCCAGTTAGAACCATTTCTTAGCTCATAAAACTATTGTAGAATTTTCACTCGGATTCTCTCCTCTTTTCCTTTAAAATTTTCACTTAATCTTTAAATTTCCTTCCTTCCTTCTTTTAACCTTCCTTTTTAAAACAGCCTCGTAGGGACCAGCTGTTGCTTTTTGGTGTCCTTTGTATCAAAGCTGGGCACTTGCGGTTTTTTTGCGGTACTGCGGTACTGCGGTACTACCGCACTACCAAACCGGTACCGCATAACGCAGTACCGCAAAGGATCGCTGAAAGTACAGCCTGTACTTTCAGCGATCCTTTGCGGTACTGCGTTATGCGGTACCGGTTTGGTAGTGCGGTAGTACCGCAGTACCGCAGTACCGCAAAAAAAAACGCAAGTGCCCAGCTTTGCTTTGTATTCCTTTGTATCCTTTTATATATAGTGTGTGTGTGTGTATATATATCGGGTGAGGATAAAGTTCCTAATGAAGCTAATAGGTCACATTTCAGCAGCAGTATAAAAACTATAAAACTGACTTAATTCTTTTAAAAATAATAATATTCTTGATTTGAAAAAGAAAACTTGATTTCAAAGTATAATCATGAAAGTTGTCGTGCAGCTGCATATTAAATTTCAGTTCATTTTGACATTTCAAAGCAAATTACTTGAATCCTTTGAAAGTTTTCGTCATTAAATTTGATATTTGATTTTTTTTCTTCTTTTTTTTCCTTTATGTTTTGTTTATCTTCATCTTGAGAGATTAGGTTTCATTCCGAAGGTTTTATAATGTTTTTGAGTTTTTTATATTATTATTTTACTTTCTTACGAAATAACGAATTTTTACATATTGAGATTAAAAAACGTAACTCGTGGTAACTTCATTAATAATAATTATATGTATATAATTCGTAGAAGAAGATTGTAAACACCAATCGACCAGGGAAATACTCCGGGGTGGATGTTAGACAGGAGACAGGGAGTGCTGGAACTCTCGTTTCTCCTGTTACTCTCCTCCTTAGCTGATCTTTTTTCCGTGTCTCATCTACCCTGTGAGCAGTCCAGAATGTTCTCAAACACACACTTCTCCCTCTATTCCTCATTACACATACATGCATCTACACACTACACAATCTTTAAAAATTTTATATTAAAAAAAAGAAAAATGGCGTAATTGAGCCTTGGAGACTGGTTTTTGGCTCCCTCCGTCTTCTGGAGAGGGGTCACTTTTGCGGGCGCTCGCCCTTAGCTCCCTTCTTCTCCATAAAAAAATATATAGCGTATGTTACAGTAAGATCGTGAAACTAGTGATTTCGTGAAAATTCTGAAATTTTCAGTAAATTCGCGTAATTTATACCATGTGTATAAATTACGCGGATTTACTGAAAATTGAGGGATTTCACGAAATCACTAGTTTCACAATCTTACTGTAACATATATACTCTCTCTCTCTCTCTATCTATCTCTCTCTCATATATATATATATATATATATATATATATATATATATATATATATACACACACTATTAGTAATTTTGTAGTGCCAGTGCCAATCTGGAGCAAACTTAAACCTTTCTTGTACCACAACTAAATAATTATAAGCACTCACAAGGCAATTATCACTAAGATAATGCGATGTTGAAGTATCGCTGAGGAATTGCGTGATATGATTAATATGAAATCTCCAGACAGTTATTTCAAAACGGCAATTAATCGTCTCCAATTTGAACTTGTTCGAGTCGACAATGTATGACAAAATTCAAAGTAGCGAGATGGAAGATGTTATTGAATTTCTAAGCTCAGCTAGTCCTTTAAAAAGAAGATATATTATTAGATTTGTAAATGTTAATCATTTGTTTTTGGACAATGTTTCAAAGGTCATAGCTTTTTTTTTTTTTTTTTTACTTTTTTAACTTAGATTTAGTTTACGAAAAAATATTACTAAAAATGAATATTTTTTTACATAAATGGTTTATTTCATCTCTAACATTTCTTGTCTCACGTTAACCAGTCATAAGTTTTTAATTCTCGCTTTATTGGTTGTTAATTATAAACCAAATTGTACGAGTATATTCATTAATCTTATAGTGCCTTGTTGACGGTAGACCCATAATAATAAAATGATTGAGTTAAAAATGAAATATTTACGGGGTCACCAATTTGGTCTTTCGACCAAATAAACAATAAATTTAATAAAGGAGACAAAAGGGCTTTGCATTTTGGATTTATTTAGCAAAATAAATGACTTACTTGTTCACAATGATTAACAATTATTTGTAAGGAATTCTGCAATATAATAAACGTATAATTTTTAACAATAAAGAATGATTTCACACAGGTCAAGAATTAAAAGATATATTGGTGATGAGAACAAAATTAAGGTAACATAATATATGGTATTTAATACACAACAATGAATAAGCCTACTTGCGGTCATAAATACGTGAGTTAGATTGAACGGTATCGAAGACACTTCTTAAAGCCTAATTCGGTTAGGCAGAGTTTGTTGAGTTTATAAGCTATGTAACAAAGTAGCCTAGTCCGACATAGTGAACACCGTAGGCCAAGTGAGTTGAGCCTATGCAAAAGGTTTACAGACCTGAGTTTGGTGATGGGTATAGCTGTGGGATGCGAGAGTCTATGAGCAGGATAAATGATGAAATGCTTGTTGAATAAGTGAAGATTTGAAGCAGAGCTGGGCACTTGCGTTTTTTTTTGCGTTTTTTTGCGGTACTGCGGTACTGCGGTACTACTACCGCACTACCAAACCGGTACCGCATAACGCAGTACCGCAAAGGATCGCTGAAAGTACAGCAGTACCGCTACCGCATTCAATTTCCCGCGGTACTTTCCGCGGTACCGACCAACACGGTAGTACTCGCAGTACCGCAGTACCGCAAAAAAAACCGCAAGTGCCCAGCTCTGATTTGAAGGTCGAATGGATGGATGTAGAGCTACAGACGAAGGTCGGAGAACAAAAGTGAGTGGAAGAGGAATTGAAATTGACTGACGCTTTTATATGCACTCTCAAGGCGTGATGTGTTTGACGCGAATTTTTGGAATCATGTGGAAGTCTGTATCCTTCGTGCGCTTCAGCGTTCGGATTTTACCACTTTGTTTACTTCTACAGGCCATGAGGAAAGAGTCGAAGAAAAAGAATTTCCGGTATGCTGCTACAATCTCTTTCGTAAAACGTTTTCGATTAGTCTGCTCGAAAAAACCGAAAGTTATGTTGCTCATAATCAGGAAAATTATTCTGGATCATAGTGAGCTTATGCACAATAAGACTCTATTTGAATACAGCCAGAAGGATACGATAATGTTTTTATGAATAACCCATGGTAGAAGGAAGCTTAAAATTCTCAGTAAGGGAAATTTTTTTAAACTTATCCTTTGTGTTATGTATAGATAATTCTTTACTTGGCTAGACTGTAACCTATATATCCCTAACTTAGGTCTATCACAAGCATCAAGCCCTACTTATGAATGTGCTGTGTATATGTATCTTGGGATGAAGCTGAAGTCTTCCACCTAATTCCGGGGGACAGCCAGAAAGGATATGTCTTCCGCAAGAGCTTCCGACTGAAACTCGTGTATGTATCTTCGGAAATTTCTTCCCAACATACATATTCATTTATGCATAGATTGGTCAGGAAAATGAGATCTGTATGGATGACGTCACTGACAAAAGATATTAGAATTTATTACGCATAATGCTTCTGCCGCCGCTTCAACCGAACTGACTTTGATAATTCGAACTGTAAAGCGAATTGGTTAATAATATCAGACCATTAAAATTATTCATATTTTTTGTATAAAAATTAAAAATATATATATGTAATTATAGATTTAGAAAAACAAAAATTCCAACGAAGGTTACTGCGAAACGTTATATATATACAGGGTGTTATCAAATTACGTTTCATAAATTAGTATACATATTCAGGACGTCAAAGTGACCAAAGAAGTTCCTATGAGTATAAATCCGCAATCGCTTCGTTTCCGAGTTACATTGCTTTTTTGCTGAGGACGATGCTATTCTCTGTACATCTATGAAATGCTTTCTACATATATCAGAGGACAATAAAATTATTATTATTATTATTATTATTATTATTTATTTATAGTTTTTTTTATTATTATTTTTTCAAGTTATGAAGAATATTGTTTCTATCTTTTCTGTATGTAATGCGTCGGAACTCGGAAATGAAGTGGCTCGTGCTTGTTATAATCGAGATAAAAATCCTGTCATAATACTAAAGGTAATAATAATAATAATAATATAATAATAATAATAATAAATATTATTATTATTATTAATGTTACAGAGATGATTCTGCTTAAAACAACACTTTATCTACTAGGAATAACTTTTAGATGCCTCATCACTGCTTTTGCCTTCCCCATACTTGGTTGTGTTTGTGTTGCTGCGTGCGAACGTATGTACATGTTGCGTTTGACAGGCAGTCCACTCTTACACAGTGTTGGGCCTTCCACTATTTTCAGCCTGCGTGGGAATCTGACTGAGTCAGCGAGCGGCTGTTGGCCCTTCGTGACTCTTGATTCTGACTAGGGTTGCCCGATTTCCCGGCTCTCTCCAATCCCGGGAAAGCGGGAGCGTAATCGACGAATCCCGGGATCCCGGGAAATTCCCCGGAAAGCATTGAAAATTGTCTCAGTCCAATATTAAATTTGACTGTTAATTGTATTCTTTTACCTTGCTAAGAATTAATATTTGAGCCAGAGTTAAGGATAAAAAAAAAATTATGTAGATAGCTCCTTTTACTAGAAAACAAAAAACTAAAATTAACTCTTTTACTTATAAAAAATCTTTTTAATCATAAAAAAACAATTTTAATCTCTTTTATTTAACACAAATTACTTTTTTACTTAATTCACAAAGAAAATAGAGAACTACTTATAATCATAGCTCCTTTTACTAGAAAACAAAAAACTAAAATTAACTCTTTTACTAATAAAAATCTTTTTAATCATAAAAAAACAATTTTAATCTCTTTTATTTAACAAAAAATTACTTTTTACTTAATTCACAAAGAAAATAAAGAACTACTTATAATATTGCCTCAAGAAACAAATGTTGTCGATGGTTTCGTCATTTAATCTCGATCTCAGTTTGGTAACAAAGAGTCCTAGAGCAGAAAAGGCTCTTTCTGCTTCTACTGAAGTAGGGGAATAGTTTTTAAAGCAAAGAAAAGTTTATTTAGATTTTCTGTTCGATCCCCAGTAATTTAAAAAATGTTGAGTTCTTTGTAATGTTTTTCACATTGTAATAGTGAGTAATTTGTGAGTTACTTCCTGCAGCCTTGTTTATAGCTGCATTCATTCTTTCCAAAAGAGAATGTGATTCTGTTGGTTCATTGCATGTAGATGATGGTGTTTTCGTTTGATTTAGATCTAATTCGAAATGGGATAGCTCCTCAGGAGATTCATCTGAAGAAGGAATGAACATTCTTTCAAATAATTTCTTTGCAGTATTCTGGAGAGAACTTTTTGATGGCAAAGTTAGATAAGGATCAGCAACTTCCCAATTTAAAGGGCTATTCAGATATTTCAGTAAACCAATTAGATTTTTATTTCTTCGCTGTTCAATTCTTTTTACGACAGAATCTTTGAGGTAAGAGAAAATGAGTTGTCTTGAGAAGATAATTCTTCTACAATGAAAGCAAATATGCTTCTGCAGATAGCAATGTAGCATCTCTTCGGCCTAATTTTTCAACTGCAATTTGAAGTGGTTTCAATGATGATACGACATCATTTATAGCACTAAATTCTTTTCTGAAAAATCAAGTTGTTCCTTTATATCTATCATCGCTTTTGCAATACATCTCTTGAGAGACGTAAATCTCTCTAGCATTTCAACCAAACTATTCCATTTTGTCTGAATATCAAGTATTAACTGTAATTCATGGCCATGTTCTTCTCGAATATATTTTTGCAATATTTCATTTTTTGTTGGCGATTTCCTAAAAATTTTGACAGTTTTTCTTACCTTTTTAATGACATTGGCAATAAAAAAAATAGTATGGGAATTCCCGGGAAATGTTATGAAATCCCGGGAATAACCGCTCGCGATTTTGTCGGGATTTCCCGGGATTCCCGGGAGGGCAACCCTAATTCTGACCCCTCAAAGCCGTGTCACTTGTCCCCCCCGTTTCTTTTTACGTCATTAGTCAAATGGAAGTTTCTACATTGCTACAGAGTACCGCGTAGGGTGGCCATTTAAAAAGGAGGACACTGCGTATGTGGCCGTACGTTAACATATATATATTTATATATATATATGTTAACGTACGGCCACATACGCAGTGTCCTCCTTTTTGGAAATTTGGAAATGGCCACCGAAGGACAGAGTGCTCAAAAGGCGGACTGTCCGCCTAAAGCCGGACGTCTGGCCCCCTAGTACCGCGGCACACTTTAAAAGCATTTTGCATTTATTTACACTCTACAACTTTAACATTGAATTCTTTGAATATGAGACGCCATTAATTTTTTGTTTACGGTTGAGTCATTACGTCATCAACCCCCAGCACCTTTGATTGGCTGCAAAAATATTCTCCGTCCGAGTTGCTTGATTATAATATTGTAATTTTTAAGAATATTAATTAATTAAGAAATTATAAATTAAATACGTAATTTTATAACAATAAATTTTGTACGTTGAAATTACTTAATGAAATTTGCCTGATTCACCCTCACTTTAAAAATGTATATACCTATTTGGCTACTCAGTGGGGGTTTGAAGCGCGGGCATTTTTACAAGAATAATCCCCTACCCCTAGACCAGTGGTGGCGAACCTTTTTTGCTGGCGGGTCATTTTTGTTACTTTTGATTTTTAAAAAAACGAAATTGGGTCACAATAATTTATTTACTATTTTTAGTGAGAAACTTGTTGGATTTTAGCTGCTAATGTTTTGCTCCGAGATTTATATTTAGTCGTCATTAGTCTCATATGCAGCACTCATATCTGTGCCAAGGCGATTCCTAGTGATGGATTTGACGAAATTCATGGAGGAAAACAACTGTTCACATGAATAAGATGAATCAAACATTGTTCGCAGAGCTAATGCTAGCTTTTTCATTCATGCAAAAGAATTTGGTAAAGAGCTCCATTCTGCAAGAATAAGATTCTCTAGGCTTTCTTTTGATTGTTGTTCTCTGGTTACACCCAAAATTGACGACTCCAATTCCTTTTCTTGTAACTTCAGATTAAGATCAGTAAATTTAGTCTTCCATACTGCACTTTCTTGGAAGTCATATAATTCCATTTCTAAATTACCAATGTCAAGCCAATGAAAAGCTGATAACTGAAGATCTTCAAATTGAATAGTATGGGGAATTGGATGAATTGTAAGTTGTCATACATACACACACGTTTTTAAACATATATTATACGTTTAAAAAGAGGTGAGTTTAACGAGAGCTTTTGGAGAGGATATATCATACATTAAACAGTAGGAAGTAAGAGGATCAGGGTGGGTGTGGAATTAGTGAGCTTGAATGGGACTAGGTATATTATTTTTCCTATGTGATTCCTTATAAATAATATGCTCTTTGCTAATTATTTTTGGACAGCGTTTTACCAAGAAGCGTATCAACGGAATCAGCATCAGAGTCAATACAACTCTACCCATCAACATCCACAATAGCATCTTCCCTTGCATCAACATCGAAGATTCAATCTCCCCATCCCATTCATCCTACCCATCAAAAGCTTGAGTACAAGACGCTCTAAAGAGTATTTAATCTTTAGAATTTCTGATAAACTTCCTAATAATGTTTTGCCAACAAATTTGCGCGTTGCTAGACATGTTTTTATCTCAAAGAAAGACGAAATCCTGAAAACAAACCAGTTATCAGACAGATAAGCCAGGAACTACTCAAACCTTAAAAGCGTGCATCAAACCCCCACAGTACAGCAGAAAGCAGTATTTCAAAAGTTTAGATTTATCGAGAAGGGACCAAACTTCAGTAGATCAGAAACATGTAAGTTGAAAAATAATTATATTGGTAGCCTCAACCAGTTATTTGATATTTGTGCCTGCAAATGCCAATTTATATCTCATGCAGATTTAGGGTATTTTGCTAAATGTAAACAAGTCCATAGATCTTGCAAATGTTCGAGAAAAAATAAAGTACCTAAGGATCAATTACAGTACCTTTGCTTCTTGACCAACAAATAGTGCGTAATATGTATACTGGTAGTGTTGATGCGCATGCCACGAAAGTGGCTGATGTTGGCATAATTACTAAAGAAGATGACCATCTAGCTATAGACGGAAGCAAAGTACGACGAGCAAGAGAGAAATTTTGAAGTAAATTAAAGGACGAAAAACGTGAAGGCATTTTTTTTTCTATTTACTTTGACGGACCAAAGGACCAAATACTGACAAAAATTAAAAAGAGTGATAGGTGGTATAGTAAAAGGAAAATAAAGAGCATAGTGTATTTATTGCCGAACGAAGTAGAGAATATGTTACTCGTGAGCCTCCAGCAAGGCTGTAGATATGGCAAACTCTGTAGTGTCAGTTATTAAAGAAAGACAAATTGAGAATAACACTGGCTACAAGGGTAGTGTAATTCGTTATGTAGAAGAAACACAAATGAACAAATGTAGTGGTCTGTCAGGTATGTTATATACAAATGAATTGCCCTTGAGGCATCGCTTTGAAAAGTTAGATGGTATAACATCTGGAACAAAGGCATTCAGTGGCCCTATGAGGAAGGCTATTCACTTCTGTGAATAAAATCTAATTGTAAAGTTCAAACCTGCAGACGATGGCGAGGGATTGACAAAATTACCCTAACATATTCTTGATAACCTAAGTGGTGACCAACAATATCTCTATACGATTATTTGTGTAATCAGAAGTGGAACTGTAGACGAGGACCTTGCCCGTTAAAAACCTGGGCCTATTAGTCACTCAAAATAGTTGACATTTGCCAATTGGTTTTGTGGGCATTATGCTGCAACATTTAAACCAACAAATAATCTTTATACAATAACACAATCCATTGCTGCACATTATGGGACAATTTGGTTCGCTGTTAAGTGCAGACCATACTGTATAGATGGTGCAAGACAAGTGTACTTTACTATTAAAATGGATAAACATTTGCTAACTGCAGCAACTGTTAAGTCTGCAACAAAGGTCAAGACATATAATTCGAAATTCGTACTTTGCCCACTCAGAAAACATTCTTTTATCAATGTTGGTTGCAGAGCTGGGCACTTGCGTTTTTTTTTGCGGTACTGCGGTACTGCGGTACTACCGTGTTGGTCGGTACCGCGGAAAGTACCGCGGGAAATTTGAATGCGGTAGCGGTACTGCTGTACTTTCAGCGATCCTTTGCGGTACTGCGTTATGCGGTACCGGTTGGGTAGTGCGGTAGTAGTACCGCAGTACCGCAGTACCGCAAAAAAACGGGCAAAAAAACGCAATTGCCCAGCTCTGGCTCGTTGATTTAGAAAAGGAAAATCGTGAGAAAGTTGCGCAGAAAAGTCTGGATCTGAGAAGTGAGATAGGTGGACACATTAAAGTGACAACAAAGTAACTGAGCCACCTCTCGCAAAGAAAGTAACTAATAACACGATTACAGCCATTAAAGAAAATGCACTTATAGTGTCAAATTATCCGAATCACATCCAGAGTGTAGAGTACTTCGTTAAACTTATTCCAGAGTTATCCAGTTTTCTATTTGGGTTTGATGCCACAGATGGATTTATCAGAACCAGAATTAAATCTCGCAGTTTAATGCCAAATATAGGGACCAAGGAGGACTTTGCTTTTAGCTTCTTGGGTTAAGTATTGTCTAATCTTTTCTAAGGTTCTGTATACTATGTTTATTAATCATTTTAGTTGTAGTTTATATTACCATTTTAAATTTTTAGTCTTAATATGTAGCAGTAATTCCTATAATAAAGTAAATATTGTCTAATTTTATGAATATTATTTAAACAATAAAAATGTGGTACATTTATTGATCATTTTATTTTTAATTCATGTAATATAATTTTCAATAAAGAAAAAAGTCAAATTGTGCTCAAAATTAATCATAATCAACAAATTTTTATTCTAATGGGGGTCATCCCTATAATTATAATTTAGTTGTAAAATGTTTGGTTTTGACTCTAGACCTGTCATGTCCAGTGAGTGCCAACCATTTGGTATTTTAGCAAAAATAGACTGTTTGAATCGTTTCAGATATTTTTTTTGCTTTTACCATTTTCTCTGGGCAAAAATAGATATTTTGACATTCTTTGACAAAATTTGCCCTTACTGTATGATAAAATACCTTACGCCTAAAGAAGAATGGTCGAGAGGTTTGGGTCCTTTCTCCGAAGGAGAAGCTAGATTGGTTTTTGATGCAATTGACGATGTTCGGCTGCTTATTGATATTGCTATACAAAGATACACAAGTTGAGCAACCTTTTACATTCAATATGAACACGAATGAAGGGCAAAAAAATTTCTCCAAAACTGAATAATTTATGCCAGTTCGCTTTTCCTCACTACGGTAAAGGCATTGAAGATGATTTGAAAATAATAAATTTTTTAAATTACTCTTTCTCTTCTTTCGGGTTTAATTATAAATTAATATCCTTTCGTTAAGTCCATTTTCATTTTATCACTTGGTGTCTCATGCATCGAAATTCGAATATCGTATTTTACATCTCATAAGACGCTACAAGTGGTAAGACGCACCCTATATTTAGCAAAGAATATTTAGAAAAAAAATATTTCGAAGATTTATCAGCCTGACAAAAAATATATTCCCATAACTTTATTAAAAGAACATTAAACAAAACAATAACATATGAGCCCTCAAGTGATTTTTGGAGACGTTTTTCAGGAAAAAAGTAGCGTCTTATGAGGCGTAAAATATGGTATTCACTTTTAGGTTAAAATCTTAATTTATGCTCCCCCGTTTCAGCCATTGTCCAACCTCATATCGATTACTCGTCGGCCGGGTATTTAAATACAATATTAATAATATATTTAATTATACTATGGGAAGTATGTGTTAAACGAAGCCTCGGATGAGAAGCGTAATGAGAATTCTCGGGAGTCAAAACCTCCGATTACATGTTTTTGGTTTCAGAGGTGATACTTGGGTATACAGTGTATGATTGTTAGTCCAGTACTTTTAAGGAAAATCGAAATATAGTTAACCTTAGATAAAGAAATTTCCAGTTTTATGTAGAAGTAGTGATGTTTCATTTTCCAATAAATGGAGTAGGAAGCGCTGGTCTGGTCTGGTTTCAAAGCACTGGAAGTTCTCAGATGATGGGAAGCTCAGCGGGAGGTCTCGGGAATTAAAACCTTCGTGTAGACATATTCAACTTCAGGGAAGCTACTTAGCTAGAGTTGAATTTTAATTTTAGGTAGTGCGTAACAAAATTTCGTAAAAAAAGTTTATTATTTTTTGGTTGGTTTGCTCATTGTATCAGTTACTCGGAGACACTAGCACCGGACCTGAAATAAAAAAATAATTATCTGTACACACCACAGATACAAGCAAGTGACAAATCAGAATAGATGGGCACATATAAAAAAGAATCAGGTTACACAACAGTATTGAGTATAAACTATTTCATATATATAGACATCACGAAGTCTTAGGAAGAATTCCTGTCCTAAGCATTTATTTGTGTTGTCTTGCTATATTCCGCTAAAGGACAATAATCATGCATTGATCCTAGTAATTATGAAAGGACATAATACACGGTTCATCAGATTTGTAATCATGATTGAGGACATGATATAGGACTCCGCGACACACATCTTAACAGATATCAAAGCGTTAACAATCGCATTCGTTGTGATGTCGTAACCAATGTCATGTCATGTCATAACCATGTCATAACCATGTCATGTCATGTCATAACCAATGCTCTTGAAACGGGTTTCGCACTGGCTTGTTGGGACATTGCTGAGACATTTTTTACAGTATTTAAATTAAACCAACTTTGGTTGCAGAAAAATCATACAAAATACAACCTGAAAAATTTCTAAATGTCCAACGCTTACATTTTCGTTCAGAATTGTTACAATAATGCTAAATATGCTATACTAATTAATTCAGGCCATACATCTTTCCTAAAATAATAGCAATTTGTGTCTGACCTCGACATAAAAATTCCTATTTGCATTTCCTTTTCTCAATCAAATTGTAATACAAATTTATCATAGCGTTAAATTAACTTTAGAAAGCGGTTATATTTTAATTTTACCCTTGAATACATCGCCCGTGTTCATTTCTTTGAGAAGGGAAATTTAAATTTTTACTATTTTAAATCGGAAATTACTTACCAAATCGATTGTTCACTCAACTTAGAATGGTATTTCGGTGTCCAGCAGACCGGTGTGGAAAACACAGTTGGGTGCTTCTACGGTGAGATAGACAGACCAGTTACAAAAATATGGATAGAGTTTTGTGTGTGTGTGTGTGTGTGTGTGTGTAAGACAATCATTTTCAATCATTATAAATGTTGTTTTCATTATCCTCTCTCTCTCTCTCTCGTGTGTGTGGTGTGTAAGACAATCATTTTCAATCATAATAAATGTTGTTTTCATTATCTCTCTCTCTCTTTCTCGTGTGTGTGTGTGTGTGTGTGTGTGTGTGTGTGTAAGTCACAATCATTTTCAATCATTATAAATGTTGTTTTTATTTTCTCTCTCTCTCTCTCTCTCTCTCTCTCTCTCTCTCTCTCTCTCTCTCTCTCTCTCTCTTTATCTACTTACTTACTAGGATAGATACGAACGAGTAAACATACATAAATCATACATATTTTTTCCACCACATTCAGGAACACCTTCTGTATTGAGAACTATTTTTTACATATGAAGTATTAACTAAACTCCCTAATAACTTGACAGATTTTTAAGTATTCAATTCTAAAATTAATTCCTTTGTCCTTCATAACATTTCAAATGACAACGAGTCAGTGAATACGAACAAAAAAATTAAACAGTCTTCGTGGCTGGCGGGACCCTTCGACAAAATGGTACGAGAAGCCGTACGAGAAGTCGTTTGTGTATTTTAAATGAATTAATACTTTTTACTTATGGTGTTTGTCTATTATTATTAATCATAACTACCAAAAGTGATGATACGTTATCTTCTAATTAATTTCGAAGCCAAGTAAATCCTAAAGATTAAGCGTCAAATTAAATAAAAAATAATTATACTCTAATTAGTTCAATTAATGATTGTGTGTTAACCAATATATATATATATATATATATATATATATATATATATATATATATATATATATGAGGGGCGATAATTTTGCTGAGAACTTTCAATGTATTTCGGCCTCTCCTCCTTCTTCCTTCTTGTCTTCTGAAGATGGATTGAAAAAACTCGAAAGCATTTCAATGGATAGCTTTTGCTTTTATATATATATATATATAATATATATATATATATATAACAAGAAAAGATGTGTAGGTTTACGATACATCTTAAGACGAGGTTTGTTTATCGGATGAGGACGAGGTTGAAGAGATTTTGGCTTATTGGAATCGTCTGTTTCCTTCAATTACATATTTAAATTTTTTTTTTTTATGAAAAAGATCAAATGAAATTGGCTGAAATTCCTTTTATGTTCAGTATATTTGATTTAAGTGCAGTGAAACGTTATTCCAATCTGGCCAATTCGACCTGATTTGGACCTTATTCCACGGTCACAGCTTAATGAGTGTAAATAACCGTCTCTATAACCTTACCGACCTACCCAAATAACCTACCTCTTCTAACGTAACTCTACTGTAACTTAGTGAAAATTATATTTCAATAGGATGTTAACTGTACCCTAACTGTACGTTAACTGTACGTTTACTTAACTGCCTTTGAAATGGAGTCTAACCGCCAATCAATATTGGTTCAATTTTCTTTCAGTGATGATCCTGACTAATTACAATGAATATATTCGATACTCCGACCTTTTTTAATTGGTCAAATTATATTCTCTAACCAATTATTTCATTTCTGAATTCTGAAACCAATTTTTTTTAATATTTTTTCCGATAGGTTTTATTTCCTCGCCATTTTTCTGCGGTTCATATTTCATTTTTCTAAAAATCATATACAGTAAAATATATAATTGTAAACCAGATTTATTTATAAGCAAACTATATATACTGTAAATGATAACTTTAAACAAACCAAGAGTGGTTTCCATAGAGATAGTGGGTTCGAGCTTATTTTCACCTGAATATCGGCTGTGAGCCAAAATATTAAAGAAAGTCGGAAATCATATTTGTATAATAAACTTTAATTACACAAGCTTGTATAATACAAAGCGCTGCGCCAATTTTTAGTAAATCTAGTAATTTATTTTAAAACCCAAATCATACGTTAGATTCGTAAATAAACAATAATCATGATTTGTACTAATTACAAAAAATTAAAAAGTTAAAATAATTAAAAATTCAGTAGTGGAAATTCAAATTTCTGGCGTAAGAGGGCGCTGCGTTGCTGTAGTAAAATGGCTCTTATTAAGTGAAAGAAACCGTCAAATTAAGTGACTACAGTACTCACGCGGTTATCCGTGATTCAATCCACCATAAATCGAGTTAATCGGGAGTTACTAATTGGGACCATTGTGCACGTATCCGTTATCATGACACCGAGTTAACTGTGATTTCTCGGAGTGTTTACATCCACAGCTCGTCCCCCGCCACTCCCATCACAACGCGCAACAGTCAGTGTCTCTCCGATGTGCGCTTGTGGCTTTAAACTACAAACTGCTTAACTGTATATTATACTGTAACAGAATAACACTGACTGTGGTGGCGCGTGAGGTGGGAAGCCAGTCAGTGGGAGCGGGCAGCAGCGGCTGCAAACCAGCGAGGTATACTGAGTTAACCATAAAATAGAGTTATTCGTGATCATGGTCCCCCCCCTCCTCAATCACGGATAACTGAGTGAGTGTTGTATGCGTTTTGTAGACTTTGGCTTAAAATACGAAAGTGAATTATTAACTGTAAGTAAAGACTACTGTAATGTAAAAAAATGTTAACTTTTCTATTAAATACTATCACTAAATATTTTCTCTCCATATTTGCTTCATCATTTTTAAAAACGCGTTTCATTTGTTCTGCTAATAACAACAGTTCAATAACGTATTTGTATTTACTTACAATTAAGTCTGAATTTGCCAATAAATAAGTTTTGATAATTTTGTTACAAATTATTTACTGAAAATTTGTTTAATAGAAATTCTGGTTTTTCATCTCGGATAATGAAATTCAAATATAGACTTATCATGCTCTATTGAACCTTTACAAAGAACAAATAGTGTATTTGATTAGAATTACCTTACTTATATAACAGATAGCAAAGATCAATCTATCCATCTATGTATTTATCTATCTTATAGGTTGATAGATAGGGGTCGTTGAATTCCCATCTACCAATATATAAAATACTTCGTAGAGATTTTAATTTCCCAATTATAAAATACAAAATGGTGGGGAAGAAATATATATATATATATAATATATATATATATATATATATATATATATATATATATATATATATATATTATATATACTAAGGCAAAGTGGGCACAAGAGAAGACCAAGAACAAGCAAATACGTTGATGGTTCTAACAAACGAATTTATGTTAACATAAGAGATAACACCAGAAAAAAACAACTGCCTGGATCTGGTATTCTCGAAAAACAACAGCAACTCGATTGATGATATAAAAATAACAACTATTATCTTAATCACAACATAATCAACTAATATGGTGATAGCTTTGAAAGAAAATACTCATACTGAAGAAAGAAGCGAATTTGAGATTTTTAACCTAAACTCGAAGACTATAAATTGGGAAGGAATCAGATCCCACATGGCCCAAATAGAGTGGAAAACAGTCTTTGAAGATAAAACAACCGAAGAATTGCTAACGATGCTAACGATTTCAGACACAAAATCAGATATCGATAAACAAAGCAAAAAGAGTCGCGGGACAGATACTAAGAACCTTTTATAAGAAGGGAGAAGAGAGTAATGATTCCCCTGCTAAAAACACTGATCATACCAAAACTTGAATATTGCTCAGTTTTGACGTCCCCATTCAAGAAGGAAGAAATGAGTAAATTAGAAGAAATTCTAAGAAATTTCACAGCCAAGATTGATAGTTACAAAGAACTCAACTGTTGGGAGAGACTTCGTAAATTATATCTACTATATATTCACTGGAAAGAAGAAGAAGAAGAGAGAGAGAGAGAGAGAGAGAGAGAGAGAGAGAGAGAGAGAGAGAGAGAGAGAGAGAGAGAGAGAGAGAGAGAGAGAAGAGAGAGAATGAAAAAACTAGTACTTAATCTCAAGCTGAACTCAGTAACCATCCAAATAACAGTGGAAAAATAAGAAAGGTAGAATGTGTTGTATTTCCAAACTAAAGACCAGACAAGAGACACCGTCAAGTCTTAACGAAAATAGCTTTCAACCAGCTTCCGAAAGAGATCAGGAACATTACTCCGGATGGTACCATATAAGCCGGATATGTTTCGCTATGTGTGATGGAGATTGCAAGAAAGCAACTCGCTCCTCCACTAGGCTAGGCCTAGAGGTGAGGCCACCAGCTTGACCTTCGTGTGAAGAGAGACCAACGCACGGAACTGCTACGAAGTTACGGTGTATATATATATATATAATATATTATATATATATATATATATATACAGAGAGAGAGAAAATTTGGAAATAAATTCTACAAAAAATTAAACATACTGAATACACCAATTACTAATTAATAATTTTGTAAACACAAAAACTTAATTTTTCTTTGACGAATTTAATTCCTCCAAAATAAAATATATTTCATTCAGATAAAATAAATGCTTTAATAATCATTCGCATAAAATACTTTTAAAAGCATTTGGAAATATTGTAAATTATTAAAATAAAACACGATTTTTACTGAAAACGTTTTTTACCATGAGAGAATATGAAACTGAATTATTTACACGTAACCGAACCCAGCAAGTAACGAAGCGTTTAGCAAACGCTAAAAAAGCTCCGCCGTAGCTAGTGTCGTAACACCGCTTACCTTCAGAAAATTAGGTCTGATAAGTAGATGGATGGGAAATCGTCCATCACGTTCAGATTATACGGGGCTCCAATAAACCTTAGCCCCCAGCCCATGGCCTAAACCATTAGAGGTACAGTAAAACTAAACATACCTTACAAAAGAGAATTTAATCCTGTATTTAATGAGAAACAATTAAAACTTGGTGTTCCCGCCATTGGCTTCCAAGACAGCCTGAATTCGCTTTGGGTAGCTTGCCAAAAGTGACGTGAATAGATCTTGATCATTACGCAAATTTGCTAAAACAGTTTCAATGTGTTGCGTCATTGTATCCTTCGAAAATCGATTTGCTGCAGGTTCTTGAAACAAGAGACATTCAACCTTGTCCTTTATAACTGATCCAATGTGTTCACAGACGTTCAGGTCAGGAGAATTTCCTGGCCATTCTTCATTTCCAAAGAAATCGATCTCATGGTTCCGCAACAACTGTTGAGTGGCTAATGACTTAAAGCAGGGGGCCTTATCGTGCAGAAGTGTGACCTGATCGACATCCATAACATTGTTTGGGTTTCTTAGTAAAGGAATGACATGCTGAGATAGAATAATATCACGAAAATACTGTCCATCCCAACTCTGACCATTTGGCTTCAGCACCCACATGAGCTTCTTTACAGTGAACAAAACAAACACACCAACACAGACTGGACTTTTTAATAATTCGCGATAATGTTCATTGTCATCGATTTCATCTGGTGTTGTGGCCCACACTCGATCATTTTGGTAGTTAGGCCGACGTGTTACGTAAACAAAAAATTCATCGGAGACAGCTAAATGCATGAAATCATCCACATCCCAATCTTCAAGATAATGGGCAAACCACATTCTGTCATCGATGTTAAGTTGAGTTTTTCTTGGCTTTGGAAGTTCATGCCAAGGCTTTAAACCTTGTCTATGACGGTACAGTCGAATGATCTCACCACTAACGCTCTTTCCTCTCAACACTTCGATCTTTCTAGAAAGTTTAGCACAGCTGTCTTTCCGCTTACGCGTACCGCTTTCAATGATGTCCTTTGTTTCCTGAGAGAGTGGCAAATTTGGGCGCCCAGATTTGGTTGTATCCATTTCACATTCATCCAAAGTTTTATTCCAATTTCTTTTGACGAAGTCCTCACTTCTTCGCAACTTTTTGGCAACCCATGAACGTGTTATAAAGGTGGCTCCAGCATCACGAGCTTCCCGAAATGTTATTGCTCGTACGCGATCTATCACACGTTGCCTCTCCGAATCACCAATTAATTGAGAAGCCATTATATTATCACTTTATCAGCTAGAGTAATTTTAATACCTGCAATAAATAAAGAATTTTATATATTTTTATAATCACTAAAAACTATTTCGATATAAGTAAACATGTAAGCTGC
>JAJOZX010000196.1:247500-472500 GCA_023014485.1 Bathynomus jamesi
AGAGTTGCTGGTCCTATATATTACTGCAGAAAGTACAAAAAAGAGTGTCTTTAGCTTCGCTTGTACAGAACCGGAAGTTCCTTATAGTCATATTCGCTTTAGCACACAGGCTTCGATATTGTTTTCCTATATCTGAGTCATCACTCAAGGAGCTGGTCATAATTTGACCCAAATACTTAAATTCTTGTACTTCCTTTATAGCTTGAGCTCTCATTTTCAAACTATATCAGCTAGGTAATAAAAACCCACTAATAGACAGAGTTTATTTCCACAACAGTTTCGATGCCCACTGGCATCCTCTTCGGGTGGATACAGAAAAACGAAGAGGATGCCAGTGGGCATCGAAACTGTTGTGGAAATAAACTCTGTCTACTAGAGTGGGTTTTTATTATCATATTGTGACTTTCACGTAGAAAAAAGTGAAGTTTTTTTTGTATTTATATCAGCTAGGTTTGGGTGATAAAGTCAAATGAAACCTGCGTAACTGTTCGTAAGAAATGATGTTCCATTGATGTATTTAATCCGTTATTACCCTGTAATTTAAATATACTTCTCAAGAAACTGTAAAAATAAATGAAAAACTATGACTCTTAACTGTAATACAGTAAATAATAATTACACCAAATGTTTCTTAAGGAAGTTTACAGTTCTTGACGAGTATTACTTAATTCAATATCAGCATTTAAAATACCTCACTAATGTTATAAGTAATTTCTATTAATACCTCTCTCATTCCAAGAAGTTCTGAGGCGATGGAATACTTTTGCCCAAGGTTGTATTATATATAGTGCTTTTTTTTTTTTTTGTAAAAACAGAGGTGCCGGTACTCATATCTTGGTAAATTGTAAAATTCCCCTCCCACCCCTCCCCTCTTTCTGCGCCCCCTCCCCCTTCTCTATTGAATTTGTGATGCTTTTAATAAAAAAGTTGCTAATAAAAATAAAAAATACATAATAAAAATCAGAATATTTAACATTTCTAGACGTCGTTTCTTACTTTGTTGTTCTCGCCAACGTCGCTCTGAAAAAAAGGTGCCGGTACGCCGTACCGGCGCGTACCGTCACAAAAAAAAAACCCTCTATACACACACACACACACACACACACACACACACACACACACACACCAGTATTCGATGCTTTCGTCTGTATTAAAGCTACGATCCAAGCATATTACCTACGCGTCGTCGCGTCTCTTTTTGGACGTTCTCTTTAATGGTGTAAACAGAATATTAAGGAAAAAAAAAAAATGGAACAGGAACCACAAGGAAATTACGCAAATGAAATATGCATTTCTATCTGGAATATTTTTCTTTGGGGTTTGGGGGGCTATTTTTGTCGCTTTTATGCGTAAGGAAATTAATGCTGCGAGTGTGGTCCGGAAATTTAAATTTCTCTGAAACAGAAAATGTAGCAGTGAAGAAAAATCGCCATATGGTGAAGATAATATATAATACCCGAATAGCTGATGGTACTCCAGCGGAATCTGGAGATATTACTTTGTACCGTTGATTTATAAAGGGATTTCAGTCTGCAAAACAAAGACTTAAATTAGGGTCGTGTTTATTATTATTATTGTTATTATTATTATTATTATTATTATTATTACTAGGTATTTTTATCTTGTCGTTTGATCCTTGTAAAAGTTATATATATATATATATATATATATATATATATAATATATATATATATATATATATATATATATATAAAGAGACTGTAGACACCATATGACCAGGAAAGTACTCTGGGTGGAACGTTAGGCAGGAGACAGGAAGTACTGGAACTCCCGTTTCTCCTGTCACTGTCCTCCTTAGCTGATCTTTATCCGTGTCTCATTTACCTTGTGAACAGTCCATCATGCTCTCGAAAACACACTTTTCTCTCTCTATTTTTCACTACGCATACATGCATTTTACAAACAACACAGTCTTTTCAAAATTTAAAAAAAAAAAAAAAAAAAAAATGGCATCGTGGGGCTCAGAGACCTTGATTTTGGCTCTCCTTCTTATATAGGGTAGGGTCGTTTTTGGCGGGCGCTCGCCCTTGCTCCTTCCTTCCTACATACATACATACATATATACTGTACATATATATATATATATACAAAGGTGGGCAGGACCGAGTTCCAAAAGGACCGAATTCCAGGAACTCGGTCCTTTTTAAGGACCGTGAGCGGGAAAGTCGGTCCTTTTCTCAGTGAGGACCGAAATGAGGAGCGACGGTCCATTTTTAAGCAATTCCGGACGGTCTTTTTAGTGATTTTAGTGTGTTTAGTGATTATTTGAAGTTCTAAAGAAGATGCTAGTCTTGAAATGCTAGTCTTCTTGAAGGGAAACTCAAGCATTTAACTTAATAACTTTTTTTCATCATTTATGTATTGTATTAATTATAAGTTACGTTAATAAAATTAAAGATTTCCGGTGTCTTTAATTTCATTTTTCATTTTAATCAAATTTTTCACTTATATTATATACAGGGTGTACATAAAGTCAGGATCTATTTTTGTGAAGCACTTGGAAATTATATGGAATTCAATCATAAAATGATAAAGTGGTAACATTTATTAAATAATTAAGAGTAGGATTCGACGTGACGCCCATCAGTATCCCTGCACATCTCAAATCGTTCCGCAGCATTTCTAAACACATTCTGGAGCATTTGCGGGGTTATGTTATCTGCAGCAGTTCGTATACGTGTACGTAAGTTTTCAAGACTCGTAATCTTCGTCTGATAGACGTGCGATTTGATAAAGCCCCATGCAAAGAAATCTAAAGGGGTTAAATCTGGTGATCTCTCTGGCCAAGGTCTGTTGCTTCCGCGTCCGATCCAGCGATTTGGAAAACGTCCATTTAGATAATCCTGAACAATTTTGGCATAGTGACAAGGAGCACCATCATGTTGATAGACGACGGGGTAGGATTGTTAGTACCGTCGTCTATCAACATGATGGTGCTCCTTGTCACTATGCCAAAATTGTTCAGGATTATCTAAATGGACGTTTTCCAAATCGCTGGATCGGACGCGGAAGCAACAGACCTTGGCCAGCGAGATCACCAGATTTAACCCTTTAGATTTCTTTGCATGGGGCTTTATCAAATCGCACGTCTATCAGACGAAGATTACGAGTCTTGAAAACTTACGTACACATATACGAACTGCTGCAGATAACATAACCCCGCAAATGCTCCAGAATGTGTTTAGAAATGCTGCGGAACGATTTGAGCTGTGCAGGGATACTGATGGGCGTCACGTCGAATCCTACTCTTAATTATTTAATAAATGTACCACTTTATCATTTTATGATTGAATTCCATATAATTTCCAAGTGCTTCACAAAAATAGATCCTGACTTTATGTACACCCTGTATAAGGACCGAGGACCGAGTCGTTCCTAGGTCATATCTTCAGAAAGGACCGTGACCGGGACCGTCGGTCCTTTTTGAGGCCCGGGTGCCCACCTTTGTATATATATATATATATATATATATATATATGGCTACTTTGTAGCCAATGCTGTAGCACCGCTTCCCTTTAATCAACGAAGTTAAGCGATATTGCGTCAGGTAGTAGTTGGATGGGAGACCGTCCTCTGCATCCAGACTATTTAGTGACCCGTGGTTCGTATCCCACGTAAAGCTGTAGGACTGTAGGTCCCTTCCGTCATAGGACTTTAGATGTTGTAAAGGGGGTTAAACAATACCATCATTATATATATATATATATATATAACGCAAACATACAAGGAAAAGGAAAAATGATTCTAAGGTCTTTCGTGTACTCAACAGTACACCACCTCGTTAGGGAATACCCTGATGAGGTGTACTGTTGAATACCCAAAAAGCGTTGGGATAATTTTTATTTTTTCCTTGTGGGTTTGCATCATTCATTTATTTTATTTGTTTAATTGTGAAATTAATTCCATATATATATATATATATATATATAGTGGTGTTGCGGTGGACAACTTCAAAAGAAGATTAGATGTCTGGCTCAGAACACTACCAGATGAGCCGGGAGTACCTGGCTGTGAGGTGGAGAGTAGAAGAAACCAACTCTCTACTTCACCAGACTCGAGAGGAGGGGCGACAAGCTTGACCTTCCCTTCCTTCTTTAAGGAAGGGAAGTTATAACGAAAGCAGATTCTCTTTTATAGCAAAAGATGTCCTAAAACGATCGGGATCTGTGAAACAAAGTAAGACAAGCTATAAAGCTGATCCTCTCGTCTTTTACTAAATTTACTCATATGTGCAATAAGAAATTGTGTACACACACACACACACACACACACCACACATATATATATATATATATATATATATATATATATATATATATATATAATATATATATGCAGTATGAATATATATATATATATATATATATATATATATATATATATATATATATATATAGTGGCCAAATTATAGGCACCAAATTTAGAGTAACAAATTAATTGAGACAAGTTTGTAGAGCCTAATTGTATAGGCTCTATCCAATATGTGGATAGACTATGGTAATTAATAATTAAGTAGGTTGATGATAAAATTATTCGCATAGTAATTAATTTACTTGGGTTCATCGGATGCTTTTACTTAATATTGCAATGATTAATAAAGTACGGCACATACAACTCAAAAATGCAATTGTTTATACATCAATGTTAGTTACAAAAGGCTTCATATGTCTGAATTAATTATTATCAGTATAAATACACGGTGTTAAATACAACAAAAGAATACAGATCAGTTAAATTAACTTAGATTGTACAATGTACTTAACTGTTTAAATTGCTAGTTGGAGAAATTCTTACAAAATAGGAGTTCTTTGCGTAGACATTGAAAAATGGACTGTTTATAAGTGAGCGAGGAATTTCTATAATGGTACTTTAGCCTGTGACCGATGTAAGCCGAGAAAGAGAGGCTACAATCCTGTATTAAAATATGCGAGGGGCCTTGTGTAGGCCAATACGCGAACGTGTGCACCACAGAATGACTGAAGACAAACTGAATTTGAAATAGTCGAAGAAATGCTTGAAGTATTTTTCCTCATTAATGATTGACTTTCTTCTGGTTTTATGGTTGCTTCACCGTTCCTTAATAATGATTTGATTTTGATGGTCGCCCTTTCAGGTTCACTTTCTTGAAGTCTGCTTTACGACATCGTGGGGGTATTTTTATGAGGTTGAACACTGTTTCAGTCCTCGCTGAGAAATGCTTATTAACGCAGAGGGCGTTTCTTGTTATACACTGGTACCTAGAAGGCCTCCTTCAGTAGAGATATTTGCTGACAACGAGGATTTGTAGGTGTTTTCAATAAAGTGTGACGAATTTCTACAGACATCTGTATTATGTGGAGTATGTGTATATATGGTGCCCATAAATATTCGTACAGTGAAATATTTCAGTTATATTCGTCCTTATCTTTCATACCATGCATAGGATAGTTAGGAAAAGTTTACCGGTCGTTTGGAAACATTTAACAAATAAGGAAAAAATTAGTTTAACTCCAACATATAATGTAAAACATCAAAGAATTTCAGGAAAGTTAAAAAAAGTTAAAAAGTTAAAAGGTTTCCGCACATTTACTTACAAAATTATTTAATACTTTCTGTGTTCACCTTTTGCTTGAATAACTTCAGTGATTCGTTTTAGGTATTTTTCTACAAGGTTTTGATATCTCTTAGTAGAAATTTTAGCCCATTCTTCTAAAGATAATTGTTGCAATTCATTCAGATTCAAAGGGTTTCAACTCAAACGATAAATTCTCGATTAAATTAAAATCTGGGCATTGACTGGGCCAATCGAGGAGCTTCAAATTCTTTTGTTGAAGCCATTTCATAGTGCTCTTACTTTTATGTTTTGGATAATTATCTTGTTGCAGTACTCAGCTGCGACTCATTCCCAACTCTCGAACTGAAGGCAATATATTTTCTTCTACAATTTCCTGATGTTTCTTCGAATTCAAGATTTCATTGACGACAACACGCTTTCCTTGACCAGAAAGAAGCACTAAAGGATCTTCAAAGAA
This sequence comes from Bathynomus jamesi, assembly GCA_023014485.1. NCBI lineage: Eukaryota > Metazoa > Arthropoda > Malacostraca > Isopoda > Cirolanidae > Bathynomus > Bathynomus jamesi. The sequence goes on from JAJOZX010000196.1 coordinate 253,533, forward strand.
GCAAACTACTACTGCCATGTTTAACCGTAGGAAGGATGTTATTTTTTTCCTTGAATGTAGTATTTGATTTTTACCAAACATATCGTTGCTTGTTCCCGAATAATTTAAGTTTGGTCTCGTCTGTCCACGGAACTTTCTTCCAGAATGCAAACCAATCATTTTTATGATCCTTGGTGTACTTTAGCCGAGTTTCTTTGTACGCTTTTCGTGGCAGAGGTTTTCTTAGTGCGACTCTTCCATGGAGACTATTCTTTCTTAATGTATGACGTACAGTAGAGGGATAGGACAGCAATCTTGGACAGTCTTAATGTTTGGCAAATATCACCTGTAGTTACTCGTGGATTCGCAGCAGTCATTTTTTCAATCCGTCTAGCTGTAGGTTCTAAAACCTTGCAAGGGTGTCCACAACTTGGTAGAGTTTTGAATGTTCCAAAGCCTCTCCATTTCTGAATAACTTCAGCAAATGTTGTGAATGGAATTCAAAGTTCTCCTCCTATCTCCTCATGGTAAACGTTTCTTAACTATCCTATGCATGGTACAAAAAATAAGGATGAATATAACTGAAGTAGTTCTCTGTACGAATACTTATAAGCGCCACTGTATACAGTATATATATATATAAAGAGAGAGAGAGAGAGAGAGAGAGAGAGAGAGAGAGAGAGAGAGAGAGAGAGAGAGAGAGAGAGAGAGAGAGAGAGAGTTGACAAAAGTAAATAGGCACCCTTAAACTTGTTACAAAAAAATATAATCTGCTGAAATCACTGGACTATGTACTTCACTTTGCCACGAGGCAGAGATTCCTGGGAATTGACAGATTTCACAAGAGGTCGAATTATTGGACTTTGGGAAGCAGAGAAAAATCAAAGGGGATTTTCGCTAAGGCTTTGCATTCCATTATCGTTATCAGCAGTTTACAGAGTCGTTGTCCAGTTCAAAAATACGCAGAAAGCAACAATTGCTGATCGTCCTTGCCATCCAGATCTATCTGGAAGAACGTTTCGTGCCGTCAGAAGACGTGCAGAAACGAATCCTCGCCAAACCGCTGCTAAATTGACCGTTCTAGTTAAGGTTAGGTTTAGGACCATCAGATAATATTTTTAAGACATCGGCTACTACTGCAGAGCATTGCCCTTCGCAAAATTGCCCGTGGGAACCAGTGAGCAACATCGATGGTGAAATATGTTTCTGTCTTCTAAAACGGGAAAATCTTCTTGGATGAGTCTCTGTTTCATTTCCAGACAGTGGGTGTGTGTGGTGTGTGGATAGGAGACGTCTGTCCTAAGAATTTTCTCTGAGGTATCTGCAAGCGAAGATAAAACATGATGTGGGGAGGTGATTTTCTGTAATGGTGTGGGTGCAATTTGGACTAATGGGAGAACAGACCTGTTGGTCTACATCAGAACTGTTAATTCAACCAAATATTTAAAAATCTTGGAAGAAAGGCTGCTACTATTTATTCCAATAGAAACGTATCTCATCACCAAAGTGTGTTCAAGGAAGATGATGTCCCAGCTAACACCGCTCGTACTACACAGAGGTAGCATCACAGCCATGGAACTAAACGTCTTCCATGGTCAGGTTAATCCCCGGATATCAATCCAGTGGAACATGTATGGCACATGTTAGATAGATCATTAAGGAAGCGACAACCAAAGGTTACATCCAGGGAAAGCCTCTTCCAAGCCATAAAAGAAGAATGGCCGCAATACCTCAGGAACAAATAGCAAAGCTCATCAGTGGAATGCCAGAACGTGTATCAGCTTTATGTAATGCAAAAGGAGAAAGCAACACACTTCTAATATATTCCCGGGAATCATTTATTACTTATTTACTTTTTAATCAAATGAAAATACTGTAGAAAAGCCAAAGGTATCTATTAACTTTGGTCAACCATATATATATATATATATATATATATAATATATATATATATATATATATATATATATAGTCTAATAATGTTCTCCGATATCAGATGATTCTTAAGACTTGATAAGTGCATTATATTTTCTTTGAGGATATTTCCAGTTTCCAAACGAAGATGAAGTCATTGAAAGTTGTAAGATGTCTGTAGAAGTCACGTGTTTACATAGTATGGAGGTAGAGTATCTCGTGTATTGTGTTGTAAATATATTTAAAAAAAATAGTTTTGACGGTATATCCTCGTCTCTCACCTCAGCGTGCCTACAAGCACTGTGTGACCTCCCCACTCTTCTTTACATGACACAGATTCCATCATAACGGCCTGTCTCGATAAGAACGAATGTACTTAGGAAGTACTTCGCTCGAGTGATTATCTACCGGCCGTGTTCTCCCAACCTACAGTACAAAATTAGTACTTCGTGCGTTGGCTTAGTTTCGCTTCTCGAACCATAATACCTTCACGCGTCGTGTCCTCCCCACTTACAGAGGAAGCGCATCACACGCAGGAATGTTTACGTAGCGTGAACATTCTTCCCCTATAAGATAATAACAATAATTATTTAGCAGGGCAAGAAACTGGCATACGGCTCAGGCCAACTAATGCGGCAAATTGTGCTAATTTCTGGCCTCCTGGCTGACCTCCCTTATAGGATAGGGTAAGGAAGAATAGGAAGTAGGTATAAATGTATTCGGTACAGAGAGAGAGAGAGAGAGAGAGAGAGAGAGAGAGAGAGAGAGAGAGAGAGAGAGAGAGAGAGAGAGAGAGAGAGAGAGAGAGAGAGAGAGAACATAATAAATGCAATACAGTAATAACTCACTACATGAATTAATAAATGCAAAATAGTATAAATTAATAAATGAAAAATATAAAAGATAACGAATAAAACGGGTAAGAATTCCGTTGCCATGGTTACCGTTGCTACGGGCTTATCCCAATTATTTTGCTTATATTAGTTTATAAAAGCTCTTTATTGTGTTTTTATATACGTTTTCAACCGTATTAGGTTATCTAATCTTGCAAATCAATGTTGCATTGCAATTTTTAAAAAAATTCAACATTTCTCCCCTTCATTTTTGCTCATTATGACATCACGTTGCAATGTTGCAATGACAAATGGGATTTCATGTCTCACCATATGCCATCATACTCTACTTGCCTTCTTATGTAACACGAACTTAGTGTTACATCTGTTTAATCTAAGTTACCATGTGTTAGGTTAATTAGAAATAAAAATTGTATTTTGCAAATATACAGGGTGGTGCAGAAGTCTGGACCCATAGGCGGTTTATATGGAAAAAAAGTGTGGCCTGCAGGAAGTTTATTATGAAATGAAATTTAATTAACCATACACCAGTGACTAAATTATGTTAAATTTAACGTTCTAGTTCAGAATTTACAATAAGTGTAATGGTATTTCGTATAATCGAGGCATAAGGAAATTTGCGACTGAACGTGAGGTGGCTCCTTCTTTTGCGTACAAAAGCACAAGCTCTATTCTTTCTGCTATTGTTAACTTGTCTGCCATAGGGTAACAATCTGAAAAATATTTAGTAAAATTATAAACAAAAATTAAAGTATAAAAACTATTATAAAAATCGAAAGATATTTTTTATATAGTAAATTGCCTATGGGTCCAGACTTTTGCACCACCCTGTATATACACCTTACCTTACCTTACAACCTTACAAAGGTTTCTCATTTCGCGAAGGTCAAGCTTGTCGCCCCTCCTCTCGAGTTGGCCTGGTGAAGTAGCGAGTTGGATTCTTGCGCTCTCCACCTCACATAGCCAGGTACGCTTGGCTCATCGGGGATTGTTCTGAACCAGACGTCTAGTCTTCTTTTGAAGATTTCCACTGCAACTCCCTTCGTGTTTCTTAGGTCTTTGGGCAACTGATTAAACAGTTTTGGTCCTCTCACTACAAAACTATTTTCTTTCAGAGTTAAGGATGTTCCCTGTCTCGCCTTCAATTTGGGAATACGACACAGTCTACCGCTTCTACTTTCCACCGTTGTTTGGGGAGTTATGGGATTCAGAGTAAGATTAGGGACTAGTTTCTCCATTATTTTCCAAATGTAAATAATGGTGTATCTCTCTCTTCTCCTTTCCATTGAATATAGGTCTAGTTCTCGTAACCTTTTCCAGTAATTTAGTTCTGGGAACTAAATTACATAGTTCTGCAGTGAAGCTGTGAAGCTTCTTTGGATCCCCTCCAGCTGTCTAATGTCTTCTTTTTTATATGGGGATGTTAGGACCGAGCAGTATTCCAATTTGGGTATTATCAGGGTTTTCAGTAGAGGAATCATTACATTCCTATCCCTTCGTTTAAAAGTTCTCAATATGTGACCCGTTATTCTCTTTGCTCTGTTTACTGCTATCTTATTTTGTGTTTCAAACTTCGCATCATCTGTCATTACAACCCCTAAATCTTTTGCTCTGGAATTTCTCTGAATTTCTTGTCCATATGGGGTATAATATTCCATGGATTTTAGGTCTTCTTTTTTTCCGTACCGTAATAGCTGAAATTTCTCGGTGTTAAATTTCATATTGTTGTCTTCCGTCCACTTGTAGATTTTGTTTATGTCGGTTTGTAGAGATCCTATGTCTTCTGGGTTTCTTATTTTTCTACTGATCTTTGTGTCATCCGCAAAGGATGTTATTGTGCTGTCTCTGGTAACGTCCTCATCTACAGTATGTCAGTTAGCATGATTATGAAGAGTAGTGGAGCTAATACTGTTCCTTGTGGTACCGAGCTGAGGACCTCTGATTCTGATGAAGATACTCCTTGTACTGTAACGACTTGCCTCCGCTCACTAAGAAAATTATATAGCCATTTCCCTACTTTTCCTGTTATTCCCATATATTTCAGTTTATGTATTATGATTCCATGGTCACACTTGTCGAACGCTTTAGCAAAGTCTGTGTATAGTACATCATAGTTTTCATTACTTTCAAGTGAATCAATAATGTTGTAGTGTTCCATTAGTTGTGATAGGCATGATCTGCCTGACCGAAATCCATGTTGGTTATCATTGAATTTTTTCTGAGTTTCCAAAAAGTCAGATTTTCTGCCTAACTATTCTTTCAAATATTTTAGTGAGATGAGATATAAGCGATACTGGCCTATAGTTTTTGGCCTCGGATCGATCTCCTCCTTTATATATTGGGACTATGTTCGCGCTCTTCAGGATGTCCGGTATTTCTCCCGTGTCTAATGATCGTCTCCATATCCAGTATAGGGGCTCAGCGATTGCATTCTTGCAGTTTTTGATCAGTGTGGCATTCCATTTATCCGGTCCTGCCGCTGAGTGTGTTTTTAGTTTCCCTATGGCTTGTGTAATACCATCCGTCGTAAAGTCGAAATCCGTTATACTTTCCCCTTGTGGTTCTTCAAAGAACGCGTTTCTATCGCATATCAATTTGTCAGTTTTTGGGATACTGAAAGATGATTCATACTGAGCTCTTAATATTGCAGATACTTCTGTTACATCATCCGATAAATCACTGTTCTCATTTTTTAAAGGTCCGCTAGTCGCATGGTTTTTTTACTTTCTTTTTGCGAAATTATAGAAGTACTTTGAGTTAGCCTTTATCGCTTCTATAGCGTCATCTTCTTTTTCTGTATGCTTCTCGATTAGTTCCTGTATGACGACATCGATACTTTGTAGTTTATCATTTAATATTTTTCTGATGTTGTTATCTTTACAATTACTTAATTTTGCAGTTACTCTTTTTCTCTTTCGGAACAATGCCCTCTTTTGTCTTTCGAACCTGCTTCTCTTTCCTGTTTGTTGTATCTTTGGGACATGTTTTTCCACAATTTCTAACGTCTTCTCCTCTAACGTCATTAGCATCTCTTCCGTTGTCTTGGCCTCGAAAATGGTTTTCCAATCTATTCCGTGCTGGATGTCACATCTTCCCAGTTTATAGCTTTAGAATGAAAATTAAAAATTTCGAATTTGCTTCTTTCTGTTGTGCGTGTTCTTTCCTTTCCTGTTGCCTTTATATTAGTTGTTATTTCAATGATGCTGTGGTCTGATATCATAGTTAGGGATATTTGTACACTATCAATTAGATTACTGTTGTTTGTGAATACCAAATCTAGGCAGTTGTTTTTCTTGTGTTTTCTGTTATTTCTTGCGTTAACATAAATTCATCAGCTAAAGCTAGTAGCATTTTTACCTGCTCCTGGTCTTCTCGTATGCCCCCCTTGTCCTGGTGTATACATATATGTTTTCCTATCCCTTTATATTTCATGAATGGGAAATTAAAATCACTACAGAGAAAGATATTTGGGTTGGAGAGTGTAGATCTTTTGCTAAGTTTCTTACCTCTGTAATGGAATCTGAAAATTTTGAGGTTGGCGTGTTTGGGGGTCTGTACATTACAATTAGTACCATATTTAATTTTTCAATTTTTGCTGCTACACATTCTACGTAGTTGTTTGAGGTACTTATAGCCATTTCTGCTATATGCCTTTCGCGTGTGTAAATAGCACATCCTCCTTTACGTCTCACTGTTCTGTCGGCTCGGAGGATGTTATAGTTGTCAATTTGTATTTCTTTTCTTTCTTGTATTTCAATTTGTATTTCTTTGTATTTCTTTTATATATATATATATACACACACACCAGGTGTCCCCAACCTATTTCTAAATGAATGTTCTAAGCTCAAAAGAGGAATCTAGAGACAAAGACAAACGCAATAGGTACGTAAAAAACAGGAGTTTTTTAATCTTAATTGAACAACATGTTCACTATAATCGCTAATTCTTGACATAATTTTTGGGAAAAACTCAGCTGGGATGTTGTTGATTTCCTCATGGACTTTGGTCTTTAGGTTTTCAAGTGTCTTGGGTTTAGTAGAATAGATCCTGTCTTTTATGCAACCCCACAGAACAAAGTCAGGGAGTCATGAAAGGAGATTAGTCGCCCGGAAAAATACTTCCTCAAAAAGTTGTGTTTCACAAGCAGACAAGCAGTGTGTGGAGGTGCTCCATCCTGCTGAAACGAGTGCGAATCTTGGGTAAAGCAGTTATTTCATTTACTGGACAAACTAATTAGTTGTAATAATAAAAACCCACTCTAATAGGCAGAGTTTATTTCCACAACAGCATTAATTAGTTGTGGTAATTAGAAATTTTGTAGCACCTAACGATATGAATTTGGCATTACAGTTACTGCTTTTCCAGTTTCATTCTCAAAGAAGTAGGGACCTACTACACCATACCACCCAACATGACTCAAATGTTGAGTTTAGCAACACTACGTGGAAGCCCTATTGGAGCGCCAGCATGACTTCCTCAATAACAAAAATTTTGTTTATTAATCTCCCTAGACAAATGTACGTAACACTCGTCAGTGAAGTGGATGTGTTTCAAACACTCAGGATCTTCTTCTGGGTTTGCTAACATCCATGTTGCGAATTCCATTCGATTTTATTTTTGAACATTAAATCAGTGAAACTTGTGAATGAATTTTGGAGGGAAAAAGGTTTAATTTGGTAAGAAGTATACGATGCACAGATGTTCGTGAAATATCTACTTCTGCTGACAAACATCGAATTGACTTATGCGGACTGCGCGCAATAATTTTATGAACCATATTTACGTGTTGCGCAGTTCTTGTGGATCGTCGCCTACCACTATTACCCTCATGTTGATCGCTTACATTTCCTTTTGTTTGAAATTTCCTAACAATTTGTGATACTGTTTTTCTATCGGTTGGATCTGAAACCACTTAACGATTTTGATTTTCTATTCCAGCTTCAAACGCGGCATCATCACTATTTAAGGGTTCAGCCATTAAAAATGTATAGATATATGCATATAGGTATATGCGGAATAAAAGCCCTAATCTGTTACCTTTCTAAAAAAGAAACCCCAATAATAAAATATACATCCATTATAATATAACGGGAAAATAAGAAAAGGAACATTTTTTGAGACACCCTGTATATATATATATATATATATATATATACACGGTGAACCAAAAGTAGGTGGACAGTAGGTTGAATACGGTTTGTGTTATATTATATTATAACTATGGTGTTCATTATAACTATGGTGTTTGTGTTTTATTATATTAAATATTATAACTAAATTTATTTAAATTTCATTTTGTATTATAGTATACAAAAAAATTAAATATGTATTCTCAAAATAAACGTTATCATTTACTGTCCACCTACATTTGGTTCACCCTATATATATATATCGTAAAGAACGACGCTTGTATAGGAGAATATTCCGCGCAAGATGAGAAGAGAGAACGAAACAAATGAAAAAATGAGGTAACCACCCGGGAATCGAACCCGGGATCTTCCGATTGCCGGTCAGATATGATAACCATTACACAACGGGCCTCATATCTGACCGGCAATCGGAAGATCCCGGGTTTGATTCCCGGGTAGTTACCTCATTTTTTCATTTGTTTCGTTCTCTCTTCTCATCTTGCGCGGAATATTCTCCTATACAAGCGTCGTTCTTTACGTTAATTATACTGCGTGTTTGCAGTGAAAATGTATATATAATATATTAATATATATATATATATATATATTATATGCTCCATAAGTACGATAAATAAAAAAAAAAACCGCGTTATAACGAAAAGAAAAGGTAAGCAGGGTATACATAAAAACCTAATGGAGTGCAAATAAAATCATATTAAGGGCATTAAAACCGTGAAAAACTAATAATCGCTTTAATTTTTATGTGAAAAAAAACGAGCGAAAATTTTCCGCTTGAATTACTTTTATTCTCATCTTGATCGTATTATAATTGACACTAAAAGCAAGATGACAGACAAACCAATTAAGTTTCCGGCGTGAGTTTTCATCGTAGGAAATTTCGGCATTAGATTTTTTTTTGAAGTATTTCTTCTTTCGTGAGGAAATCGTCTTTTGGGAATTTCTAAGTCAGGAATTCCTTCAAAAAAGATGTGGAAAATTATCTTTTTATTTCTACTACACTCTCCCCACCCTCTTTTTTTTAACTTTTTTTAACTTTTTTTTTTTACTTGGAGTCCGCTTCTAATTTTCTCGTCTCAATTTAGATCGGGATTCTCGTTAGATAGTTACTATCTTTATCTTTTAAACCTGATTTTAGGTTTTAATCTCTATTTTTACTACTTTTAATTTAAATTTTTTTGAAGGAATATCCAGAACATGGAAAAATATATGTATTATTATTATTATTATTATTATTATTATTATTATTATCGTGGGCCCACAGTAGATCAAATCCTTCGTGTCATCATTAATATAAAAATCCTTCAAAACAAAATATTGTGTAATTATTATTGTTGTTGTTTACAAATTATTAGTTTAAGATCATTTTGCTATATATTGTACGAAAGTACACCATAGACTTAAAAAACACTGAGTAGGGGAGTGGTAGTGGTGAATCAAGAGACGGAGACTGAGTCGTACAAATTCCAGGAGGTAAAGTCTAAAAGGGTAAAAGAATTCAAAACACTGACCATCTGTGGATATTATGAACTAGGTTTGTTCAAATATGGCTCCAGATGCACCCTAAAATTTTTCCTCTATGATGAGGAATGGAAGTTGTAGATACGAAGTGAACTGCTAATACCCTTCTATCTGCGGACATTCAATTAAGGATAAAAAAAATGTCTAAATGTCGAGGTTCCGTATTTTCACACAAAGGGTACTCAAAGGAAAGGAAAGGAAATAACAGCTCATACTCTAAATAAAAGAAATAGCAAGTGTCCCTTTCAATGAGAAAAGACCGAAATTCGCAGATGTATGCACCACACCAGTACATACACTACCCGCATGTCCAACACCCACCGTTAATTCAACAACCAAAATGGTACCAGAGACCGTATCCCCTGTATTCTGAAAGGCAACGGCCCAGCCAACGACCTACCGAACTGCCCACTCAACAGCCCACAGAACGGTTCGAACAGGAACCGTCAAAATCGACCAGAAAACGACTATTATCTAAGACAACCAAGTAGAAAGATTACTTACGTTATTAACCCTGTAAATATATTATACTTGCAAAATTTACCTCTGGAAACCAGCACAGATGTCATATGCCTATCATATGTGTAGTAATTCTATGACAAAATTAACTTTATAATGTAACTGTGTAACCATTTCAATTTTAAATATGACTTAATTTTTATGACCTTTTAATATTTAAAATATATTTATAATAATTTAAGATATATTTTTAAGATATTTGTAGTTTGAAACCAGATATTGTTTTTGGCACTGAATAAGTGAATATGACATCAGGAAGTGTCAAAAGTCTGACCTCGGTGAAGTGAGGAATCTTCGCACAAAACATCTGAAAAGTTAAAAGGAAAGGTATATATATATATATATATATATATATATATATGGGATGAATTTCACAATTAAACGTGAAATGAATGAATGATGTAAACCCACAAGAAAAAAGAAAAATGATTCCAAGGCCTTTCGTGTATTCAGAAGTACATTCCCTGACGAGGTGTACTTCTGAATACACGAAAGACCTTGGAATCATTTTACTTTTTCCTTGTGGGTTTACGTCATATATATATAAAGAGAGAGTTACAAGGAGTTACAAGGAAAAGAAGTACCTCAAAAGGCCTTGCGGCCCATACCGAGGAGGTACCTTTTTAAATGGCAACGGGTGCCAGGGAAAATTTTCTACACCCTCAAATAGTGTGCAAGACCCGGTCTAACCTTTTCTCGAACTGATCCACTGAGGAACTGTTCACAACTTCTGAAGATAACCTGTTCCACGTGTCACAGATCTTATACGCAAAGCAATTCGCACACACACCAGTCCTAAACCGTTTCAAATCCAACTTCCAACCATTGTTGCGAGTTGGGTTTATCACTCAAACTAAACATGCTTTTAAAATCGACATCTTTGAACCCGCGTCACGTAAGAGTCGCTTGTAGCCCATATGCCTAACGGAAGGGATTAACTTTGTGGCATTCTTCAGCCGGTTTTTAATCCACCTACCTACTTCCCCACCAATACCCAGCGCGCGCACTCTGGCCACTAGCCGGCGGTGAGGTACCTTATCAAAGGCTTTCTCATCAATTGCCCTACTCTTATCATACTCACTCAACATTACGTGGAAAAACTCGAGCAAGTTGGTGAGACACGACCTATGCCGTCTAAACCCATGTTGGAGTCCCCAAGTAGCTTGTAGGAATCCAAATGGTCAACAATCCTACCCGCTACTATCCCCTCTAACTATTTACTTACAACTGAAGTGAAATGGTGTTATTTATAGAGGTTCCAAGGCCTCTCTTCCCACGCATGAGGTAGCAGTAGGGTCCTAATCGTAAGAGTAGAGAAAAAGACTTAATAATGCTAAAAGTTTTTTTTTTTTTTCCAGTCAGAGGAGAGCATCCTTAACCTAAGCTAAAAGGACAGAGTAGGGATGGGAAGGGGTCCTAGTAACCCACGGGACAGGTTTGTACAACAGACTTCACCCGCCCTCCCGAAAGAGAGAGAACCTAAAGGAATTGGCAGCCAATTTCTCTAGAATCCCACGACTCGGGACCGGAGGGCTGTCACACCCCAAGTATAAAGTTTACAACACCCAGAAGGAACGTGCATAACCTTTATACCCCATGCGGAGAGAGAGAGAGAGAGAGAGAGAGAGAGAGAGAGAGAGAGTAAAATTCTCAACTAAATCCTAAAATAAAAAATTTGGAAAAAAAATTCAAAGTTTTCCCAAAACACATCTGATCTCACTCAAGTCAATAAAACTAAAACACTGATTTAAAAAAATAATAATATATATATATATATATATATATATATATATATATATATATATATATATATATATATATATATATATAAAGGGTGATCCAGAGAAATGGGACTCAAAAGAAACCCCTGTAACTCTTAAAGTATAAGTCCTTTTATAAAATCATACGCATCATTCGAAAGAGGATAGTTACAAGTTTGTACAGGATTGTATAGGTTTTGACAATACAAGGCAAGATAAGATACAAAACAAAATAAAAGTGTTAGTTAAAACTAACCCTTCAAGATGACTGCATGGACTGTGGAACAGCTGCGTTTCATAACTGAGCAATATTATTATGAGCATGGAAGAAGTGTAGTTTCAGCTCAAAGATCTTTCAAGACAAATTTTCAGATGTCAAAATCACCTTCTAAGAAAGTAATCCGTCGGTGTGTCAGAAATTTTTCCCTAACTGGCAGCATTGGAAAAAAGAAAACCAACTGGAAGAGTGCGCACAGCAAGGATAGACGAGATCATTAACAGAACTCATGAAATTGTACAGGATAATCCTAACATAAGCATCAGACGTGCTTCTCAGCTGTTAGGAGTTGGATATGGAACAACAACACACCGTATATTCAAGCAAAATTTAATGCTCTTTCCATATAAAATTCAAACAGTACAACAACTAAACGATGGAGATTTCGCACGAAGACGACAATTCTGTCAATGGATCCAACAGAAGGTAAATGACACCACCAATTTTCTAGCAACTTTGATTATGTCAGACGAAGCCCATTTTCACTTGAATGGAACTGTAAACAAACAAAATTGTCGTTTCTGGGCAGCAGAAAATCCATTGAATATTACCGAAATCCCGTTGCATAGTCAGCGTGTAACTGTTTGGTGTGGTCTTACTGCATCTCAGATCATAGGGCCGTACTTTTTCGAGGATTCCACCGGAAACACGGTCACTGTAAATGGTGATCGCTACGAAAAAATGTTGACCGATTTCCTTATTCCTAAATTAAGAGGTCTTTGTCTAGAAAACCACTGGTTCCAACAAGACGGAGCTACCTGCCATACCACGAGGAACTGCATGGCAGTTTTGCGTCAAACGTTTCCAGGCGAGTTAATCTCAAGATTTGGAGACGTTGAATGGCCCGCAAGGTCTCCAGATTTTTCTCCCTTAGATTATTATCTCTGGGGATATTTAAAGAGTAGGGTCTACAGAAATAATCCAACGACCTCGCAAGAATTGAAGGCCGCCATCACAAATGAGATACAGGCCATACCACCGCACGCTCTTGCAAAAGTGATGCAGAACTTACAAGCGAGAACACTGGAATGCTTGGCAACTAATGGAGCACATTTGAAAGGAGTCATTTTCAAAAAATAAATATTTCATAATAAACTTGTAACTCTACTCTTTCGAATGATGTATAGTTTTTATGAAAGGAATTAAATATTAAGAATATTTGGCTTTTTTTTATGGGTCCCATTTATCTGGATCACCCAGTGTGTATATATATATATATATATATATATATATATATATATACATATATAGATATATATATATATATATATATACTGTATATATATATATATATATATATATATATATATATATATATATATATATATATATATATATATATATATATACCTCGTTAACCTCGTTGCTGTTCCGGTTCCGTGCGTCCGTCTCTTCACACGAAGGTCAAGCTGGTGGCCCGCCTCTAGGTTTGGCTTGCTGGAGGAGCGAGATGCTTTCTTGCGCTCTCCACCGTACAGAGCCAGGTACTCCCGGCTCATCTCGTACCGTCCTGAGCCAGGCATCTAGTCTTCTCTTGAAGACTTCATCTTTGACCCATGTAACGTTTCTGAGGTCCTTTGGAAGCTGGTTAAAAAGTCTTGGCCCCCTGTCAACCAAGCTATTTTCCTTCAGTGTTGAGGAGGTCCCTTGTCGGGCCTTTAATTTGGGAACACTACACATTCTGCCTTTCCTATTTTCCAGTGTTGCTTGAATAGTAATTGGGTTTAGTTTTAGGTTTGGTACCAGTTTTTCGATCATTTTCCATATGTAGAGTATGGTGTACCTCTCTATTCTTCTTTCCAGGGAGTACAGATTTAGTTTACGTAGTCTTTCCCAGTAGTTGAGCTTTTTGCAACCATCAATCTTTGCTGTGAAATGTCTCTGAGTTTCTTCTAGTTTAATTAGTTTCTTCTTTTTCATATGGGGACGTCAAAACTGAGCAGTATTCAAGTTTTGGTATAATCAGTCTTTTTAGCAGGGGAATCATTATTGTCCTGTCCCTTCTTTTGAACGTTCTTAGTACCTGTCCGACGACTCTTTTTGCTTTATTTATTGCTATCTGATTTTGTGTTTCGAATTTCGCATCATCGGTCATTATTACCCTAGATCGATCGCTTTCGTGCTTCTCTGAATTTCCTGTCTATCTGGAGCATAATATGCAGTCTGTTTAAGTTCCTCTTTTCTACCATATCTCAAGAACTGAAATACCTCGGTGTTAAATGTCATGTTGTTGTCTTCTGACCATTTGCATACAGTATTTTGTTTGTGTCTTTCTGCAAGGCCTCCACTTCATTTACAGCTCTGATTTTTCTGCTGATCTTTATATCGTCTGCAAAGGATGTTACTATACTCTTGCTGTTTACTCCGCTGTCTATGTCTGTTAGCATGATAATGAACAGGAGTGAGGCCAGTACTGTACCTTGTGGTACTGAGCTGCGTACTTCTGATTCTGATGATGATATACCTTGAATTTTGACGACCTGTAGAAGTTTCCTGAGGAAGTTATAGATTCATTTTCACACTTTGCCTGTTATTCCCATATATTTCTTTTTATGTACTATTATACCGTGATCACATCTGTCGAAAGTTTAGCAAAACCCATGTATATGACATCGTAGTTGTCATTGCCTTCCAATGCATCTAGGATATTGTTGTAGTGTTCTATTAGTTGTGATGGCATGATCTACCTGATCGAAATCCGTGCTGAATTTCGTTGAATCTTTCCAATGTCTCCAAGAAATCATAAATTTTCTCTCTAACTATTTCAAATACTTTCATGAGGTGGGATGTCAATGACACTGGTCTATAGTTCTTTGCTTGATATCTGTACCCTCCTTTATATAGGGACAATGTTTACTCTTCTCAAGATGCTCGGTATTTGCCCAGTGTCTAGGGATCTTCTCCATATCCAGTATAAAGGTGTAGCCATTTCATTTTTACAGTTTTTAATCAATAATGCGTTCCAATTGTCCAGACCTGCAGCTGAATGTGATTTCATTTGTCCTATAGCTCTCGCTACATCTTTTGGGGTAAAATCAAAGTCTATTATACACTCTCCTTGCAATTTCTCTTCAAAGAATGCGTCTATGTCAGGTATCGCTTTGTCACTTTTTGGGGTACTGAAAACTGATTCATAATGGGCTCTCAATGTTTCAGATATTTCTTTTGGATCGTCGGTTAGTTCATTATTTCTCTTCCTTAAGGGCCTAATAGCGGCGCGCGTTTTTGTTTTCCTTTTCGCATAGCTATAGAAGTATTTTGGATTTTCCTTTATTGCTTCTACTGCCTTTTCCTCTTCCCTCTCTGTATGGTCCTTAGTCAGGCTTGTATTTCCCTATCGATACCCTCCAGTTTTTCTTGTATTACTGTCCTGATATTATCTCTGCAGTTGGCTAACTTCGCCTCCACTCTCTTTCTTTTGCGGAATACTCTCCTCTTTTGCCTCTCTAGCCAGCTCCTCTTTCCTTTTGGCTGTGATTTCGGAGCATATTTTTCTAAAATTATCAGCGTTTTTTTCTTCCAAGGTTGTTAGCATTTCTTCAGATGTTTTATTCCCTAAAACTGTTCTCCATTCTATTTGGGCCATGTGCGATCTGATTACTTCCCAATTTATAGTCTTGGAGTTTAAGTTAAAGGCCCCAAATTTGTTTCTCTCCTCAATATGTGTATTGTCTTTTAATGTTGTCGTCATATTTGTTGATATCTCGATTAAGTTGTGGTCTGAGATAATGGTTGGGGTTATTTTTATATCAGCAATCAAGTTCGTGTTATTTGTGAATACCAGATCTAGGCAGTTATTTTTTCTGGTATTTTCTGTTATCTCCTGTGTCAGCATAAACTCATTTGTGAGAGCCATCAACATTTTTGCTTGCTCCTGGTCTTTTCTTGTGCCCCCCTTGTCCTGGTATATATATATATATATATATATATATATATATATATATATTCCTATCCACCTTTTTGTATTTTATAAATGGGAAGTTAAAGTCTCCCCAGATCATTTTATCGGGGGATGGAGGGTTTATGACCTTTATATATATATATATTATATATATATATATATATATATATATATATATATGTTACGTTTTTTTTGCAAAATCGGTCCTTTTGCAAATTCTCCGGTCAGTTTGCAAAGAAACCATAACAATAGTAATTTTACAAAATGACCTTAAATGTTAGAACCTTCTAGTTCCTAACCTAACCTAACCTAACCAACAGTGTCATTGTGGTTAGGGTAGGTTAGGTTAGGAGCTAGAAGGTTCTACAGTATTTGAACAAAAGATTTTGCAAATACACCGACAAGATTATTGGTGATTTTGCAAATTGACCGATTTTTGTGTGTTTTTGCAAAATTATCGAACATTTAAGGTCATTTTGTAAAATTACTATTGTTTTGGTTTCTTTGCAAACTGACCGGAGAATTTGCAAAAAGACCGATTTCGCAAAAAAACTATAACATATATATAATGCAAACCCACAAGGAAAAAGAAAAATGATTCCAAGGCCTTTCGTGTATTCAGAAGTACACCTCGTCAGGGAATGTACTTCTGAATATACGAAAGGCCTTGGAATCATTTTTCTTTTTCCTTGTGAGTTGCATCATTCATTCATTTCACGTGTTTAATTGTGAAATTCATCCCATATATATATAGTAAACTTCAAAGGACGCGCATGCGCAACAGACTATATAACTCGGTTTTCGTTATTAATTACGAAACATCGGCTTAAATGTTCAGGTATTACTAGTAACTTTTAGAGAGTAAAAAGAATCCTTTATCCGTGTTTTGAATAAAAATGAATTAACAATTTTTTTTTAATTTTATTCATTTATTTAGTTATTATTTATTTTATTTTGCTCGTCCCTAATATTAAGAATCCAATATTGTGCTCTCTTTCGGCTCTGTTTTATATATATATATATATATATATATATATATATATATATATATATATAATGTGTGTGTGTGTGTGTGTGTGTGTGTACACACACAGTATAGTGCTGAAGTATTCTTCCCCAAACTAATGGCGACTTTGATCATTCTTGCGGGGTAACATCCCTTGATTCACCAACGCTCACGACTTCCATCCAGTGCATATTTTGATTGTAACATACTCTGCAGTCTACACGGTGCCTGGGCGGTAATAAGAACTATGCTGATATCTTTAAGTGAGAAGGATTTCAATAAGCCACAAGTTATGGGCTGTACAGTTACATTTTTATTATATCAAATGTTATTTTTCTTGAGTTATGAAAACGTTTGAGCGTGGAGAGAGAGGCGTTATTAATAACCTTAATAAAAACACACTCAACAAAAGGAAATGAAATAGGAAACTAATAGCTAGTGTGACTCGAACCCGCATCACGTAATTCCAGAGTCACTGTTCAACCGATGACGCTATCCAGAAACTCAGAAGACGCTTTACATAAGCGAGGGAATTGAATAGAGAATGGTCAAAAGGAGCAAATGGTACTTTTGCATTATCCTCCCAACACTAATTTTTTTTTATAACGGCTAACGCCTGCGGCGGGCTGTTTTTATCGTAACCTAACCTAACCAAACCTAATACCAACACTAATTTTTTTTATAATGGAAGGAAACTAAAGTACCATAACCAAAACCAAACCAACATTATATAAAAAAATTAGTGTTGGGAGGATAATGCAAAAGAACCGAGCAAATTATTGGTTTCGAACGAATCTGGTTTTTTGGCGGTTCTGAATGCGTGATCACTAGTAGCTCCTAGTTTCCCACTTGAGTGATCTTCCCCTTTCCACCTTATTTAAGTGTGGTTACCGCGGATTAAATGCATTTATATACCCAACAGAATATCCCCTTTTAACCATTAATGGTTGGAAAGAGAACGAATATATGTTAACATTTTCGGAATTCGTAACTTTCTTGAAACCTTTCAAGCAAAATTTCTTAGAAAGCCATCAAATAACAGAAATATCGAAAAAGGGAAGCTCTCCATCTCTGTCATTATCTTGAGCCTGCGGTTATTGTAGTTTCTTATAACACACACACACACACACACACACACACACACACACACAACATATATAAATAAATGTATAGTGTGTATATATATATCGTAAAGAACGACGCTTGTATAGGAGAATATTCCGCGCAAGATGAGGAGGGAGAACGAAACAAATGAAAAAATGAGGTAACCACCCGGGAATCGAACCCGGGATCTTCCGATTGCCGGTCAGATATGATAACCATTACACCATGGGCCTCACTAGATCAAATGCTGTAATTCTCCTACATACGCGCAGAAACCAATGCCCCAAGGGGGCACCTCCGCATGCCGTACATTATATACATTTAACTGCAAACACGCAGTATAATTAGCGTAAAGAACGACGCTTGTATAGGAGAATATTCCGCGCAAGATGAGGAGGGAGAACGAAAAAAATGAAAAAATGAGGTAACCACCCGGGAATCGAACCCGGGATCTTCCGATTGCCAGTCAGATATTGTAACATTACACATGGGCCTCACTAGATCAAATGCCGTAATTCTCCTACATCTGACCGGCAATCGGAAGATCCCGGGTTCGATTCCCGGGTGGTTACCTCATTTTTTCATTTGTTTCGTTCTCCCTCCTCATCTTGCGGGAATATTCTCCATACAAGCGTCGTCTTACGTTAATGATACTGCGTGTTTGCAGTTAAAATGTATATATGTACGGCATGCGGAGGTGCCCCCTTGGGCATTGGTTTCTGCGCGTATGTAGGAAATTACGGCCTTTGATCTAGTGAGGCCCATGGTGTAATGGTTATCATATCTGGCCGGCAATCGGAAGATCCCGGGTTCGATTCCCGGGTGGTTACCTCATTTTTTCATTTGTTTCGTTCTCCCTCCTCATCTTGCGCGGAATATTCTCCTATACAAGCGTCGTTCTTTACGTTAATTATACTGCGTGTTTGCAGTTAAAATGTATATATATATATATATATATATATATAATATATATATATATATATATATATATATATCGGGTGGTCCGAAAAAAATGACGCATTTTTTAAAATTAATATCTCAGTAACCCCCTTCCTTATCATGACAATTTTTATATGCAAGATACTTTCAACTTCTTTTTTTGACTGCAAGAAACGGAATTCTGATATCTTTTATAGTTTTCTCGCAATTAACAAAAGTAACAACATGGGTCAAAAAAACAAAAATCGCAATATAATATCCGTTTTTTATACGATATCATTTTATACGATATCATGCGATATTTTTGCAAGTTATTACAAAACTCTACAGGAATGAACAAGTCAAATTGTGGATATTTTTATTTTTTAACAATTCGTCAGTACCCTTAATGATGTGTGTCAGAGGAAGATCGTATTCTCATTAAAATTGTTACTGTGAAAAGGATGGAAGACTGGAAGGTTATTGCAAGAGTTTCCCGGCAAAAAGTGGAAAAGGCGTGCAGTGGAAAGACTTAAAGAAGATTCGCGAATCGGGAAGTACTGCCAGAAAACCAGGAAGCGGTAGACCTAAAACAGCTTCGGTTCCAGAAAATGTGGATTACATCAACGATAAAATCTGCTCTCAAGAAGATAAACCAGGAAGTCATTTGTCACAAAGAACAATTGCTAAACATTTTGAATATTGGAAAGACTTATGTACACCAAATAATTAAAGCACAAAAACTAAAAGCCTTCAAAAGAATAGTATCTTCTAGAAAAAGTGATACTGTTAAGGATAAAAGAAAAACAAGGTGCAGAAAGTTACTTGATAATTTCTCTGTCGTTGATATTAAAAAGATAGTCTTCACGGATGAAAAAGATTTCACTCTAGAAATTCCGCGAAACCGTCAAAATGATGTTGTCTACGGGCGTGGTAAAAAGTGTGACATTTCAATAAACAGATTGTATCATGAAACGTCAAGATTCTCCAAAAAGGTTATGATATCTGCAGGGGTCTCTTGGAATGGCAAGAGAGATGTTCATTTTATTGAAACTGAAAAAAAAGGTGAATTCTGCAAATTACATTGAACTTTTAAGAACAAAATTGTTGCCGGATTGTCGTCGCCTGTATCAAGAAAATGATTTCATATTTCAACAAGATGGAGCACCGTCGCATACAAGCTACGCCACACAGTCGTTCTGATTAGCAATACTGTACACCAAAATTAATAACGAAAAATGAGTGGCCACCACAAAGCCCAGATTGTAATCCTATGGACTACTCAATTTGGGAGTTACTAAAAGAGAAGGTTACCGAGGTCGACGAGAAAAATTCAATGAATCAGAATTAAAAAGTAAAATACTTGAATCTTGGCAAGAAATTGGCATTAATGAAGTAAGAAGTTATTTTTTGTGTGGAAGAAAGACTTAGATTAGTGTGTCAACAGAGTGGTGGTCCAATAGATCATTTACTGTAAATTAATTAGTTAAATTTCTGATTAAATTTTTCCTTTCTCATGATATTCGTTTTTTGACCCATGTTGTTATTTTTGTTAATTGCGAGAAAAATATAAAAGATATCAGAATTCCGTTTCTTGCATTCAAAAAAGAAGTTTGAAAGTATCTTGCATATAAAAATTGTCATGATAAGGAAGGGGGTTACTGAGATATTAATTTTTAAAAAATGCGTCATTTTTTTCGGACCACCCGATATATATATATATATTTGCTTCCGCTCGAATTGTTCATTCTGATGAAAGTCAAACTTGCTGGTCCATCTTAGACCTACAGCTTAACGCATATATATATATAATATATATATATGGAATGATTACTGCTTCCGTGGCCGGGGCCCTTCCGAGTGTGGTGAGTGCATCATGGAGATGATTCTCTCGGGTATGAAGGCGTACATTCAATATTATATTCCTACCACAATGCAAAAACACCTTGGTTTAACTTTACTTGTTCTAATGCTATCCGCAACAGAGAGGAGGCTTTCAGAAGGTACCGTCGCCATCCAACTCCTGACTCTCACTCAGCTTATATTTCTGCTCGGAATCATGCAAAATCTATTCTTCGACTCGACAAAAATTCCTTCATCAGACAGAAATGTAAAAACCAATCCAATTCTGATTCTTCTCGCTCTTTCTGGCATCTACCTCTTCAACAACTTTACTTCCTCTTCTTTCCCTCCTCTTTTCCATTCCGACAGCTCAGCTGCTGTCTCTTCTCTTGACAAAGCTGAACTCTTCGCTCAAACTTTCGCTTCCAACTCAACCATGAATGATTTTGGTGCTGTTCCTCCATCTCCTCCTCCCTCTGACTTTATTATGTCTGAAATTAGAACCTCTTCCAAATATATTCTTTCTCTCCTATCTGGGCTCAACTCTAGGAAGGCGTAAGGTTCTCATGGTGTTCCTCTGTTGTTCTTAAAACTGTGACTCAGTCCTGACACCCTGCCTAGGAAAACTCTTTTGTCTTTGTCTCTTATCTGGTACTTTTCCTTCCTGCTGGAAGTTCGGTTTCATTCAACCTGTCCCAAAGAAGGGTGACCGCTCTCAACCCTCCAACTATCGTCCAATTGCTATGATTTCTTGCCTTTCTAAAGTTTTTTAATCTATCCTTAATAGGAAGATTCTTAAACATCTCTCTTCTCACAATCTTCTTTCAGGTCGTCAGTATGGGTTCCGCAGGGGACGCTCTACTGGCAATCTTCTTGCATCTCTCTCTGACTCTTGGTCATCCTCCTTTCGAGATTTCGGTGAAACTTTTGCTATTGCGCTAGACATATCGAGAGCTTTTGATAGAGTCTGGCACAAATCTTTAATTTCGAAACTGCCATCCTTCGGTTTCTATACTTTTATCTGTGCCTTCATCTCTAATTTCCTTTTTGGCCGATCTGTAGCTGCGGTTGTAGATGGCCACTGTTCTTCTCCTAAAGCTATCAATAGTGGTGTTCCTCAGGGTTCTGTTCTATCACCCACTCTTTTCCTTTTATTTATTAATGCTCTTTTAATTGGCATTTCCTGTCCTATTCACTCCTATGCCGATGATTCCACTCTTCACTTCTCTACCCGCTTCCCAAAGCTTCCCTCTCAACAGTCACTCCATGATTCGCGTAGGACGGTTATGGAACACCTGACTTTTGATCTTTCTGCTATCTCTGACTAGGGCAGGGAAAACCTTGTGGCTTTCAAATGCCTTAAAACTCAGTTCCTCCATCTGTCTACTCATCACAATTTTCCACACGACTATCCCCTTACCTTCAACAACATACAACTCAATCCTTCCTCTTCTCTTAACATTCTTGTCGTTTCCTTTACTCGTGATCATTCCTGGAAAGATCACATATACTCTCTTTCCAAAGCAGGTTCTAAGAGGTTAGGTGTGCTGTACCGGCTCCGCAGTTTCTTCACACCCGCTCAGTTGCTGTCTCTGTACAGGGGTCTTTTCCGCCCCTGTATGGAGTATGCTTCTCATGTATGAGGTGGCTCAACCCACACAGCAGTACTTGACCGGGTGGAATCAAAGGGTTTTCGTCTCATCAATTCCCCGCCTCTTACTGACTGTCTCTCCCTCCCTCTCTCTTCGCCGCAGTGTTGCCTCACTCTCTCTTTACTATCGTTATTATAACGGACACTGCTCTTCTGAATTCTCTAACTGCATGCCTCCTCCTTTAAGGAGAGCATGCAGCACCAGACTTTCTACACTTTCTCATTCCTTTTCTGTCCAACTCTCTAACGCAAGGGTTAATCGGTATTTTCAGCCTTTCATCTACTCAGCCGGTGAACTCTGGAACAATCTTCCTCAATCCATCTTTGCCCCTGTCTATGACTTCTGATCTTTCAAATACAGAGTGTCTAAGCATCTCGAAAACCCTGAACCTTGATTTGGCTCTCTTCTTCTTCTAGGATGGAGGGGGGGCGTTTTGGGGGCATTCGTCCTTGGCTCCTCCTTCCTGCATATATAATATATATAATAAAAGGACGTGTGTGTGTGTGTGTGTGGTGTCTGTTCCAGCCATAACTCCAAATGGAAGCAGTTACAACATGAAACTTCATACACATATTGATTAGGTCCCCAGGTTGTGCACGGTGTTAATAAATTAAATAATTAATTTTAAAAAATTAAATGACGCCATCAAGATCATTACGTCATTACGTATATATATATATATTTATATATATATATATTAGTGGTGGACCGGATGTCAGTTTTTCAACATCTGCGGATGCGGATCTTTAATTTCAATATCCGCGGATGCGGATATTTAGTTAATCTATCAATATAATATAGAATTATGAATATATGACAATTTTTCAAATTTCGTGATATTACTATTATGGCAGGCAATGCATAAGAATTAAAATTAATATTAACGTTTTCATTATGATAAAAATAATAACTTTCTCAAGAGTTTCAGCCACAGAAAATTCAATGGAACAAGTTTCATTCAATTTTCTGTGTTACCACGTATTTATATTTTGAGGTTTATATATTTGTTTGTTCATTAATAAATAATACTTTATATGAAATGTGTATGACTGAGCCTTATAAGCTACTTTATAAGCTAATTTAATTGTAAATTGCATAATTTATTAGAGGTAATATCTGCATAACATCCGCAGTCAGAAGTGCGGATGCGGATGTTAAAAATGATGCGTATATCCGGTCCACCACTAATATATATATATAATATATACTGTATATCGAAACCTAGCGGAGCGACCCGGCGTTGCCGGGTGGATATTGAACGCTATATATATAACGGGTGTGCCATAAAAAAAGGGTACATTTTAAAAAGGCTATAAAATCAACATTTGTCATTTAATTTTAATAAAACTTCTACACAATAAAACATATGTATCTATATATATGCAAACAAGTTTTCAGACTAAAATATCAAATAATTCAAATTCAATCAACATTTAACGAAAGAGTATGATTTTTCTACTTAACATGCAAAAATTATTAAACCTTTTTAATATATTTTAATATTTTTTTATAAATATAATTTTTAAGTAAAATTTATCTGAAATTATTAAAAAAAAATTTCGAAATGCTTTCCTTCCATTTCAATAACTTTTTTTATTATTGGCCGGAATTCATCTATGGCTCGATTTACTTGTTCCTGTGGAAGCTCTTCCCATTTCTGAATGATGATCTCGCGTAAATGAGCGACATCTTTTATCCTAATCCTGTAGACTCGCTCTGCTAAGTTCTCCCATATTCCGGCCAAGAATAAAAAAGTTATTGAAATGGAAGGAAAGCATTTCGAACAATTTTTTTAATCAGGTAAATTTTACGTTAAAAATTATATTTATCAAAAAATATTAAAATATATTAAAAAGGTTTAATAATTTTTGCATGTTAAGTAGAAAAATCATACTCTTTCGTTAAATGTTGATCGAATTTGAATTATTTGATATTTTAGTTTGAAAACTTGTTTGCATATATATAAATACATATGTTTTATTGTATAGAAGTTTTATTAAAATTAAATGACAAATGTTGATTTTATAGCCTTTTTAAAATGTACCCCTTTTTTTTATGGCACCCGTTATATAGTATATATACATATATATATATACACACAGCATATGCCCGGTTAGGTCAACTGAATGCCCGGTTAGGTTAATTGAATGCCCGGTTAGGTCAACTGAATGCCAATTAGGTTAATTAAATGCCCGGTTAGGTCAACTGAATGCCGATTAGATTAATTGAATACCCGGGTAGGTTAATTGAATGCCAGGTTAGGTTAATTGTACGTCCTTGACGATTGGTTAGGTTAAGTCGTGATATTTTAGCGAAAATATCACGACTTAACCTAACCAATCGTCAAGGGCGTACAATTAACCTAACCGGGCATTCAATTAACCTACCCGGGTATTCAATTAATTTAATCGAGCATTCAGTTGACCTAATCAGTCATTTAATTAACCTAACCGGGCATTCAGTTTACCTAACTGGGCATATATATATATATATGAATAGAAACGACATAAGTATTAAGGAACGTTTCTGCACACGAGGAGGAGAGATAACGAAATAATGAAAAATGAGGCGAACCGCCTGGGAATCGAACCCAGGGCCTTCCAATTGCCGGTCGGACGCTCTACCATTATGCTACGGACCTCACTCAATCACAAATCGAAATTCTCCCAAATAGGGCAGAAACCAATGCCCTCAAAGAGCACCCTCGCAAATCGTGAATATGCGCAAATAACTGCAATGACCGCGCAGTATATAAATGAATAGAAACGACATAAGTATTAAGGAACGTTTCTGCACACGAGGAGGAGAGATAACGAAATAATGAAAAATGAGGCGAACCGCCTGGGAATCGAACCCAGGGCCTTCCAATTGCCTCATTTTTCATTATTTCGTTATCTCTCCTCCTCGTGTGCAGAAACGTTCCTTAATACTTATGTCGTTTCTATTCATTTATATACTGCGCGGTCATTGCAGTTATTTGCGCATATTCACGATTTGCGAGGGTGCTCTTTGAGGGCATTGGTTTCTGCCCTATTTGGGAGAATTTCGATTTGTGATTGAGTGAGGTCCGTAGCATAATGGTAGAGCGTCCGACCGGCAATTGGAAGGCCCTGGGTTCGATTCCCAGGCGGTTCGCCTCATTTTTCATTATTTCGTTATCTCTCCTCCTCGTGTGCAGAAACGTTCCTTAATACTTATGTCGTTTCTATTCATTTATATACTGCGCGGTCATTGCAGTTATTTGCGCATATTCACGATTTGCGAGGTGCTCTTTGAGGGCATTGGTTTTTCTGCCCTATTTGGGAGAATTTCGATTTGTGATTGAGTGAGGTCCGTAGCATAATGGTAGAGCGTCCGACCGGCAATTGGAAGGCCCTGGGTTCGATTCCCAGGCGGTTCGCCTCATTTTTCATTATTTCGTTATCTCTCCTCCTCGTGTGCAGAAACGTTCCTTAATACTTATGTCGTTTCTATTCATTTATATACTGCGCGGTCATTGCAGTTATTTGCATATATATATATATATACATACACATTAGGGTGATGCAAAATAACTTATCATTTCAAAAACTTGAAGACACCCTCTAATTTTATTTAATTTAGTGTAAAAACTGAACATGCAAAATTTCAGCACAATTGAAGACATTTTAGAGGTTGCTACCATCCATTGAACATTTTGTATATTGTTATTTTTCAGTTTGTATTATTGTACATTTATTTATTTTGCAGATTTCATCAAAAATGGTAGTCAGGCAACATATAGCAGTCATAACAGACTCTGAACCTCTTTCGTAAACCTTCTCATCCTTTCATTGCTATAGACGCCGTGGCCGAACATTCTAGATCATTTCTTTTGCTGTGACGTCACTGTGGCGGCCGCGTCAGTGTAAGTGCGGCGTCACTGACTCAGTATCTTTGCTGCCTTCGCTGAGAGTGGTTGTATAGCAGTTGCTGAGTTGCACTCATGGAGCGGCATACGCGTCACAAAACAGTTGTTTGGCTCATAGGACATCCTATAGAGTCCTTCAAAGAAACCCAGCTTCCATCTAAAAGGGAAACATTAGCATTGTTTATGAACTACAAGATCAATAAAAAGCAACAGGTGAAAACAGCGGCTTTGTTGACTGCTAGAGATGTATGGATGTGTGGGAAAAGGCACGCATCCCAACAGTGTTGAAATGTCATGTCGTGGAGAGAGTAAAGAAACTTTTCAACGAGTGGAGAACTAAAGAAGAACAGAAATAATAAGAAGAAGCAATCACCTGCACTACTTCAAAAACAAGAGAGCTGGCAAAATGACTTGCAAGATCTGTTTGACATTGCACATGCAAGTGCTCTTGACATGATAAAGATAGATGAAGATCGTGAGTTTTTGATGCTGCAACGACAAAAAGGAAGAAAAGGCAAAATGTCTGGAGTGGATAAGTTTTTTCACAAATGGAAGAGATTGCTAGAGAAAAGGAAACATTGCTTGAAAGAAAAGAAAGAGGGAAACAGCCGTTTTCGAAGCAGCAGTGCTCTCAAGTTCAAGTCCTTCAAGTTTGAATGAAGATAGTTCAAAATCAGAAGAAGAATTTGTTGCTGACCCTCAGCAGCCATCAACTTCGAGACAAAGTAGATCAAAGTCTAAGAGTGCAAAGCTTATGGATTCTTCAATGATTGTATCTCTTGATGCTGCAAAAGTAAGTGATAGAGCTGCTTCGGAAATCTTGATCCCAACAATCAATGCTCTTGGGCAAAACCCTGAAGAATACAGTGTTAGCTATTCATCGATACGGAGAGCAAGACAAAGGAACCGCAAGACAATGGCAGAAAATTTGAAGCAGGATTTCGAAACAAATTGCCCTCTCCAAATACATTGGGACGGCAAACTACTGGAAGATATTACTGGTCATGAAAATGTTGATCGACTGCCAGTTCTAATTTCCGGCCAAGGAGTTGATCAGCTTCTTGGTATTCCCAAACTTGCCAGAGGAACTGGTCAAAACATTGCAGATGCTGTCCATCAGTTAGTATTGGAGTGGAATATATCTGACCAAGTGAAGGGCATGTGTTTTGACACCACTGCCTCCAACACAGGTTCTAAGAGTGGTGCTTGTATGTTACTAGAGCAAAGATTGGATAAAGATATGCTGTGGCTGGCTTGCCGACATCATATTTTCGAAATAGTGTTAGAAGCTGCAGTTTCTGTCTCCTTGCCATCTTCTAGTGGCCCTGACATACAACTGTTTAAGAGATTCAAAGCAAAGTGGGTGGAAATTGACAAGAACAATACCAAACAGCAACAGATGACCCTAACATTGCAGAGAAAATCTCAGATGCTGAAGAACTCATTCAATTTGCTCAAGCTCAGCTTGATGAACAGCAGCCTCGTGATGACTACAAGGAATTGCTCGAGCTAACGCTCATTTTCATCGGTAGTGCCCCCAAGTCAGGAATCAGCTTTAAAGCACCCGGAGCTTATCACAGAGCACGATGGATGGGCAAGCTAATTTACTGCATTAAAATTTGGATGTTTAAATCTCAGTTTAAACTAACTGAGAGAGAGGAAAAAGGACTGAGAGATGTTTGCTGCTTTTCAGCTGCGATATACATCAGATCGTGGTACCTGGCACCCATACCCTCATGCGCCCCCCGTTCAGATTTGCATTTTGTGCAAAGTCTGCAGCTCTACAAGCAAAAGGATGACAAAATTGCAAGTGCTGCACTCAATAAGTTTTGAGACATTTGTGGTACCTCTCTGAGGAGCTTGTGGCGCTTGCATTTTTGATTCAGCTGTTTCGCATGAGACAAAAACAAAATGAAGCATGCTCTGCAGAAACCAGTTGACTCAAAACCGAGCAAACGAGCATCAATAAATCCTGAATCAGCTGGGCAGAAACAACTGCAGGATTTCGTTACTGCGAACACAAAAAGATTCTTTGAAATCCTAGAGGTGCCTTGCACTTTTCTTGAAAAAGATGCTGAAGAATGGAATGATGATGAAAGTTATGCGAATGCAAGAGATATCGCATATGGACTCAAAGTGGTAAACGACATTGCGGAAAGAGGTGTACGACTGATGGAGGAATACAACAAACTGATAACCAATGATGAAGAGCAGAAACAATACCTTCTTCAAATTGTTAAAAGTTACAGGTCGTCACTCTCAAACAAAAACAGAAAACATTACTCTTGCTTCACAAAAACGAAAATAAACATACATAAGTGGTTATGATATGCCTACTGGGGAAACTTCCACATAAAAAAAAGTTAACGCGCTATACGCTGTACCTCAGAGGGTGGTGCGGAAATCAGCGTGCCTATTATTTACTATTTTATGAGCTCACTACGTACTATAGTCTAGAATGTCATCGTTTTTTTTCAAACTAGGTTAACTAGGTACATATCAAACCGGCTCCGGCGAAAATATCAACAAAACAATATTTTTGAGCACAAACTGATATACTGTACATTTATTTTTAAAGCTTGGTAGCAACCTCTAATTTTCTCTTTTTCAACCCCAAATTTCGCATACAATGCTTTCTTAGGAATATGAATAAAATAGGAGGGTGTCTCCCTGAAAATTGAAAAAAAAAAAAATTTGACCCCTTTTTTGCATCACCCTAATACACATACATACACACACACAGTATATATAGCGTTCATCATCCACTCCGGCAACGCCGGGTCGCTCCGCTAGTATAATATATATATATATACACACCACACACACACACACCGACGGTAATATTCCAAAATCTTTTAATCGCACCTTGCTAAAATTCAAGTTTTTGAATTTTTCGGTTTAATTCAAGTCGTTACATAATGGTACACAAACACTTAAAATCCACTTTTGCTTCTTTCTCATCGTAACAATTAATATGTTTCAGACGCTCGTAAAAGGTTTCTTGGATTAGATATTGCTCAATTTTTCTCCTTCTCTAAAGTTGTGCGTTTGTATTTACTAGATTTACAAACCACCATCCATATATATATATATATATATATATATATATATATATATATATATATTATATATATATATTATTATTTGAGGAGACTGTAGACACCAATCGACCAGGGAAGTACTCCGGGAGTGATATTAGACAGGAGACAGGGAGTGCTGGAACTCCCGTTTCTCCTGTCACTGTCCTCCTCAGCTGATCTTTTTTCTGTGTCTCATCTACCCTATGAGCAGTCCAGCATACTCTCAAACACACACTTCTACCCCTATTCTTCACAACACATACATGCATTTTACACACTACACACTCCTTTCAAAATTTATATTACAAAAAAAAAAGAAAGAAAAACGGCATAATTGAGCTTTGGAGACCTTGTTTTTGGTTCTCTCTGTCTTCTGTGGAGGTGTCACTTTTGCGGGCGCTCGCCCTTAGCCCCCTCCTTCTTACATAATTTATATATATATATATATATATATATATATATATTCTGTAAAGAAGACGTTGTCAATATAAAAATTTGATACAAACCGGAACTGCGTTCGCGAAAGAAAAATAATTAATTTCGGGGTCAGTGTCGTTAACAGAGAGAGGAGTCTCTTTGGGTTTATAGACTCGCATTAATGGTTGGGAGAGTTTTTACAGGTGACGTATAATACTGATATCATTTATACACAGTGTCGACTTTATAGAGAGGACAAGCTTGGGCTTACGAGGAATAAAAGACAGCTGTTAAAGGACTTATATCTATCTTAAAAGAGCGATAAAAACGATTGATTCACGGCACCTGTGTAAATAGAAATACATTTAACGATATATATAGCCCTAAAATGGTAATAAAAAGAATTCATTACCGCTATTTGAATCTTCCTTAGTAGTAAATATGATAACCCATCTTTATTATCTAAAATACATGAGGTGCCTTTAACGATAGGTAACCCCCAAAAGGAGGGGTAATGCACGCAAATAACTTGGGGTATCTGTGTAAATAAAAGAAAGTAGGTTAAAAGAAACGTTTCGAGGATTGACATTTTACCATCATCAGTCGACGCCTAGAATTAAAATTCACTTAGCGAGCAAATACAAAAGAAATGTCGAAGTTAAATCTTAAACTATAACCATAAACCACCGTCTCGGTGGTGTAATGGCTAACATCGCTGACTACGAATCCACCGGTCCTGGGTTCGATTCCAGGCGATAGCAGGCGGCGATTAGCTCACCCAGCTGTTCATCCTTCCACACAATAAAAATTGCCTCAATAAAAATTGGTTGCTAGATAAATGGGTACCTTGGGTAGCCTAGTGGTTAAGACGCTGGACTTCTGGTCGGAAGGTTGAGAGATCGAATCCGGACGAGGATTTTGTAATTTCTAGCTATCCGTGGTGGGTCTTGGGTCGGATTTCACATTAAACTGTAGGTCTAAGGTGGAGCAACAAAGTTGACCCTCGTCAGAGTGAACAATTTGTGCGGAAAGAACTTAATTAACCTAAATTCAATTAACCTAACCAGCTAGATAGGTTAAATGAATGCCCGGTTAGGTCATCTGTACGCCCTTGACAATTGGTTAGGTTAAGTTGTGATATTTTCGTTAAAATTAGTAACAAAATTGTTACTAACTGAAAAGAAGGGATCAAGTAAAGATAAGCACCCCCAGCCTTCTTTAATTAGCCTTATAAGGCTAACTAACGAAAATATCACGACCTAACCTAACCAATCGTCAAGGGCGTACAGTTGACTTAACGATTGGTTAGGTTAGGTCGTGATATTTTCGTTAGTTAGCCTTATAAGGCTAATTAAAGAAGGCTGGGGGTGCTTATCTTTACTTGATCCAAAAGAAGATATTGGGAGTGCTATAAAGGAAAATCTCCCAATTATTTCCTGCCAATACTTTCAGCTGCCAATTTTGATTAGATAACATATTAAATACAAATTTTTAATCTTATTAATATTCCTTTGCACAGCGTATGAAACATATTTTCTTCCATTATTTTTTACAAGGATTCTCAATATATTGTTGTTTTCCTAAGGTTTAGGTGATGTGTTCTGGGGAATATTAACCGGTCTTTGAGTCGTGGTTACCAGTGCTACCATTAGGCAGTCTATATAATCCAGGAACCTAAAAGTATAGTTTCCAAATCTAACTTATTCTACTTATACAGTAGTAAATTAACCAACTTGTACAGTAGTAGCGTAACCCTACACTAACCTCATACTACTATTGCAATTTTGAGCAATATATTTGTAAAATAAATGTTTCGCCTCCAAGCTTTGTTGCCCTAATTATGGAAGGTAAATTAGAGGTTAAGAACCATGAGGGCCAAAATCTTGGGTTTTCTTAGAGTTTGAGTGCAAACATTCTTTTAAGAGGTTTCTCAGCTGTTAAGGAACTCGAGGTAGGCTGGATAGAATTAACTAAGCTATATAAATTTTAAAAAATCTATTTTGTTCTTTGCATATTTCACTTAAGCTTGGCAAGGCAATTTTTGTCATTATTAGTGTGATAATGCTTTATATATATACAAACCCATTATTACATCTTATATATATTATCATATGACCCCGTTACCATATGACCTATCTTCTTTGGAAGCATCAAGATTAAAAATGTTATCTTTTTTAGTTATATTCAGGTAAAATACATCAAACCTTGCCATCAAAATTTCAGGAGACTTTTTTTAAAGGTATTAAATATTCAAAAGCTTTCAATTAGATTTTAACTTTGAAGGCCCCAAAGGCATATTTGGAAATAAATATTAAAAAATAGTTTGGGGCAAAATTTTATAAAAAAAAAAAAAAAAATTGTAAACCCGAGTTGATTCATATTTATGCAATTGGCAGTTTACATATTTTAATCCTTTAAGATGTATACGTACGCCGTACGATCTTAATTTTCACGCCCACATTTGAATGGGCGTAAAAGAAACGCCATCTATGGTATACCAAAACGGGTAAGGTTATAAAAATAACGTTGTCCATTTCCGTTATAATTATTAAAAGTTTAAAAATCATTAAAAGTTTAATAATTTAATTGTTTTTTAAAGGTATTTTAACACATTTTATAATTTTTAACTTATTTTTTCCTTCTGAAATCCTCAATTGTGTTGATAGAATTTTTTTGAGGTACTTCAAGGATGAAATGTGTTTACCATCTTTTTTATATTTACAGAAACGAAATAAAGTCAATAAATAAAAGGGTAAAATTCTATCTATATTTTGTTTTCATATATATATATATATATATATATATATATATAGTATATATATATATATATATATACACACACCCAGAAAGAAAAATAGTCTCCACGTCAGAAATATGTAAATACAGAATATGAAACATGACGAGAGTAACATCTAAATTAGTTGCCATGGAAACTTTACATATGTATATTGGGTCACAGCAATCGTGAAAATTTGTACGTAACTTATTATTTTATACCCATTTGACAGTTTAGATACGTCCGAGCTAGAAATGCTTTTTTCAAAACCAAAGAAATCGTAGATAAGAAACAACTATGTAGGTTACAGATTATATTATATAGAGGGCGCGGAGGTAGACTGAACGTAATTAAATCGGACCGGAATTAATAGACTCATACCAACCGTAATTAAATTCAATCTCTATTCGTTAACCGAATATATCGAATCCGAGTTCATTCCGGATTGATCCAATTCACGTACGTCATTTTGATAAAGGAATTCTATTTTATCTTTGCCTTAAATATTCTCTCAATCTCGCGGACTTTACATCTTTACCTTCCGAAATCTATGCTTGTTTAAAGCGCTGTAGTAGAAATAGGACCTGGATTTACTGTCTGTATAATGTCATTATTACTTTCATTATCATATAAATTTAAATAATGCGACCTACGCATGCGCATTACCACGATAATATGTGTGTGACCTTGAAATGACTTTGTATACCTTTTCATAAAGTGTAGATGCTAAAATATTACGTGTACAAAAATGTACTAATGTAGATGGCATTGAAAATGTAAAACGACATTGTATAGAATGCATAATGAAGCAGAATGTAGGTTAGAAATGTCAGTATTCTAACAACTGAATCCTCTACTGAAATACCTCCTTGTGGTATCTGGACTTTGCGAAGATCGATCAAGAATATGGTAAATACTTTTACTTAAAGTTTTTGATAAAGTTGTTTCAGGGACTTTCTATTGTGTTTTAGATCATTATCTTAGACTATAAAGTTTTCACAATCGCCTTAAAATATTTTTGCTGCAGGAAGAGTCACTTTCAAAAAATAAGTGTTTAAAAACTACTTCGTTCACGTGTCCATTTTGATTTCCTTAGATTCGGTCGGGTTTTCCAACTCCCCTTGAAGAGAAGCTTCCCCAGGGATTCATCCCCCCTCTTCCTTTTTTTACGCTATCGGTGTTAAACATTCTGCTTTACATTCTCACCCAATACGCCTGATAACAATTTTTCTTCCTTTGTCATCTCTTAATGTTTCAAATCTGTTTTCATAACTCCAAACAACTTTAGTCCATTGGTTACTATTTCGATTTTGTTGTCGTTTTGCAAACACAAACATTTCTGTAACTTTTTTTGTTGTGATTAAAGAGGCTCTAGCAACTCTAGCAAATCTATTAGTTTCCTTGAGTCATTTTCACCCATAAATTTGTTTACAAGTGCGACTATTTTAAGATGTCTGACACCACGTTCTGAGAGTAACGGTTTCCTCCCAATTTTCTACATCTTAGAAGTACTTCCTTTACTTATAATTCGCTTCTTAGGGTATCTAACAGTTTATAAAAAGCGCTTTTTTATCGTATACAATGATTATTTTTTCGAATTTTACCCCCGTTAGGATTTTAATTGAAAAACTTGAAATGAAGTATGTCGTACTTCATACTACCTCAGACCTTTACAAAGCCAATGATTTGTTTTAGGTTAGGTTAGATTAGAATGACCCGAGTTCAGTGCTGAGACGTAACTAGAATGCAGTCAGTGCATTTCTGAGGGTGAAGTTGTAAAGGTCTAAAAGTATTCGTGACAAAATTTTGAAGTAAAAATAACGAATTAGTTCGCCCTACAATTTAACATAAACAAAATGTGTGGCTCACGAAACTGAATAGACAAACTAAGTCTCCCCTAACTTCAAGTAAAGAAAACGAACTTGGCTCGAACAATTCAAGACGTAAAAGTGTCTCTCCTTAAAAGTTCACTTAAGGAAAACGCAAAAATAAAATAAGTTTTAAAAATCCCTTGTCCTTACGCGTCATATATATATATATATTGAACACAGACCGTGCATGGAACAGGGAACTCTTCTGGGAAATTACATCCACTATAGTTCGAATAAGTAATGATAAATGACAAATACTATAGTTTTTTCTTTTTCATGATGGAAACAAGGAGGTTCTGAATACCAAACGTGGGCACCAGGTAACTCGCAAAGAGGCCCTAAAATATAGCTTCCCTCACCAGCTATCTGCAAAGCAGATAGGATCCAGCTTTGGGACAGGAGTTTCTTGCGTATATTGAGGTTCTGAATGTAGTAGGCTAGGTATAAGCTGTAAACCCTAGATCCTGTCCCAAAGCTGGATCCTATCTGCTTTGCAGATAGCTGGTGAGGGAAGCTATATTTTGGGGCCTCTTTGCGAGTAACCCGTTGCTCACGTTGGGCTTTCCATCATGAAAAAGAAAAAGTATAGTATTTGTCATTTATCATTACTTATTCGAACTATAGTGGATGTAATTTCCCAGAAGAGTTCCTTGTTCTATGCACGGTCTGTGTTTAACATATAAGTTTCTCAGGGGACCATTGTGAGTTTGTATGTATATTGGTTTACAAGAGAGAGAGTATTAATAACGAATGCAATTATAAGAAATTAATCCAATCCAAAAGGTGACAATTGCTGTTAAAAGATTAGGTGAAAATTTGTAATTAAAATATACGTCCATTTTTTATTCTATAATCTTCGCATTATAATTGATGCGATCAAAAGGTCAAGAAAATACACAGTTGTAAACAATTAAATTTCTAACGATTCTATTTTAGTTTATTTATGGGTTTTTATTTAATTGTCTTGATAATTTCGAATTTAAAATTAATGCAAAAAACTTCATTTTTCTACGTGAAGGTCAAAATATGATAATAAAAACCCACCCTAATAGACAGAGTTGTAGTAATGCTTAGTTAAGAATATTAATTTCTGTTTAATTAAATAAGATAATGTTTAATGTAAATCATTTACTAATAATTATGAAATTACGAAAAAGTATGTTAGATTTAAATTGTTTAAAATGGTTAGAGTTGGCAGTCCTGAATAGGGGCCGAAAAAGAGTGGCCTACCCATAAGGGAGTCAGTCTTGAGGCAGGCGCGTTACGCGTAAGGTTGACGAAATGTAACGTAAAATTAATTAATTGTGTGTTCCTCTCCGACGTAAATTATTATAATAGAAATTTCATACTCGCATACCCCTAACTTAACTAAACCATTTTCGGAATCAATAAAACGTTCACAAGTGTTAAATTAGAGTATTAATAAACCCCCCTTCCCCCTTTGTTTTGTAACGGACTTTCAGAGTCTAGGTCGGCGTGGCTACCAGCATCTTTATACGATACACCAAAAAAAGAGTGTAGAGAAACAAAGTGATAAATGAAATAAAGAGCCGATAGAGAATAAATAGAGATATAGTAAAGTAGAAAGAAGCGTAAATAATGAAGAGAAAGTAAATAATAAGGGTACACTACATCTGGTGGCTAGCGGTCTTACATCATATTTTGTGAGGCTTACCCACGTGACTATTATTTCGATTAAAATTCTTCAAACCCGGTATATTAGCCAATAGCGTTAATGAATATTTTATTTCGATTATTAAAATATCTAAATGCAAAGTTTATCCCGTTTGCAGGCAAATTTCGATTTTCATTCCTTAAAAATTCATTGTGAATGAAATTTCAAAATGGCGCGTCGCGTTCGACATCCTTATAGCGTCCTTTACAAACTTCGCGCCTAAAAATTTAATTTTTTTTCCTTTCTTTTCGTGGGAGTTCGTTGATTCTGAAATGTTCGTTTGTTCCATTTATATCGTACGGTTTCGTTGCTTTTCGTAGTCTAGTGACTCAAAAACTTATTTTAGTCGTTAGAGTCGGTAGAAAAACTTGTCCGACTCAATATTGCGAGTCATTATTACGTTAAATTTCGTTCATTCGGTCGGAGAGGACATAGTTTTGAAAATTATCGTGCTGCCTGAAGACTCAATTTTTCTTTTTTTTCATCTCTTCCACTGTGATGCCTGTTTCAGCTTACCTTTTAAGAATAATGATTAATAAATAAATTTTACTGGATTTGTACGTAAGTCAAGTATGTTAGTTTAAATACAGTATGATACACATTTTATATGGTCCTTTCAAAATGTTTCAGCGAAAATTGTACCGCATTTCTAGGTATATATACATATAGTAAAAATTTCATGAACATGAAAATTTTCTGGGTTTCATTAGCAGATTTTTGATTATATTTCGATTGCTTGTATATAATAATAGGATTATTTTGTTTATATAGATTTACGGGCTTTTTGCTTCGCTCGCTTCGCGCTATATAGGTTACGTTACATTGACAGTCGAAAGGTAATCTTAAACATATTAAATTTGTCAGATTATAAGTCGCCGTATAGGATTGTGTTAAATTTCAAAATAAGCAGAATTCGTTTAACTGAAATAGAGAAATTGTGTTGTGAAATTTTCTATAAGTTTTTTTTGGATTTTTTATATACTCATTAATTATATACTCATTAATTATATACTTACTTATTAACTTATTATTAGTTATATATATAATTATATATATTTATATACTCATAAAATTTGGTAGGTACGCTGATTATCTATTTTTTTTCCTCTGTTCCTTTCGTTCATTTCACGACAATTCCGACATATTTGGTAAAATGGCTATTGTATTGTACTAAAGAAGATTTCTTGTAGGCCTATCGTAAAATATTGTTCGGAGATTAACCGTTACTACGGTATCTGTCTATTGAGTAGTAAATTCTTAGTTATTTAACAAAATTTTAATTGGTTTAACATAAATAAGCATAGGATTTTTCTTTAATAAGCACAAATGTTATGCATAAAATTCTAAATTGTTCTTTCCGCGCATAACATTGAATTTATTAATTATACGTCTAAAAGTGCGCAGTAAATTTTATTTTTATTTTGGGAACCTATGTGAGTTAAGGTATACATATTTTACTAAATCTCGATATTATAATTTTTTTTGAATTACAGAAATTTGTGTAGGAAATTCTTTTCATATATTTTCTTTTATAAATTCATTCAATAATCAATTTTATTTGTATAGGTAGGCCGATTTTTATTTTTCTTTCCAGTTCAATGACAATGGTAAAATTTTTAGTTCAAATTTAGATTGTATTCTAAAAAGGATGTTTTAATTTGATATTTTAATTTGGGTATTAGAAATGAAAAATGTCCTTTTTTTTTAGTTCGAGCGTTTCCATGGAAAATATTACGAAATTATGTTAGGATATAATGCAAGTTCATTCGGTTAGGGATATAGAGGTTCGCTTACAAACAAAGCGACCGCTCTTAATTATGCAATGTTTTGTTTTGTTTACAGTAGGTTGTGTATTTTTGAGTGCATATTATCTATTCTTATTTAGTATAATATGCAAATTTTAGTTTCACTTGGAAACGATAAATTGCTGGATTTTTGTGATTTGCAAACCATACTGGGGTTTCTGTTGAAGGAGAGAGTTGTATCTCAGATGTAATTTGCTAATTGCGAGTTCAATTCGTATGAAATTTGACGTTTCAAGTTGGAATTACTGTATTAACATGATTTTTGGTAGTAATATTTAAATTTTTTTACTTTTTAATAACTGTTTAGAAAATTATTATTGTTTAAACCTTCAGTCGGAGTTAACTAATGCATTTGAAACATTGACTCAAGTGTACACTCGGAAATGGAGCCTTCTAGATAGCCAGTAACGTTTTTGTGGCGTCTTTGTGTGCTCCTCCTCAAAGCAAGAGGGTTCATGATTGTCAGAGAATGGATGACATGAAGTTTCTGGGGTTCATTTTTGTCTTTTGTATTTAGAGGTATTGAGGTGATTTCTGACGATAGTTTGAACAATAATAATTCTTAAATTATACTAACAGTTACTATGTATGGGCGCTTTTATATTTATACTGTACAATTTTGTTTAGCGTTTTATGACTTTTTTTATCTTCTCTGCTGTAACTGCCATAAGTGACCTTATTGGTAGCTAGATTTGATTAAATTTTTGCGAAATTTTGAGATGTGTAATTTTTTTTTTCCGTGAATTTGGCCAGAGCAAATGTGTAGTTAGTATTTCGAAGTGAACTGTCGAGAAAATTCGATAAATTAAATATGAAATGATAAGCAGTGCAGAAACACGTTTCGAATAAACTTTTTTTTTCAAAATTTCAAAGGCTCGGTTTGGGGTCAACCAAGTTGAATCCGAGTTCCATCAAGTGAGTTTAGTCGACCGGATAGGTGATCGATCACCAATGAGAGAGAGAGAGAGAAGAGAAACCCAGACTGCGCAGGGACTTGGCGCAGGATGGTTTCGGAAGAGAAGAGAGAGAAGAGAGGAACCGAATGCGCAGAGAGTTGGCGCAGGACAGTTTCGGAAGAGAAGAGAAATTTACGTGTGCAGGGTCTTGGCACACGAAAGTTTCGATCGAAGATGGTCTACTGGTATTTTTCGGGCAGTAGCTGGTCACGCTGCTCGAATGCTTCGCTAAATATGTGTTGTAGCACGCGGTAGACAAGCCACGCGAGCTTGAACGGGTGCCTACGACTGTACTGTCCATACAGACATACAGTAGGTTCGTTGGGAAACGGCCTACGGCGGAGTCATCGTTTGATTGTTGCCAGTAGAAGAGTCTTTCAGCTGGACGTAGGAAGAGCAGCGTTCACCGACAAAAGTGGAGATGAGACAAGGCGAGTTTCTTCATCGACTTCTAGAATTGCAAATTCCGTCCAATTCCAGCGCGTGGTCCCGCTTTCAGATATCTCCCCCCCTGATCCTTTTAGAATTGGACGTCTCTTGTTTTTTTTTTCGCCATTGGAGAGAGAGCGGAACCATTATAGCGTGCTGCCCTGTTGCATGTTGATTGATGCAATCCCTTGCATTCTAGCGAAGTGAGCAGGAGAGCTGCGATTGAAAATTGAAATCCGTTGTCAGCGTGCGGAGTGTCATCTAAACAACGTCCAGCAAATTAATGTACTGATTATGTGTAATGAAATTATAAGTGAAAGGGTGCGATTATTGCCCATATTTTGTGTTTTTCGTGAAGTAGTATGTGCGCTCTTGGTCAGTATTTTATGTAAACTTTTTCTTATATTTTTTCTATGTTGCCCTGATAGTAACTGTATAACTATACAAATAACTGTTTCAAATGTAAAGCGATCGTTGATGAGAATCGCGGGAATAGATTGTGAACTTGAGATTTGTGTAGCCACTGTAAGAAAATTTTCCGTTATTTTTTTTGGCATGTATAGATTAGTTACAGGTTGTAATTTAATTATTAGAGTGAAATGTTATTTTATGCAAATGTGAAAATTATAAAGTTTTCGGTTTTTATAATGATACAAATATGTGTGGAAATTGTCATTCTAATTATTTCTTGTCTATCTCAACTCTGAATTGTTAAAGAAAAAAAAAAAAAAAAATTGAAAAATATATAAATTTGTTGAATAAATTTATTAACATTGTTAAACGATATTAATAAGTTTTACTAATGGAAAAACTTATTTTCAAGGGGGTGATGCGAGTGTAGTAATGCTTAGTTAAGAATATTAATTTCTGTTTAATTAAATAAGATAATGTTTAATGTAAATCATTTACTAATAATTATGAAATTACGAAAAAGTATGTTAGATTTAAATTGTTTAAAATGGTAGAGTTGGCAGTCCTGAATAGGGGCCGAAAAGAGTGGCTACCCATAAGGGAGTCAGTCTTGAGGCAGGCGCGTTACGCGTAAGTTGACGAAATGTAACGTAAAATTAATTAATTGTGTGTTCCTCTCCGACCTAAATTATTATAATAGAAATTTCATACTCGCATACCCCTAACTTAACTAAACCATTTTCGGAATCAATAAAACGTTCACAAGTGTTAAAGAGTATTAATATACCCCCCTTCCCCCTTTGTTTTGTAACGGACTTTCAGAGTCTAGGTCGGCGTGGCTACCAGATCTTTATACGATACGGCAAAAAGAGTGTAGAGAAACAAAGTGATAAATGAAATAAAGAGCCGATAGAGAATAAATAGAGATATAGTAAAGTAGAAAGAAGCGTAAATAATGAAGAGAAAGTAAATAATAAGGGTGTATATTTATGAAAGGCTTTTTCAATTATTCCCGTATACCTCTATACGGAAATGACAAGAAACCTAAACGGTGTTATTTTTGTTATGTGTTGGCTTGAACCTCAAACATGCGTAATTAAAATATATAAATAAAATATAAATTATAAAATAAACCGGTCATATTATTTATATATATATATATATATATATATATATATATATATATATATATATATATGATGCAAATCCACAAAGAAAAAGAAAAATGATTCCAAGGTCTTTCGTGTATTTAGAAGTACCTCTCGTCAAGGAATGACGAGGTGTACTTCTGAATACACGAAAGGCCTTGGAATAATTTTTCTTTTTCTTTGAGTTTACATCATTCATTCATTCATTTCACGTGTTTAATTGTGAAGTTCATCCCATATATATATACACATATATATATATATATATATATATATATATATATATATATATATATATATATGTTACAACTCAGAATGATACCCTGAGATACTTTTATGTTACACAAGACCGTGCATGGAACAAGGAACTCTTCTGGGATATTGAATCCGCTGGACTTCGAATAAGTAATGGTAAATGGCAAATACTAAAGTTTTTCTTTTTCTTGATGGAAGCCCAACGTGGGCAACGGTCACTAGCAAAGAGGCCCCAAAATATAGCTTCATTCACCAGCCATCTACTAAGCAGATATGCTTGGCAAATAGGACCCAGCTTTAGGATAGGGTCTAGGGCAGGGGTTCTTAACCTCCGGGTCGCGACCCAAACTTGGGTCATTAAATGGTCATCTATCATTTATTTATGTTATCCCTAATCATGCTACCATTATTATTTATTTTATTATCTTTTACCAGTGAACTGTTTGAAGGCATTGGTTGCCGAGCTAGCCCCGAGACCAGAATTTGGATCGCAGCCTAAAGAGGTTAAGAACCCCTGGTCTAGGGTTTACAACTAACCTAAGACAGCTACGTTCAGAACCTCAATATACGCAAGAAACTCGTTACATTCACGTCAGATCGAATACATCAAAAAGAGGTAACTATTGTATTTTTAGCTAAAATACCACAGGTATATATATATATTTTGGCTATTGATTGATGGCGTAGAAAACGCAGTTTAATAATAAACAGGAACACCAGAGAAAAAATAAACATCCTTCAAAGTTTAATCAGTACCAACGTTTCGGAATGCCGTGCATGGAATTAGTGTATTCCGAAACGTTGGTACTGATTAAACTTTGAAGGATGTTTATTTTTTCTCTGGTGTCCCTGTTTATTATATAACACACACACACACACACACACACACACACACACACAAAATTTATTTATTTTATATTTTTCCTTATCTTTTTCTTAACTCATTTCCCTACTCCCCCATCCCCAATTACCTTCAACTTTCAACCTTTTGCCTTATGATCATCTTCCTTATCAAACCTTTTGTTTACACTTATCAACCATTGTTTATACAGCTGTGATTAAAATTTTGCTCTTCTCTAATTTTCCCCTTTTTTCCCCATTTACCCCTTCATTCTCCATTTTCCCCTTCTTCTTCTCACCCCCATTTCATTTCCAGTATTTCCCCACCCCCCTCTTTTCCTCTGTTAGCACTGACACTGGCAGTGCCTCACCTCTCACCCCTCATCCCCCTTGGCACTGTGGTGGATTTTTGCATTTATAATGCGCCTCGGTGGTGTAGTGGTTAGCGTCGTTGACTACGAATCCATCGGACCCGGGTTCGAGACCCGGTGACGGCAGCCGGCGCGCAGCATAACCCAGCTGTTCATCCTCCTACACAATAAAGAAAGTGGTTGGTAGATAAATGGGTACCCTGGGTGGCCTAGTGGTTAAGACGCTGGACTGCTGGTGGGGCGTGGTTCGGATTCCACTTTAAACTGTAAGTCGAAGGTGGAGTGAAAAGCTTGACCTTCGTCAGAATGAACAATTCTGGCGGAAGCTAACCAAAGGTTA
The DNA here is from genome assembly GCA_023014485.1 of Bathynomus jamesi. Taxonomy (NCBI): domain Eukaryota; kingdom Metazoa; phylum Arthropoda; class Malacostraca; order Isopoda; family Cirolanidae; genus Bathynomus; species Bathynomus jamesi. Next base: position 296,190 of record JAJOZX010000196.1, read on the forward strand.
ACGAAAGATCATACTAATGTGTATAGGTCCACTTTCCTATTGGAATACAGGCAAAAATTATCACCTTTCACCAAGACGTGTAAGAAGCGTCAGGTCCTCTGGTTTCACGTGTTCATTTGACTGAGTTTAACCAAAGAATTGAAGGAATGAAGTATTCCCTCGTAACTAAGATTAGCCTTCTACAAGCTAGTCCCTCATCGTATTAAAATAATCAATTCACCTAAAATAATATCATATTACCCGAGGACTTTAAGTTAATGATTTTCTTCATGTAAAACAAGTATTAATTGATTGGTAACTTAAGGATATTTCTTGGAAGGAAGAAAATATTGGAACACTTTAGTCCCGTAAACTCTAATTAACAGATATTGTTGTGTGAGAATTAATTTGCTTTCAGTATATAAAAATGTGTATAAAAACCTAAATGAATGTTACGAGCTTGTAAACGTATGGTTCCACCGAGATTTAGCGGTTATAGTCTTTGCCTCACGCTGATAGGGTCGTAGGATCTACTCCCGTGTACGTCTTTAAAGGATGGTTATTTATGCTGAAAGCAACTTATTACTTTTATATATATATATACACATATATATATATCAAGGCCTGGTTTATTTAGGACCTATAACCAGTGGTGTAGTGCTAAATAAAGAAGTGAGGGAACGCATTTTGAAAGTGTTACTCAGATGCAGGGGGGACAATGGTGAGCGCGGCGAGCCCATACAGCTGGGGGTCCGGGGGCACTGTAAGCCCCCCGGGAAATCTTTTGAAATCTGACCAATTTCAGGGATATTTTGAGGTCATATGCACATGCACTGGATATTAAGATATATTCCAAGGTTGAAGATGCAGTATTTCCAGTGTCATTTGATGTAGCCTATGACATCCAGTACGATCAATAAAAAGAGCTAACAACTGGAATGATTAACTAAAAAAAAGTTAACAACTGGTACGCCGTGCTGACTGTTTCACCAGATCTTTATAGGCTAGCATTGCCTCAGTCGAAGCTAAAAGAAATGAAACAGTTAATGATTCTTTCTCATATTTCTTCTAGGGGTGGGAATTAAAATTTCATGACGTTAGAGATTTGTAAGTTCGGATTTATTTGAAATAGTGAGGGAACGCCGTTCCGTCTACCAAAAAAAGTAAGGGAACGCCGTTCCCACGCGTTCCCACAGCACTACACCACTGCCTATAACCCTTCAGATCTGACCCAGTACATTTGAAGGCTTTCTGCATTTGTTTTTTGAAGAAGAATGACTTAGTGTGCTCTGAAGGGTTAATACGCTATTAATATCGTTTTCAGTGTTAGAAAAATAACCTTCGTATATAGCTATTTGGCAATAATATTAGGATTAGCAGATATAATTAGGAAAACGCACCATTTGTCAAGTAGAAATTGCTAAAGGAAGTATTATTAATTTACTTTTCTTTATATTAAGAAAAAAAAACTTTCAAATTATCAGAATTTTGTCTTCAAGTTGATTATTTTGTCTTTATAATGAGAAATTTTTCTAATATTTAAAATTTGGTTTAAAAGTTGAGTATTTTGCGTGTCTAATGACGAAACAATTTTTACCGACTGCAGGCAATTAACTAATTTGGAATTATTAAAGGACAATAAAATAAATTCAGTTTCTCATCAAAATTTTTTCTTCAAAATGAATGATGAAAAAAAATTGAAGAAATTAAAATAAAATTGAAAATTAATTTGAAAAATGAAAGGTTTTATTGGCAGAAATTTAATTTTTATAATATAAATATAAATAACAAATGGGTAAAATGAAGATGAACTCTTTGAATGACATTGAGTGGTAAGATACCCCATTAGACTGTAAGGAGCACGTCTAATTAGCTCAAGGAGGCTAGAGACATTGTGGTCAGCAAATATATGGGAGTTTATTTATTTCTGCGGCATTCTAAAGGGTTAGCTACCCACTCCATTTCATTCCCATCTCATTCTTCGTCCAGGAGTGGGGAATTTGGGAGTGAAAATCTCGAAAAAAGGTGGTTCTCTAATCTTACCTAATCTAACATCATCTTGCTTATCCTTAATCAAACTAATCTAACCTTACTTGAGAATGACACGAAATGGGACTATTCCCGTTTCGTCATTCTCATACTTCGCTTTCCTATTTTGGGCCAAGAAAGGTTAGGTTAGTTTGGTTAAGGATAAGTAAAATGATGTTAAATTAGGTTAAGTTAGGTTAGCTTAGGAAATATTACCGATCCTCATTTCGAGTATTTACCGCAAATGGGGATGAGAACGACGCTCTTTTTCAAATCAAGAAACTTCAATATCCAAAACTGGATTTCTCGCTTTGCGCATTCTTACTCGTGGACCGCCATTGAGAATGAAAATAGAGAAATGACGATGAGTCGGAAATAATCTTCTGAAGGATGTGTTACGAAGCAAAATTAGGGTTTTGTTAGAACCTTTTTTTTTTAATAATTAGCCGCTGCTCATAAATATTAGCGTAAAATATACGAAAAAGAGTATCTTGTTTTGTTGGTTCACCTTTCATTCTGGGGATAATATCGGACTGTTTTCATGGAAGTGCAGATCTGACCTTAGTTCTAGTTTTAGCAGTATTGAAATCACAATCGTAAATCCCCGAGTATAATTCGCAAATTTTTGTAAAATAAACATATCTATTCATTTATTACAATATATTTATTTATTTATTACATTGAATGTAAATATTCGTACATTGAACATAGTATAGAAGTGTTATTTGCAAGCAAATTTTTTGCTTGCAAATGGCAGAATAGTATTATTTTACACGTCCTTTTAGATAATGTACACCACCAACACCATTTAAAGACATATAATTTGGGATTACATAATTATTATATTTATATATACATATATAGACTTCAGCCAAGATTACATATTCTCTTTTCGTGGGATATCGAGGCTATGTAAAGACCTTGACAATGAGTATTAAATATCATGACCTTGAAAATAAATATTAAATATCTTAACCTTGACAATGAATATTAAGTATCTTGACCTTGAAAATGAATATTAAATATCTTGACCTTGAAAATGAATATTAAATATCTTGACCTTGACAATGAATATTAAATATCTTGACCTTGACACTAAATATTAAATATCTTGACCTTGAAAATTAATACTCACTACCTTGACCTTGAAAATGAATATTAAATATCTTAACCTTGACAATGAATATTAAATATCTTGACCTTGACAATGAATATTAAATATCTTGACCTTGAAAATGAATATTAAATATCTTGACTTTGACAATGAATATTAAATACCTTGACCTTGAAAATAATTTTTATGGCTACACAGGAATATAATTATTTATTATTAATTAATTGTTATTGGCGTGTAGAGGGAAGGGAACGTGGAAAGAAGGTTGGTTAGGAAATAGATGAAGAAATAGGGCTATTATGGTTGGTATGATATGACGAATTTATATTTCAGTTTATTGTGGAAATTTTTAGTGTGTTAGATTTTCCTTTGTCTCCTGATAGAAGTTGTTAAAGATGTTGGGGTCCAGTAAACAATAAAGCTCTAACTACACAGTCTAACGTGTAATTCGGTTTTCTGATGTACGTGTTTGATTGTCTTGTATTATGTTAAGCGTTTTCAAAGGTAATATTTTTTTTTTGGTATGATTTCCGGAGAAGTATTAACATCATTACCAATATCGACTGTTATTTACACTTATATTTATCTATACAACATTTTTCTTTGGTGTCGTCAAGTGAAGTAATAAACCATTACTCTACAGTCTACACATTAGACTGGAACTGGAACATTCTTCCGTTATATTTCTTAATTAAAATTATGTGATACTGTGATTCACTCAATCATATGTCTTGTTTATATTTGAGGTGTATGTGAGCTGATTATTATTGGGCCAGGTCCGCGAATATTTTATTATTTTATAAGCCAAATGAGGTGTATAAATGTCTGAGGGTTCTTTCCGTAGCAAAGGGGAAGGAGTCCATACCTCTCCTCTTAGGGATGAAGAGTGCCTGTTAGGATTAGATTTATCACTGCCTGTTCCCGGGCTGACTCTAGTTTCGTGTTGACTAGAAGTTGCAATCTCGGGGGCTGATGACTCTTCATGAGAGAGAGAGAGAGAGAGAGAGAGAGAGAGAGAGAGAGAGAGAGAGAGAGAGAGAGAGAGAGAGAGAGGTTGGCTTACTCAGGATGTATCGATACCCAACCTGCAGGGTAGCGTTGAAGGTGAAAATTACATTAACCCCACAGCACGTCGACCCGCTATCTGGGTTTCATGCCAGCTGGACGACAAACAACTGCGTACGAAGACCTCGCAGCAACTGATTCTTTCAAGACATCGGGCTCCGATCGGAACTGTTTTTTTTCCAGTTCGAGATCACCTGCTGATGTTTATTTCAACTAACAATTTTTGACATCGTATAATATTTCATGATTATAATGGGAAATGGGAATGAAGGTACTGCGCTCTGAAACTAAGAATTCGCTCTTGGGATGTATTTACTTTTTTAATTTGATAGATTAATACCTCAAATTTAGTATATTTTCTGTTTAATCTTAGCAAAAAAAAATTATCTATTATATTAACTGCCAAACAGGAAGTTGCCATTATCTTCAACAGATTTGGTTTTGTTTTATACTTTTGTCTAACTCACCTAGCCACCTAGTTCACTAGACGAACTTAGAAAAATTTCCGACTGGTTTGTTTTCCTGGCAGCTATAGAACGTCCCAACACTTTCTCCCGAGGAGATGTACATACATTATATAAGAACCCATTTCCCATACACATACATCCATTACACACACAAGGATACATAGGAAACACCACCGGGAATAAGAAATTATTACAACCTCCTGGCTCCAGCGTAACTTCATACCAAGGTTGGAGGTATATCTCTAGTGGTACGTCAGACGAAGCCAATGTCTCCATTTACACACCTCACAAACCGCTTCCATTCCTCTCTATTTCTCGTGAACTCTTCCGCCACATTTATACAGACTACGTTTATTCACACATTTATTAACTGTATTCTTCCATCCTTTACGCGGTCTTCCTTTACTTCTCACACCCACGCACTCAATATTATACATCTCTTTTTACAATTCTTTCATTATTCATTTTCTTCACATGGAGATGCTAGCCTCTTTTTTCATCTTCTTTTTACATTCCACATTTTTCCAGAACATCCTCAATTTTACCACACCCAGAAATATATATTTTTTTTAAATAAAATTAATTTTGCCCAATTTATACCTTAGTAGTAACTTTATATTTTATGTATTTACATAAAATAAGAACATTATTTTTAAAAATATGTATAATTTATTTTAAAAAAATAATAAAAATAATATTATTAATAATAATAATAATAATAAGTTGTTAAAAATATTTCTTGTTTACTTTTTACACAATTGCATTTCTGCGACAGGTAGCTCAGTAGTTACGGTGGCTGACTCTGGGCTGTGAGACTGGTTTACTCCCAGCTGTTGGTACTGGGTAGGAATGAGTCGGCCACTTATCATGTTTCTGCTCTGGCTCAGGTGACCCTTGGGGCATACTTACCCCCACTTGTTGAGGAAATGAGTTTCCTGGTTAATTACATTTCTGTAACATTTTTTCGCTTTTAACATTATTTTGTTTCTGTAATAAAACAACCAAAGTTTAACATAAATTTTAACATAAATTAACATAAATTTTTCAGGTCTTTGAAGTTAACAAATGATTTTGTAAAAAATCAAAATAAACTTTTTGTTTTCATTAATCGTACTGTTATTATTACAATATATATATATATATATATATATATATATATATATATATATATATATATATATATATATATTTCTAAAGTTTAAAAATTTTGTTTAAATAAACGTATTAGTAATTACCGTCAATCGTAATGTACGTAACAAAATGCATTGTTGATCTCTCTTTCATCTATTCAACCGGTCAACTCTGGAACAATCTTCTTCAATCCATCTTTCCTCCTGTCTGTGACCTCCCATCTTTGAAACGCAGAGTGTCTTGGTATCTCGAAAATCCCGGACCTTGATTTTGGCTATCTTCTCCTAGGCGGTGGGAGTGCGCTTTTGCTGGCATTCGCCCTTGGCCCCTCCTTCCTGCATAAAAAAACTTACGAAATAGTGACTCAAAAGTGTTGTAAAAACAGAAAATTATTTTGTGAGTGAACGGTCAATCTGTTTCACACGAATCATGCTTCTAAAATTCTTCTTCTCAATTGGTCTCACTTTTGACAGTAGACTATGAGGCCATACGAGTGACTCGTATCCATACCTAATTGTTGGCCCCCCAATACATCTTCGTTTAAACCTCTTGCTGCATCTATAGTATACACTCAAGCACTTTTTTTCTACTTGGGCTTTTACTGTTCCCATGACTTGTTTGTCCTGATTTACCTTGTTTTCAACTGCTAATGTATTGGCACCCTTTTTCTCAATCAAACAAATCAGATATTTGAATTCTCTCGCAACCTCTAAGTTTTCTCCAATAACCACAATATTACGCCCAGAAGCACCACGTCATCAGGAAATATTAGATACGGCAGCTGCCACTCATTCTTCCAAATTCATGTTTACAACTCTCTGTGATTCTGGCTTTCATTTCGCGCATCAACCCAGCCAAATACACATGAATTTCCATGGGGACATTACACAGCCTTGTCGTACTCCAATATTAATACTGAGCCAGTCACTCAACTCACCCTTAACTTTTACATAAGCACTACAGTTCATATATATATATATAAAAAAAAACTTCTTACTGCATTTAACAATTTACCGATGACACCATACATTCTAAGCCATTGGTCGTGAACCTTTATAAAACCCAGCATTAGAGCCATATTAAGTCATAAAATATTTAGCAGCAATGAAGAACCGGAGGTATAAATGCACTGCTTTTTATGGTTTTAGAATTATAATGCAATAAAACACTTTTATGGGCTAGCCATAAATACATAATTAAATTAATATAAGGATCTTGTCTGTATTGTATTAATGATAATTAAAAGTTAAAAAAATAATGATAATAATTATATATTATGTATTAATATTTGTAACAAACATACTACTGTATTGTATTAATCTTATCTGTTTTAGTTCATATTTTTTAACTTTTAGTCAAGTTACTTGAAATACTGTATATTTATAATTTAAGAGCCACAAGTATGGGTCTTCGGAGCCACAAAGCAGATCTATTTACTTTATCATAGGCTTTCCTTTTCTTTTTATCAGTTAGTTTCTCAATCAGTTTTATCACTGCAAACACTTTCTTGGTCAACACATGCTGTTTTCCCTAAGGCTGCCTTGTTCATCACAACCAAAGGATTTATGATCTTTTTCACCATATTTCTATCAACTTCTTCTGTATGAGTTTTTCAATTCTACTTAAAGGACTTAAACCCTTAGAATTTTCACATTCATTTCTTTCACTTTTATTTTTATACATTGGTACAGTTACACCTTTTATACAGTTAAATAGAACACAACCACTTTTCAACGCTGTTTAACATATTTTCCATAACCATTCAAGCTCCATTTTATCTCTCATTTAATCATTTCATTACATATTCCTTCAATTCTTGATTATTTTCCTTTCTTAGTCTTGAGTACTGGTCGTTCAACTTCCTCTCGTTTGATGCCTTTCTCTCCCTGATAGACACTTCTTCATACGCCACCAAAACCAACCGCATTTACACTTACTCCATGTTCAGCTACCTCACCTATCAGCTTACTAAAACATCCTTTAAATTTCTCTCGTATTTGTTCACCTTACACTAACACAATACCATTCTTATCTTTCACATTACCAGTTATTCCACCAGACTTACCTACGCACTTCTTCACTTTTTTCCTGAGTAACTTTCTATTCTCCACATCCAACTCATTCATCTTCCTTCCCAAATCTTCATCTGGTCTCGTTTTACTTCTTTTTACCACTCTTTAGCATTGTTCTTGTATTCCTTGTACATCTTTCATCACTACGAGGCTGCGTTCGTAACATTCTTTCCCAGCTTCTCATCTCTCTCACTTTGTTCGTCGTCACCTTATCGTTCCACCATGCAGTTTCCTTTTTCTTTATTCTATTTCGTACATACTCAAACATGTACCACATGCTGTTATCAATAAACATTCCTTATACACATTCCAAATATTTCTGCCTCCATCTGTTTCTCCATGGACTTGTTCCGCTCTTCTCCCGTACTCTGTTGCCATCTTAATCGAATTCAGCCTTTCACATTTTATTGTTTTTGCCTTTCTCCCGTCTCTCTTCCTTTTATACCAAACACTAACTAACTAATAGGAGGAGAGTGTAGACACCAATCAACCAGGGAAGTACTCAGGGGGTGGGACGTTAGGCATGAGACAGGGAGTGCTGGAACTCCCGTTTCTCCTGTGACTGTCCTCCTTAGCTAATCTTTTTCCGCGTCTCATCTACCTTGTGAGCAGTCCACCATACTCTCAAACACACACTTCTCCCTCTATTCCTCACTACACATACATGCAACTTACACACTACACAATCTTTTCAAAATTAAAAACAAAAAATGGCATTGCTAGCCTCGGAGACCTTGAATTTCTCTCTCTCCTTCTTATATAGTGAGAGGGGGATGGACATTTTTACGGGCGCTCGCCTTTGGGCCTCGTTCTTGCATAAAAAGAAACTAAATTTTACATTTCCGAGGAAACATCCACATAAAGACCAAAAGGTTTCTTTCCCTCACCAAGAGAGATTTGAGAAAATGTAAATAATGAAAATTTCTGAAATATTGTTTTGGTTCCATAATAAAATAATGTCGTGGAACCATTTCATTTCGATCTAAAATCCATTATGATAATCGCTGCTCTAATAAAGTAGATTGAAAGATAAAAACTAAAGTCATGTTAACATGACATGAGACTTAGAAAGCTCATATTTCCAAGATAGACATGAAGTACGATAAACAGGACACTGCAAATTTCGACGAAATTTGAAAACGATGTTGAAACTTTATATTTGATTAGTGTGAATTAATACGTAATTCCTTCGAATGAACATTTTAATCATAACTTCATCAACCATACATTGGTGAAGTAGTTCATTCATCCTTCTGTCTGTCTCAATTCGAACTTCAATTAACCAATATTTGATAAACGAAAACTGATTGTTGATGTCATTCAATGTGCCATTATAATTTGCATATTAATAAACGTCATTTATGGCTTAAAAGATTGATTTAAAAGCGAGTTGTTAAAAATGGACATCGCAGGAAATGAGTTTGAAATCGTATTAAACGAATGACCAGAAATGTAATCATTTTCCTTCGCGAACATGAAGAAAGTCTAATAGGATTTTATATATACATATATACAGTAGTGTAAAGAACGACGCTTGTGTAGAAGAGCGTTCCGCACAAGATGAGGAGGGAGAACAAACAAATGAAAAATGAGGTACCTCCCGGGAATCGAACCCGGGATCATCCGATTACCGGTCAGATCTGATATCCACTACACCAAGGACCTCGATCAATCAGAAGTCGTAATTCTCCTACATACGAGCAGAAATCAATGCCCTGAGGTGGCACTTTCGCATGCCGTACATATATACATTTTAACGCTTGTGCGGAACGCTCTTCTACACAAGCGTCGTTCTTTACATTAATTATACTGTGTGTTGTTTGCAGTTAAAATGTATATATGTACAGCATGCGCAGGTGCCACCTCAGGGCATTGATTTCTGTTCGTATGTAGGAGAATTACGACTTCTGATTGATCGAGGTCCTTGGTGTAGTGGATAGCATATCTGACCGGTAATCGGATGATCCCGGGTTCGATTCCCGGGAGGTACCTCATTTTTCATTTGTTTGTTCTCCCGCCTCATCTTGTGCGGAACGCTCTTCTACACAAGCGTCGTTCTTTAATTATACTGTGTGTTGTTTGCAGTTAAAATGTATATACAGTAGTATATGGCATACGCAGACCTAATGTACATGGAACAAGGAACCATTTTGGGATAATTAAATTCACTATAGTTCGAATAAGTAATGATAACTGACGAATATTATTTTATTTTTTTGTCACTATTACTATCACTTGCCACTTTCACTATTGTTATGTAATAATAAACTAAGTGCCATTAATTTTGCCATTAATTTGCCATTAATTTGTAATCTTTTCTGAATAAAGTTTTAAATTTGGAATTTTGAAATACTGTCCCGGCTTTGGGACAGGGTCCCAAAGTTGGTTCCTATCTGCTTAGCAGATAACTGGTGAGGGAAGTTATATTTTGAGTCCTCTCTGCTAGTGACCGGTTGCCTACGTTGGGCTTCCATCATAAAAAAGGAAAAAACTTTGGTATTTGCCATTTACCATTACTTATCTGAACTATATAGTTGATTTAGTTATCCTAGAAGAATTCCTTGTTCCATGCATGCACATTAGGTCTCTGTATTTTGTAAAAGTTATCTCGTGGGACCATTGAGTTGTATCATATATATATACACACACACACACATAATATATATATATATATATATATATATATATATATATATATGAAGAGAGAGAGAGAGAGAGAGAGAGAGAGAGAGAATTCAACCGTTTGCTAATTTTTGTTCATATATTCTTGCTTAAGTCAGACGATTTTATTTAGTTTTGGATAAGAATTCTATAGGCAGAGAAGGGTTAAAAAGTAAAAATAAAGCCTACTGAACGCTTTTATACAAGTGGTTTCTTAGCGTAAAAGTGCAGAAATGGAAACCAGTCAGAGATGTCAGATTGGAGCTTCCGAAAAATTACGTGGGAGAACAAATCAGATTTATTTCCAAAACGTTATGAGTTTCTGAGTTTCTGAATTTCGCTCAATGAGTTTTCGAGTTCTCCGTTTGATTTTTTTTTCATTTGCAACTCTTTTAAAAATTTTTTTAGGGCCACAATAACAAACTTTACTAATTATTTAAATCTGCGAAGGTTAAGTTTTTCCCGAACACACCCTCTGGAGTCCAATCCGGGACGAGAAAAAAGTATTAAAGCTGAACACAGTACATACAGAACTTTTTAACTTAATCCGAAACCCGAAAATTACCAGTCTGCTTATTTTCAGTAAAAACTTTTATGCAAGTCGATTTTGAGATGGAAAAAAACTAAAAAGAGTCCCGAAATCTGTTGAGATATCAAAGGGATCCTTAATCCTGAGAAAGTTTGGAAACAGCGGATTCGGAGGATTATCTTTTTACTTGTTACAATGAGTTTCATTCATTTAGTATTATGAAACCAAGAACTTAATAATAATAATAATATAATAATAATAATAATAATAATATTATTATATATCGGGAGGTCGTGAGATCGAGGTCGGGCGAGGATTTTGTAATTTCTGACCGCTCGTGGTGGGGCGTGGTTCGGATTCCACGTTAAACTGTAGGTCTAAGGTGGAGGGGCAAGCTAGCTTGATTTTCGTCAGAATAAACAATTCGGGTGGAAGCAAAACTAAGGTAAGCCAAAGTATATATTGTAAACAGTAAAGTTCCTTATGATATAGAAATTTTAAACCGCTTGGTTCAGTATTAGGGCTACAATTAGGTTCATAATTGGGAACCTCACAGACACTAACCGGGAACTTACTGCCTCTATATTTTTATCCTGTATATCCAAAAAGCTATACCAGAAAGGGAACTTATGCGTTCAAAGTGAGAACCGTTTATTACTTGGAATGTGAACGTTACAAATAGCCTATTTAGCTACTTGGACCTGAGTGGTTTAGAAACTTTCCTGTTTAACAGTGTCTTAAACTTTACTTTACGTTACCTTATGATGGTTTCGGCCGACAGTTCAGGATCGACTTGCGGTTTACCCTTCTGCGGCATCCCACCTTATATATATATATATATACATATATATATATACTGTATATACAGTATATGTTAGGGATGTACCGAATACTAAAATTCACCGAATACCGAATATTCGGTGCAAAACTGTTTGGCCGAATATTGAATACCGAATATTAGTTTTATTTGGGTTATTGGGCGTCACTGTAAAAAATTGAATAGAATTATTATCTAAGAATACAAATATAAAAAGAGAGGAAATTTTATTATTTCCCATCTTCCCACGCACGGGCGAGATGGGGGAGGGTTAACTGACGAATTTCATGGAAAAAAACCCTGGATATTAGTTTAAAACAAAGAAAATTAAAGAACACATTCAACCTTCACTTTCCACAGCAACACAAGGAAAGTTCTGGGAACGCCAACCATGAGTAAGTGAGAACGCCTGGTTTTCATGACATTAATTAAACTTTTAAAAGCCCCGCCCAGTGACTCAGCTGAGTGATTACCACATGTTCGACCATTTGTGGTGCAATGATGAATCGTCGGATCTCAACAATTATGTGAACAGTCAATCATCTCGACTCAATCTTGTGTGGCACATCATTATTTGTTGCATTAATTTAATTTAATGTTTTTTGTTGGTGTATTGCTTAATAAACCGAACTAAGATCAAATCAAACGTTTAATGGACTTATTTAGAATGATATATTATATAATAAGGTCGTAATTTAAAAACCCTAAAGAAGTCTTATAATACTGTGTTTAAGACGTAGGGGGACTATTTGGTTATTTCTGTACGATGTTAAATTGCATTTACCAATAAAATACGGTTGGCTCCATTGTATTTTATTCAAATATTTTCCATATACTTTACACAGATTTATAGAGTGCTCTCAGAAATAGCATTTAATTTTTATTTCAGGTCCATTTTTGTATCATTATCTTTATATAATTATTAAAAGTTAAGATCTAAACGTAGGATTATATGGCAGTATTTTGCTGCCAACTAGAAGAATCCTAAAGCTAAATGCCAAAAATACGGGATGCTTATTTCTCGAGATGGAAAGGATCCCACAAATTTTATTACAATCGGACTCGGCAATCATCTTCGTAATGAACCTTCTGCTCCTTACGAGGCAGCTTTGGCAGAGAAAGAAACTACTACTACTGATGTGTCGTGCCCTCCACCACCAATTTCAGGAATTAGCAAGAACATTAAGTCGGTGTTTCGAAAGCAAAAAGGTGTGGGATATTAATTCAAATAGCTCAAGAGATATACTAAAGTTAATAGATGAAATGACCGCTGCGGACAATCAACCATTTTTTATTGTTGATGATACTCGTTTTAAGAGATTGATTTATGGGTTGGGGCCTCGCTATCCTATTCCCTCCCATAAATATTAAAGCAAAAATGTTATACCACAAATCTATGATTCTGTGCTTTTATGAGTCTTACGACAGATCTGTGGACATCTGATGCTAACAATAAAACCTTTATCAGCTTGGCAGCACATGGAATTAATAGTAAATGTCAACAAAAGCAGTATGTTTTAGCCACCAAAAAATCTACCAGGTTCCCATACTCATGAAAACATTGCAATTGCGTTGACTTCTATATTGCAAGAATGGTCAATAGAGAGAGATCGTGTGCGTGCAGTTGTGCACAAATATGGCCGTAATATTACCAAAGCTGTTCGCGTTCTCAGAATGACTTTTGCTGCTTGTGCGAATCATACTTTAGCACTTGCAATTAATGAAGCCCTTCTTAGCCAGAAATCTGTTTCAGATATATGTGCAATTGCACGCTGAATGTGATCGCATTTTACTCATTCATTTCTAGCCTGTGACGGCTTAATGAAATTCAGAAGCAACATGGAAGACAGACATTACTTGCGTGATTGTTCAGGTTTTAGATCCTCGTTTCAAATTTGCTTGCATTACAGTGCTCGAGTTTGTAAAAAATGAGATAATGTAATATAAATCATGGCGATGAAGCAACTGCTTTTGTTTCACGAGAAGATCAAGAACCTTCGAAAAAGAAGCCGAACCTTCGGGAACCTTCAGTTAACCAAAAACAATATGTGAGTTTGCCTTACATTACCGGCTTAGAAAGAGTAAAACCGTTGACGAAAGATTTTAAGTTTGCTTTGGCGTTCAAATATTCGTCTACCGTGAAAAGTAAATTGGTTAGGAATAACGTTACAAAACAGGAACAAGCCTGTGTCTACAGCATTCCCTGTAAAAGTTGTGATTTAGTATACGTAGGAGAAACTGGAAGAAATATTGAAACCCGTATTAAAGAACACAAATATGCCTTCAGAAGTTGTAATACTAATGCCATTTTTTATCACGCTAGCCAAAATAATCATGCTATAGATTGGGAATCAAGTAAGGCACTTTATAAATGTAATAATTATGTCAAAAGAAAAATAATAGAATCTGTATGTATAGAACAAGAAGATAATTTTAATTTGTGCGAAGGTACTTATAAGTTGGACCCTTTAATGAGATTCTTGGTCAAAAAATCCCTTTTTTCGGTAAAATGCAAACGGAATAATAAACGTAAATGTAAATGTAATAATGGAAGTAATAAATGTGGAAATAAATATAAATGCAATGAATGTAATAATAAACATAATAAAATAAATGTAATAATTAGTGTAAAGGTAATAATAATAAATGTTAAAAAAAAATGTAAATGCAATAATAAATGCCGTAATTATGTCAAAATAATAGAATCTGTATGTATAGAACAAGAAGATAGTTTTAATTTGTGCGAATGTACTTATAAGCGGGACCCTGTAATAAAAATGCCCTTCCGGTGTCGGGAGAACGGGATCTAACCTAGGTGCGAATTTCTTAATGGTTTCTGGATTGTTTCCTTCTCGCCTTTTTCATTCGTTTTTCGGTTTATAATTTCTGTATAATAAACAACAATGTAATAATCAATGTAATAATAAATTTATAATTTCTGTAATAAATATTAATGAAATATTAAATGTAATAAATTTAATAACAAATGTAATAATTATGTAAAAAAATAATAGAATCTGTATGTATAGAACAAGAAGATAGTTTTAAATTTGTGCGAATGTACAGGGTGATCAAAAAGTAACGCAACCCATGGGAAAACGATTTATTTCAGAGCAAGTGCTGGAAGTGGGCACCGTTCTGTGCTTCACACAAGTGGATACGGCGATTCATGTTCTTAAAGACCCTTTGCAACGTTTCCTGTGAAATTGCATCAACACACTTCTGAATCATCGCCTGCAACAGAAGGAAAAAATCAATTATGTGCGTTTCTCCATGGGTTGCGTTACTTTTTGATCACCCTATATTTATAAGCGGGTCCCTTTAATAAAAATGCCCTTCCAGTGTCGGGAGAACGGGATCTAACCTAGGTGCGAATTTCTTAATGGCCCCTAGACTGTTTTCCCTCTTGTTTTTGGTTCATTCGTTTTTCTGTATCCACCCGAAGAGGATGCCAGTGGGCATCGAAACTGTTGTGGAAATAAACTCTGTCTATTAGAGTGGGTTTTTATTATCAAATTTTGACCTTCACGTAGAAAAAAAAGTGAAGTTTTTGCATTTAGTTTTCTATTCTTTGCACCTAAACGCATGCGCAGTGGAGTTAAAAATACGTTGAAATTGTGACACAGTTTATTGAGTGTTCGTATTGATAGGCTATCTCGAAAATAGGGGAAAACAATTGTTATATTTGTGCATTTATTAATTTATTCCATGTAAGCTTAGGTTTTTCATGCATTTATTAATTGTATTGATTCAGCTTGGCCTTGGATAGTAAGGCCTCTAACCCTGAACTCTGAGCCTAGCCTTAGAACTAGACCTCTTGATATATAGTAGACAGTGTCGGATTAAGACCCTTTGGGTCCACTATGCATCAAGACTTTGGGAGCCCTTCCTCGTAGTTTGTAATGTTATAAAAAAACTATAGTATTATACTGAATAACTTTTTTTTTAATATAACAACACTTTTTTAAAGGAATAATAAAACGCATAATACCAAAAACAGGATTATTGTTTTATTATTTCATTTACAATATACATTTTACAACATACATTTGTCTGTGAAGTCCAAGCTTCTACCAAACAAGTGACTTGGATCATCCGAGTCACTTGATGTACGTAATGAAAAAATAATTATATTATGTTTTTAACATTTATGATCGAAGTACATCCAAGAAAATGCCCTGAGTAAGCGAGATTCTTGACCTCTGATCGTAATGTTTGATATAACTATGCATAAAATTCACCTATAAGAAGGTCTAAATGGAAATAAGGGACGGGGAGCAAGAGTCGTGTGACCGGTGTGGCCGCCTGATAACATATGATGTGAATGTAAACAAACCTGTACGTGTACGGAGTGGTATCTGGCAGCCACAGCCCTTTAAAAGTTTGAAATCGTGGTATATTAGCCTGATGGATTTTGGGGGTTTCTGGCCGCCAAAAAAAAAAACCTTTGTACTTATTTATTTATTCTTTTTGTGTCAATAATAATGACTATCTAACAGAACCTACGGGAACTCCCTAACCTTGGGGGCCTCTAGGCACGTGCCTTAACTGTGCCTCTTGGGTAATCCGGCACTGACAGTAGGCCAACTCTAGGAAGGAGTACGGTCCTGATGGTGTTTCTCCTGTTGTTCTCAAGAACAGTGCTTCTGGGCTGACACCCATGCCAAGGCAAACTCTTTCGTCATTGTCTTTCATCTGGTACTTTTCCTTCCTGCTAGAAGTCCGCTTTCATTCATTCTAAATGTTTAATTACTGTGAAATGTCTTATGCATTAGACATTTCAAAATTTACAAAATTGGGACAATTAAACGGCTAACGAAACCTCTACTTCTATTTAGATTTTAGAGTGATAACTTTACGGTCACCTTTGGGATCACTCGTCGGTCAGGGTAAGTCTAGGTTATGTAGGCTAGTTGGCATTGTTATGGGTTGTAGAGGGCTAGGCTAGGCAGGCTGATAAGTGAAGTACGCGTAGGCCTAAACGGTATTGTCGTCACGGCAATCCGTTTTGATTTGGCAGCGAGCGAAGGAAGTTTTTATTGTTATTTTACGCGAGTTGTTATGACACGTTTAACAGAAGAAGACAAGATTATCGTCAAACTTCTTTACAAGTAAAAAGATTTCGGTGCTAAAAGAATAGTAAAATAATATCCTAATAGACATTGCTTTGTACATAGTGTGTCACGTTTGTTGAAAACATTTCGTGAAAGGGAAACTCGTGCAAAAAAGCCGGGAATTGGACGACCGCGTACAGTATACAAGGATCCCAGCAAACATTGAATCTGTAAGTGAACTTGTTTGCAGCCATGAAGACAATCCTCGTTCAAGTTTGAGAGTACGGAGAACTGCTAATCGTACCGGTATTAAAAAATGTTCAGTATAGTATAAAGTTTACAGAGAGGAGGGGCGACAAGCTTGACCTTCGGTAAATGAGGAATCATCGCAAGGAACATTTGAAAGGTTGAAAGTGTATCGAACTGCAAAGAAAGACCTTGTTCTAAAAATTTAAACGCTTCCAAGTGCATCGCATATCTGAACAGTCCAAAATGAAACGTGTACAGTGTTGCCGTCGATTGTTTCGTGGTTTTAAGCCAAGTAACGACGTGTCTATCATTTGGTTTACGGATGAAAAAATTTCACTTTTGAACGTCCTCGAAATACGCAAAACGATAGAGTGAACGCTAACGTAGGAGAAACGTCCCAAAAAGCAGTCTCTTTCGAGAGTGACATTGCTTCAGTCAGTCTGTGATGGTTTCTGTTGGTATTTCTCGTTTAGGAAAAACGTCCGTTGTTTTCGTCGATAAAGGTGTGAAAACTGATTCGAACCATTACTGTGACGATATCTTGAGTGATGTATTGCCTGAAATTGAAAGTTACGATGAGAATTATATTTTTCAGTAAGGCGGCGCTCCATGGCATCGGTTCCGGCCCACCATTGCATACATGCAAGAACAATAACTGGATTTCATTGCGCCGGAAGATTGGCCACCAAATAGTCCGGAACTAAATCCAGTTGACTATTTCATATGGGGATGTTTAGTTGATGAAGTTTAAAGACAAACTATTCAAGATGTCAATCAACTTCGAGAATGAATTTTAACAACTCGGAATGAGCTCGATCAAGACACCATTTCTATAACAGGTCGCCAGTGGCGACAAGGCTATTGGTAATAATGGAAGATACATTGAACCCTTGCTGCGTTAATGTTTAATTCAATTTGTGTTTGATCATTGTAAACTTCTTTAATGTTCAGCCGAGTCTCTAATTACCCTCCTTGTGAACTTTATTTTTTAACAACTATTGTTTAAGTTGAATTTGTAAAAAGAATACTCATCCGATTTAAATAAACTACATCTCATTTTAAGGATAATATAAAGGATTTAATATGATTTCTGTTTCATTTAATTATCCCCAAATTATGGTTTTGTTGGACCACTGAAAAAGGGTGACCAATTCTTTTAGGACACAGTATAGGTATTAAAAGTTTATCAGAATTTCAGAATTAGATTCTGAGGTTGGTTTTTGGAGATTACTGAACTGTAAGACGTAGTCTTCTTCAAATTCTATTCAGTTTGAGTTGACAGAAACAGCTTTTACTGTTAAGTTTACGTATACATATATATATATATATATATAAACGGTCTTAATGCGTCTCGGTGGTGTAGTGGTTAGTCACGCTAACTAAGAATCCATCGGCCCCGGGATCGAGACCCGGGCGGCGCGCAGCAAAACCCAGCTGCTCATCCTTCCACACAATAAAAATAAATTGGTTGGTAGATAAATGGGTACCCTGGGTAGCCTAGTGGTTAAGACGCTGGACTGCTGGTGGGGCGTGGTTCGGATTCCACGTTAAAACTATAGGTCTAAGGTGGAGTGACAAGCTTGACCTTCGTCAGAATGAACAATTTGGGCGGAAGAAAAACAAAAGTTAATCAGGGTTTTATATACATATATAGAGAGAAAGAGAGAGAAAGAGAGAGAGAGATGAACTACGTACGAAAGCTTCACCAGTACTTTGACCCCTTATTGCTTGGCAATGCTGCTGTGAACTGCTCGTACCCTGAAATGGGCGTATGGGCGGAAGAGTGCTCTGTGTAAAAAAGGATGTTTGACTCCTAATACTTCCACTTAAACCATGAATGCATCAATGATTTTATACACACACACACACCCACACACACACACATACATCGCACCTTTTCCTTGTCTTTTGCAACTTTGCCGGTGAACCACCTCCTTCCAATCACGACCGAATGAAAACATTACATTTCGTGTTTGCTCTTTACTGCTGCCTTGTGAACAACTTTGCTCCTCTTTATGCATGATCTCTTGCGGAGCGCGAAACCCAATTTGTGTTCGCCGTTGCTTCTATTCCCTCTTGGTTTAAATTAATCTATTTGATACGTTCAGTGGCATTTTATGTACGAAATAAATAAGTTCCCTTTTTTGTTTGTCTTTGTTTCACTAAACAATATAATCAGAGAATAGACGACGTTCTATCTTTACTTTACTTATATATATTAATATATATATATATTATATATATATATATATATAATATATATATTGAAATTATAAAAGGTACAGACAGAGGTACAAAGACATAACTTAAAATCCCAATAAAAATAGAATTAAATTACGGTAAAATTAAAATTAAAATGGTTAAAATTTAGATGGGATTAAAACCTATAGAAAAAAAAAGTTTACCCTTAATATAGTATGCAATACTGTAGTCCAGATCATTCAGTTCTGGACTTGACTTGAATTGGTAAATAGATTTTAGTAACCTAAGGTTACTTAGCTGATCTTTTTCCGTGTCTCATCTATCCTGTCCAACATGCTTTCAAACACACACTTCTCTCCCTATCCCTCACTACATACACATCCATCTTACACACTACATAATCTTTTCAAAATTAAAAAAAAAAAATTATGATTCCACTTTTCACTTCTCCACCCGCTTCCCAAAGCGTCCTTCACAACAGTCGCTTTATGATTCGCGTAGGACGGCTATGGGACACCTGACCTCTGATCTTTCTGCTATATCTGATTGGGGCAGAGAAAATCTTGTGGCTTTCAATGCCTCAAAAACTCAGTTCGTCCATCTGTCTATTCGTCACAATCTTCCACATGACTATCCCCTTATCTTCAACAACACACAACTCGATCCTTCCTCTTCTCTTAACATTCTTGGCGTTTCCTTTTCTCGTGATCTTTCCTGGAAAGATCACGTATACTCTCTTTCTAAAACAGCTTCTAAGAGGTTAGGTGTGCTGTACCGCCTCCGCAGTTTCTTCACCCCGACTCAATTGCTGTCTCTGTATAGGGGTCTTGTTCGCCCATGCATGGAGTATGCTTCTCATGTGTGGGGTGGTTCAACCTACACAGCCATACTTAACCGGGTGGAATGAAAGGCTTTTCGTCTCATCAATTCTCCGCCTCTTACTGATTGTCTTCAATCTCTATCTCTCTTCGCCGCAATGTTGCCTCACTCTCTCTTTACTATCGTTATTATAACGGACACTGCTCTTCTGAATTCTCTAACTGCATGCCTCCTCTTTTAAGGAGAGCACGCAGTACCAGACTTTCTACACTTTCTCATTCCTTTTCTGTCCAACTATCTAATGCAAGGGTTAATTGGTATTTTCAGTCTTTCATCTCCTCAACCTGTCAACTCTGGAACAATCTTCCTCCTGTCTATGACCTCCCATCTTTCAAACGCAGAGTGTCTAGGCATCTCGAAAACCCCGGACCTTGATTTTGGCTCTCTTCTTCTTCTATGGGAGGGGCGCTTTTGCGGGCACTGCCCTTGGCCCCTCCTTCATGTATAAGAAAAATATATGCTTTGTCCATAATATTAAAATGTGAAATGCTAAATGGATGGTTATGTTTTAAAAGATGATCCGGGATGGTTGAATTCGTTGGTTGGGCCAATTTAGAACCATTCCTGTGGGTCAACCCCGAATGCTGATCCATTCTGTATTTGAATTGGACGTATAAACACTAGACGAACGCAGTTATCTGGGTACAGAATCTTTATATAAAAAATTATGAACCAATTGTCAGTTTATTATTAGTGAAATTAAATCTAAAATCGATTTGCGAAAAATATTTGGTCAAATCTTGGGGCAATTCTTTTACTAAATTTTACAGATTTTTAACTTTACAGTCATAAACCGAAAGGAAACATATTGCATTTGTTTAAACACAAATTACAGTTAATCTAGGACTATACTGATTACCTATAAGACCTTTTTAACTGATTTATTTAAAAGGTACAAAGGATAAGAATTTGTTCTGAACTATAATTTCCAGAAATTCCACATCGTTGTGAAAAGTGATGAATGAGGAACGCGTATGATAAGCCCTATGGAATAAGGTTCTAATTGAGTCGATCTTAAAATTAAAGGGAAACATATTAAGAAGTTGGTTGGCAGCCTCGTAAAAGCAACTTTCCTGAACGATGACTTTTCAAATTTACAGTCCTATCTTGTAATTTTAGATCACGAAATGATAAAGAGGAATGATCCTCATTTTCGTAAGTAAATATTAATATTTGGATGTTGACTTTAAATAATTTAAAAACTCATCCGTATGGTTAATGTTATTAAATAAAATAAACGTGTCATCCACGAACACCAACATAAACGTAAGGAAATAAAATTATGGTCTCTGCGTTTCTTTCCATCCTGAAGATACGGTTCCGAGGAAAAAACGTATTTGATGACCTACGAATATATATCAAGTATTCCCCCAAAAATGTTAAAACAGAATAAAGGAAAGATCGAATCCGACCAAACCACAAAAACCCGATCGAACCACAAAAAGCAAACCGACTCGACCCAGCATGAGCAAAGTGCTTATATAGAAATAACTGATAAAAGTTTAGTAAAAAATCAGGTCTGAAATGACCGTGACCTCCAGAAAGCAGTTATATTTAGGAGCCAGTAATCGGCAACGAGTACATACTACTAACTCCGAGAAAAACTTGGGCCCAACGTATTTTCTAGACACAATAAGACCAAGAAGGTAAAGTACTCAAAACCGCAATACTTAAAAAAAGAAAACCCCGTCATAAAACCTAATAATGACCAAACCCTTGCCAAAATTCATCACAAACTTTCCATCTCTCTCTACTCTTTAACTGCGAAAGCTTCCCATCGCATCAAAATGACTCATTCTCGCACTACCATTCATTAAGGAAGAATACGAGATATATATATTTTACCTTCAGTATTTCACGTATGCATCCGAAAGTGCAACTCCTTCAGGATATAAATTATACCAACCAATTACGAGAACGACGTCTAAATTGAGGGCAAATAAAAATCTCCTTTAAACAAAAATCAAAAAAGTTTTAGGAAACCTTCAATGCCACAACGGAAACATTTATGAAAAACTGGAAATAAATTTTCGTTCGTCCTTTGCATATAAAAAATAATAATAATAATAATAATAATAATAGCAATAATAATAATAATAATAATTGATGATTAGTACTAAGAAATTAACGTGGTACTATCTTTAGAATAAATAAATATTACTGAATAACAGCACAATATGGATGAACAAACATTAGATTCTAATAGATTAAATTCTAATTAGATTCTAATAAATTACATTCTAATTAGATCCTAATAGATTCAATTTTAATTAGATTCTAATAAATTAGATTCTAATTAGATTCTAATAGATTAAATTCTAATTAGATTCTAATAAATTAGATTCCAATTAGATTCTAATAAATTAAATTCTACTTGGGTCTAATATATGAGATTTTAATTAGATTCTAATAGATTAAATTTAAATTAGATTCTGATAAATTAGATTCTAATTAGATTCTAATAAATTAAATTCTACTTGGGTTCTAATATATGAGATTCTAATTAGAGTCTAATAGATTAAATTTAAATTAGATTCTAATTAGATTCTAATAGATTAAATTCTAATTTGGTTCTAATATATGAGATTCTAATTAGATTCTAATAGATTAAATTCTAATTAAATTCTAATTAGATTCTAATACGAATATGAAACATATAACGGGGCAAATCATTACAAAATTATGAAAAGCAAAATCTTTAAAACCAACTAACTGACAAAACGCGCAAACGAACATTTATATAAAATATAAAGACATATTTTCTCTCTGAAGCAAATTTCCTGTAGGAAATAAAATTTTTATGAGCTTTACCTTCATAGAAGGAAAAAATAGTGATAAAAGTTTAATAACGACTTGAAGGCAGGCGAATGGGCCTCTTTAGGAGCCATCAAGCAACAGAATTTTGCGCTTGATGACAAGACGCAAGGAAAAACAAATTATTTCCTATTTTTAGCTAATACCCGGCGAGGCATGTTATCTACATGGACTCCCTCAAGCCTGGCAAAGGCATAAAGGGTAGTTATACATGAAATGTATTAAACGAAGCATATATATATATATATATATATATATATGAAGGGTTGACAAAAGAAAATAGACTCCACGATAATTGTCCTCAATAACAAATGGTAACTTTCATCGATGGAATGTCAGAACGTGTGTCACCTTTCATAATGAAAAAGGGGAAAAGCAGCACGATTCTAAATATATTGATTTAAAAATCTGTTACTATTCATTGACTTTTATTATCCAATCAAAAACTATAGGGAAAAAAAAGGTGTCTATTTATTTTGTCAACCCTATGTACATACTCACAATTCTCTCCATTGGCGTGTATATAACCTTTGTTTTTTTATATATTTTATATATAACCTTTGGTTGACTTCCGCCCGAATTGTTCATTCTGACGAAGGTCAAGCTTTTCACTCTAACTTAAACCTACAGTTTAACGTGGAATCCGAACCACGTCCCATCAGCAGCCCAGCGTCTTAACCACTAGGCCACCTAGGCTACCCATTTATCTACCAACCACTTTCTTTATTGTGTGGAAGGGTGAACAGCTGGGTTTTTGCTGTGCGCCGGCTACTCGGGTCTCGAACCCTGGGCCGATGGAATCGTAGTCAGCGACGCTAACCACCACCACCGAGGTGTATATATATATATATATATATATATATATTGAACAGATGTGAATGGGTTCAAACTAGGGAGGAAACACCTCACAATCTTAATGGTTTTGCTACCGATAATGTCCCTAGTTTCCTTCAGGGTTGCAAGGGACCTTAATATAGGGCAGTGGTGGCGAACCTTTTTTGCTGGCGGGTCATTTTTGTTACTTTTGATTTTTAAAAAAACGAAATTGGGTCACAATAATTTATTTACTATTTTTAGTGAAAAACTTGTTGGATTTTAGCTGCTAATGTTTTGATCCGAGGTTTATATTTAGTTATCTTTAGTCTCACACATGTAACACTCATATCTGTGCCAAGGCGATTCCTAGTGGTGGATTTGACGAAATTCATGGCGAAAAACAAATGTTCACATGAATAAGATGAGCCATACATTGCTAGTAGAGCTAATGCTAGCTTTTTCAATGATGCAAAAGAATTTGGTAAAGCGTTCCAGTCTGCAAGAATAAGATTCTCTACTCTTTCTATTGATTGTTGTTCTCTGGTTACACCGAAAATTGACAGAAAATATTAAAAGGCAGAAAATATTACAAATTAAAGTCATATTTTATTTAAATAAGAGCTCGTGGGTCACTAAAAATTGCCTCGTGGGTCAGTGCTTGACTCAGCACTTTACTAATCTTCATGGCCTTAATCACTTTTTCAGCCTCATACATCCCCAGAAGTATGGTCGGTCTGAATCAGGGGTTCTGAAAGTCTCACTTGTGAAGGGCCATGTCAAAGGGGGAGCGCTGGGTATCGGGTCGCGTACTGACAATATCTTAAAATTTTACACATGTAAATTCAGGTAATACATAAAAACACAAAATAAATTATTTACTTTTTGAAAAATGGAATCACCCTGTTTATACAAATAAATTATACAGTAATATCACTTTAATTTTGTATAAGTTCTATTGGGCCGTGGGACACATTTGGCCCGCTTCAGGCATAGAGTCAGCTCGAGGGACGCATTTGGCCAGCAGAAAACAATTTGGGAATCCATTCTCTAAATGGTTGGAAATCATTTTATTATAATAATTTGTCAACAGAAGCCGAAGCCATATTTCTCTTTCAAGTGAGAAATGTTTAATTATTGTATAAATTGTACAGTATTTATTTATTAATTTATTTATTTACTCGTTCACGCATTAATTTCTCGTACAACTGGGGAAAAAAGTTCGCCGAAAAAACAAACGAAATTTTAGAACACGGATAATATTTTTGTTATTATTTATTATTCCCGACAACCTTTTATCCACAACCGTACATCAAGAGCATCCTTTTTTTTTACGCAGGAAGGAGGGGGCCAAGGGTGAATTCCTGCAAAAGGGCGCTCCCCCCCCCCCATCATAGAAGAAGAAAAGAGCCAAAATTAAGATCCAGAATTTCACTGTAAACTGTAATGTCAACTGCATTCCACCTCTACTAAATATATCCTCTTTTTTAATTATTTTACAGTACAAGCAAAAATTAATGGGTATATAACATAATAATGATGATAATAATGATAATAATGATAATAATGATAATAATAATAATAATTAAAATAATAATAATTAATAATAATAATCTTTATTCAGAAAGAACACACATTACATAAGCTATACATTTTATCCATTTAGGTTCACACAATGTTGGCATTAACGTTTAATCTTTTTTTTTTTTGTGACAAGTAGTTTAATTACAGTATTCTTATCTGAATATGCCGTTGGGGAAGTATGACGACACCTTTTCAGGCAAAAATCTTTGTGATTCATTTCTATTTTCAAAAAGGAAAATAAGAAATATAGAATTAGTAAAAACAATGAAAATAAAGTTCCATTTAGTTAACTCCGTCATTACAAATGGAAATTGAAATAATCCTTAAAATAATAGAAAAAGGAAGAGAAAAACAACAAGGTATGATAATAGAAATAATAAATAGAAATAATAGATAAGAAAAATGGCAAAAATTACGATAATAATAATAATAATAATAATAATAAAATAATAATAATTAATTTCTAATATTATAATTTAGAAATGATGATACAATTTTAAAGTTACAAAAATATGGATAAATGCGGCATATTATAAATATGACGTAATATAATAGAAATTTGTAACATAATTTATATAATTTGCGACTGCAGCTTTTTAAAGATTGTGAATTTTGCATATATAATTAATAGATGATTTTCACTGTTTAGCAATATTTACAAGTTGCAATATATATATATTAATATATATATATATATATATATATATATATATATATATATACAAGGTGTTTCAGGAGGAAAGGTCAACACTTCGGGAGGTGATAGTATCGGTCATTGTGAGAAAAAAAGTTCATATGAACATGTGTCTAATGTCTAATTCTGAATGGTTACGGAGATAGAGCTGTTTGAATCTACAAATACAAAAGCATTGTTAATGGTAATCAAGAAAGAGAAACCAATTACTGTTTCTAACATTTAATGTTTAAACATTGGCATTTTGAATGGTATCAGATACAGAAATGACAAATTTGTTACAGTTTACAATACGTTTTCCAAAATCCCACCGTTAACCTCAATGCACTTTGCAACTCGTGTGCGAAGATCGCGTGTTGTTCGTCTGAGTCGATCTTGACGTTCCTTTATGCGGGCTGCAGCATCCAAAATGCGCGCGAGCAATTCGTCTCGTGTACCCACCTTTCTTCTGTAAACTTGACTTTTCATCCAACCCCACAAACAATAATCTAACGGAGAGAGGTCTGGAGACCTTGGTGGCCATTGAATGGGACCACCGCGGGGGAGGAAGAGCTGCGCGCGCATCAGATTCAAACAGCTCTATCTCCGTAACTATTCAGAATTAGACACATGTTCATATGAACTTTTTTCTCACAATGACCGATACTATCACCTCCCGAAGTATTGACCTTTCCTCCTGAAACACCTGTATATATATATATATGTATATATATATATAATACAGGGTGAGGCAGAAGTAACCGGGCAGCTTTTTGATGTTTCAGCTTTGGAAGTTTCTAGCAATAATTGCATCGATTACGTAACACCCGATAGCCTAGGCTAAACGGGTAGCCTAGCTAGGCTAACCGTTTAATTCAGTTTGTCGCAGCTGGTGGTTGTGAACACATCTTATTTCGGTCAATTTTTAAAGCCCCAATTATGGCAAAGGCGAGCAACCAACGCTTTACAATGGAAGAACGTGTCTTCATTGTAAAAAAATTTTACCGAACGGACAACAAGAGCGAGACATGCCGCCGATTTAAAGAAAGATTTGATCGTTCAATAAAAAGAGACACGGTAGCCAGCCTCATCAACGCTTTGAATCAACAGGTTCATGTGAAGATCTTCCAAGACCAGGACGACCAAGGTCTGTCTGTACCGACGAAAACAAGCAGATTTTGAAGTTGCTTTCGCTCGTAGTCCACGGAAGTCCACCAGACGAGCTGAGCAAGAACTTGGCATCTCACAAAGATCAATTATAAGAATGCTACACGATGCCCACTTGAGGCCATATCGTCCACACTTGCTCCATGCACTGAACGAAGATGATCATGACCGTCGCGTGGAGTTTTGTGAGATCTTTCGACAACTCTGTGCAATGGACGCCACCTTTCCTGAAAAGATCATCTGGAGTGATGAAGCATCTTTTAAATTAAATGGCCACGTCAACCGACATAATTCTGTCTACTGGGCAAGTGAAAATCCTCACCTAATCCTCGAGAAGGAATTCAACACCATCGGTGTCACGGTTTGGATTGGGATCTGTGCTTCTGGTCTGGTCGGTCCGTTCTTTTTGAAAAAACTGTGACAGGCGCCAACTACGTGGCGATGCTCAACAATAATTCCTTCCAAAAGTGGCAACCTGGCCACACATTCGTGAGATGTGGTTCCAACAAGACGGAGCACCACCCCATTACAGCCACGCTGCGCGCGATTGGCTCGATGAGCACTTCCCTCAGAGATGGGTTGGACGCCGTGGTCCCATAGATTATCCTCCTCGATCTCCTGACCTTACACCTCCAGACTTTTTTCTTTGGGGTGTGCTGAAGAATTCGGTCTATGCTGAAAAACCAAGGACCATTCAGCAGCTCACTACGAGAATTGTGAATTCTTGCGCAGAAATCAACGAAGATTTGTGTCGAAGTGTGTGCTATTCTGTGGTAGACAGATTTTCTAAATGCATTGAAGAACGTGGTCAGCATTTCGAACACTTGCTCTAATCATGCTTTATATTGTTCTAGTATCATGTACATTGTAATTTCTTAATTTGTGACTAAATTTCAATAAACATTTACTTTGGAATAAGTGCTTATTGACTGCCCGGTTACTTCTGCCTCACCCTGTATATATATATATATATATATATATAATATATATAATATATATATATATAATATATATGAGGGGCGACAAGCTTGAATTTCGTGAAATGAGGAATCATCGCACTGAACATTTGAAAGGTTGAAAGGTATATATATATATATATATATATATATATATATATATATTATAGGCCTATATCGTCGCTTATATCTTAAAAGGCCTTAGCTCGCAAAAAGTAAATTGTTCAGGAAACAAGAAAAACTGTGTTGTTGCTGTTATTTGTATATTTTTTGAAAATTTGTATCAATGCCAAAAATGCTTTCTGATTGGAGGAGAGCTAGGCCCTTTTGAGACAAGGTGCAGAACACGAAAACGAACCAGTCTTTCGATAACAACTTTTTTTTTTTAAATTTTCGAGCTAGAACCTTTCAAGATATAAGCGACAATATATATATATATATATATATATAATATATATATATATATATATATATACATAATATATATACATATATATATATATATATATATATATATATATATATATACTTACATACATTAATAGGAGTTAATAAAGCGTTTCTTTAGTGATTTGCGAAACGAAATTAATGATGGTGCTTGTCTGACATTTATAGGTATAGCGTTCCAAATGTCTGCCCTTTTGTAGGAAAGAGCATATCCTGTAATTTGCATTGAATAATTTGGTTTATGTATGAAGTCATTGGGAAACCTTGTATTATGATTATGATTGGTCTGATTGGAGCCGGGGGGGGGGGGGGGGGGGAAATCGCCCTTTGAATGGGGCGAAGTATAGTTTCTATTATTAGCAACTTTGTACATACTGATACCAGCAATAAGTTTATAAAAGTTATTTAGTTTTAGACTATTTAACTCTCTAAACATTGGAAACGTATGAGATTGTCTGTTATCATTGTTTGAGAGAGTTTGTAAGCATTTTTTTTTTATGGATTACTTCTAGCGGATATCGTATATATCGTTTGTACTGTAATTCCATATTCCATATTGTATTCCATATTCCATGATGTAATACTTTTTGCGGATATCGTATATAATCGTTTGTACTGTAATTCCATATTCCATATTGTATTCCATATTCCATGATGTAATTACTTCTTGCGGATATCGTATATAATCATTTGTACTGTAATTCCATATTCCATTTTGTATTCCATATTCCATGATGTAATTCCAAATTGTAGATGTGAATGAATAAATGAGTATACAGTGTGAGGATGGATGGCATTTTGGGGAATTGTTTATTTTAGCTTAAAATATTACGTAGAGAGAAATCTAGATAGTTTTGATCTGATATGTTATGTCTGGTTTTGAAATTTAGTTTGTCATCTAACTTGATGCCAAGAACTTAACTTCATTTACTTTTGCAAGAGGAGTGTTTCCAACTATTAATGGAGGGTGCGCGATTACAGGTTTTTTGAGTTACAATCATACATGATGATTTTGTCAAGTTCAGTAAAAGCTTATTTCACACATCCACTTATAGACATGATCTAATTTGCCTGTTCACTTCGTTCATTAGGTAACTGATATCGTGGTGTGTAGAAGTGAATGTTGTATCATCTGCATACTGAGTACAGTTCAACGTTGTTGATCGATAAAAATCATTTACATTCATTAAAAAAATGTGGAACCCCACTTTCCAATTCAGCATATCCTGATGAAATGGTATTTACTTTAACATACTGGTGACGATTAGAGATATATGACTTAAACCAATTTAGAATATTCTTCCTTATACCGTATGTGTTTAATTTATATACTAAGATATCATGTGAGAGCGTATCAAAGGTTGAGGAAAAGAAAGATTGTGTGTTTTTTATAGTTTATATTTTATAGATATTTTAATAGCATGCTGACAACGTCTTCTGTGGTGTGGCCTTCTCTAAATCCAAATTGCGTTTTGGCTAGTAGAATGTCTTATTTAGCTAAGAATTTGATTTGTCTATTGCAGCGGTTCTCAAACTGGGGTACGGCATACCCCCAGGGGTATTCGAGGGAATATTAGGGGGTACGTGAAGGGGTCCTGAACATATGACCCTTTTAATTTTATATACGATCAACAAACGGCCACGAGTCACACGGGCGTAAAGAAAGTAAAAATCGTCTGTCTCTCTCGAAAATCCTGAAAATCCCGTGAAAGAATTCAAGGGGTACAGAAGAAGAAAAAGTTTGGGAACCGCTGGTCTATTGTGTACAATTCTTTGAAATACTTTACTTAAAGTTGGTAAGACGGAGATTGGCCGGTAATTGGATGGAAAATCAGAGTTTTCTGAGTTGAATACTGGACAAACCCTGGCTATCTTCAGGTAATCAGGGAATACACCTTGTATTATTGACTCATTCATAAGTCTTGTGAGCGGGTTTGCTGTATCATCTGATATTAGTTTTTATATTTTTATTGGAACTGAACTGATAGCTACGCTTTTAGTTTTTAAGTTTTTCAATATGGCTGAGGTTTCGTTTGGCAAAATTGGTTCAAAGAAGAATGTATTTGGTGTGGGTTGTGGCATATATT
The DNA here is from genome assembly GCA_023014485.1 of Bathynomus jamesi. Classification (NCBI taxonomy): domain Eukaryota; kingdom Metazoa; phylum Arthropoda; class Malacostraca; order Isopoda; family Cirolanidae; genus Bathynomus; species Bathynomus jamesi. Next base: position 326,978 of record JAJOZX010000196.1, read on the forward strand.
GTTGGTAGTTAGTGTCTGATTCTGGAATGGCTGTTGCCATGTTGTGTCCTATTTTTGAAAAAAACCTGTTTAATAAATTAGCCATATCTTTGGAATAATTTTTGGAAATTCCATCCTGTGATAACGAAGATACGGGATTTGTCTTTTCTCTTTTGGCGTTAACTAAAACCATTAAAGTATCCCACAATCCTTAGGATTAGATTTTTGTTGGGCAATTTTAGAACAATAATGGCCCGCTTTTGCGGTTTTAATGAGCGAGTTTTAGTCTGTTGCAATAATTTTTATACGTTTGTTCATTGCTAATATCATTCTTTCATAATTTATAGAGTGAATGTTTATAGTTTATGCTTATATCGAGGGCTGGAGTGATCCAGTGGTTAAAATTATTTTTTGACACGAGTTTCGACTTGATAGGAAAATTAGTATTAAATACATCCATTAGTGTGTTTGAGAATGTTTGAAATTTTGTTTCTATGTCACAGTTACTTTCCGCAGGGCCGGCGAGAGCTGCCACAGGCCCCGGGAAAGGATTGGTATATGGGCCCCCTGTTTACTCAGTATTTTATTATGAATGTTTTTTTGTGTACATAACAAGCAAACTGATTACATGTCAAAGTCACTATTCAAAACATACAGTATAAATAAACAACTCAGAAGAAAATGACCATTTTATTTTTCGAATCAATTATATTAATTCTATCACCATACAATTTACAAATGCAGTACCAGTCCATGCAGGCAAGACAATTGTTTACTGCAAGATTTTCATAATTAGAAGTGTACTTTCTTTGCCTTCTCTCTAGCAAAGTGGTAAATGATTCTGATGAAATTTAAAGTACGGGCTAACTGGCTTTCAATTACAATGGTTCCCAGATCTGTCAGTCGGTCTTGGGCATTGGTGGACCGCAGACAATATTTTATCTGGTTCAGTTTGACTATGATAATCTCTATAAAATGTATGTTCATTAATTATATTTCCTCTCTGTTATTTAATCAATTGCTTTATTAATATTTTTAGATTTTATCCTCCCTCTTTCCGGGCCCCCTAGAGGTCCGGGCCCAGGGGATTTATCCCGTCTTCCTCTCCCTCTTGGCGGCCCTGCCGATCAGTCAAAACTTGATACTTCTCTGATAAATTTCAATTTATTATTATAGTTGTGAGGTCTATAGTCAATTTTCACTTTCTCCTGTACATGTAAATGGTTAATTAGCATTGTATATGTGGACAGATGGTCCGTAATATGTAGTAGGAGACTAGGAGTGTACCTGACGTACAGTCAAGGGAAGATCGCACCCAGAATTGGTGTAATAAAGTAGAGTCTTCTATGTACTACGTCGTCTTGTTGGCTTAGTTATGGTTAAATTAAAGCCCTTTGCAGTGAAGAGATTGTAGAAGAAATCAGCATTAGTATTTTAGCAAGATCGATGTTTAACTCTCTCGCAATGATGCAGTTATTGTCGATATGATTAGACGTTAAAGTCGTATCTATGCTCCCAATAAACGTTGACAAGTTGCCGTTTGGTGGTCGGTAGATGCCTAATATTGAATAGGAAATATTATTATTTATATACACCTCAACTGTTTGGGTTTCAAAATGATCATTTATGCCTGTCAGTTGTTCAATACATTTGATTAGTGTCTATAAAAATACTTACTCCGACGCCTCTGTTATTATTTCTACATATATGGTGGCTCGTGTGTAGTGGTATATTAAAAAATTACTTATCATTTAACAGGGTCTCGGTCAATATAATACACGTAAATTTATACTGTAACAATTTTAGATTGACCTTCAACTCATCAAAGTGATTTGGAAGGCTTCTAATATTTAAGTTCAAAACAGATATTTTTCCAGTTACTGAATCGCTCCTTTAAGAAGGCATCTATTGGCACAGAGGTGCTATTTATTGTATTTTGAGACTCAGTGATTTTATTCACAGATGTAAGAGTACGTAAAGTGTTAATCATAGAGGAAGTTATAAAAGCCAATAAAACGAAAATAGAAGTTACTAATAGAAGTTACTAATAATACTTATAATAATTTAGAAAAGATTAAAAAAAGGGAATTAAAAATTAAGAGGAAGAAAGAATAACAGGGAAATAATATTGAAAATAAGGATAAGGAATGAAAAAGTAATAAACAATGAAATATATAATAAAGCAAGAACTAATATTATGTAAATAACTCCGTAGATTTGTAGTGCTATAACAATATTTAAAGGGATATACCCTGAGTTACGCTCAAGGCTCAGTTATTCGTATGTGTTGTCGGAAATTATTTTAGTAGGATTTAGTACAAATAATTACTTTTTGTCCCACTGCACTTTTCCGAACCGCGTCTTCCCTTCTCTCACGTAACTGGTCTTTATAAGTTTTTCTGTCTTAAGTTTTAGCCTTTTGTCATATATTTCTTATCTGTCATCGCAAATTGATTCACTAATAAATATATTACGTTTGATTTGGATGAAAACACTTCTAATTTCAGACTTCTAATGAGGATCGCAAAGGTTAAATTTAATTAAGCTTTTAGCACCATCATTGCTGAGTTTTTCCAACTCGATGCATTTGGGTAGTGATATTTAAGCGAAGCTTATCCCTTATCGCTTCTGTAACCACTATTAGAATTTTTGTTTTGGCTCCCTCTGGGATAAAAATCACATCCGTTATTCAGAGGTCGACCTCGATGTAACGGATGAACGCAGTGTAAAATATAATAATAATAATAATAATAATAATAATAATAATAATAAGTATTCTCTATGTCACTTGAAATGTAACACGACATGTGTTTGTTTTTGGAACCATTTAACTTGCTTCGTAATGGCAAAGCTCATATAATGGGAAGACCCTATAGCTTTACATTGACTTTGAACCACTGACAGTTATGAATGCAATGTATGTTTAAAATCTGACCTTTCGATTTTCAAATGACATTTTTACTTTTTGCGAGCGTGATAGGTGTCTTTTAAATTTTTGAAAGGACATTTCTTTCAGAGGACATTTCTTTCAGAGGACATTTCTTTCAGAGGACATTTCTGTACCCGGAACTTCATTTAGGATAAAAAACAATAACACCCTGTTCATAAAATTTTATCAATTATAACAACATAAAATATTAAAAGTCCTTTAATTCTTCGAAAAGGGTTATGTAGTGGCTACTGTCGTAACATCGCTTCCCGTCGATCAGCAAAGTTAAGCGACATTGGGTCTGGAAAGTAGTTGGATGGGAGACCGTCCTTTGCGTTCAGATTATGTAGCGACCAGTGGTTCGGATCCTACGTAAAGCCGTAGGTCCCCCGAGTCAAATGACCTTTACGAACGAGGTCAAATAACCGCAAAAAAGAAACAACACATCTGGCCACTGAATGCAAGCTCAAATCTACTTGGAGGTGACCAAAGACTCCTGATATAAATAAGTGGTTTTGATATTTGGGCAAAGCAAACCTATATCTATTAATATCCTATATTAGTGTCCCATTCTCCCTATAATAAAAGCAAGGAAGTTAATATATAAGTCACAGGCTAATCACTAAATATAGCCTGTTAAGTCTAATATATATATATATATATATAAATTATGTGAGCTATTTGCTTTTATGTATTTTGGTACGCTTCACATTAAACCTCAACAAGATATTTGAGTTTGAAAATAATTTTTTATAGCCTAAGGCTTATAAATATATGATCGGTCAAATTGTCAAAATAAGACTTTTCTAATAGGTTGACAGTCATTAGACCCAAAGCTAAAGGTTTAATTCTTCCTAATATTATTAAAAAAATCTTTGCCATTTGGTTGGTTCAGTAAGCTAACTACCGCATGGTAAGGCTGGGCTAACCATTGGTGTGTGTATACAATATATGAAGCACAGTACTTATTGGAAAACACAAATCAACGTATCAAGGCATCTCGGTATCAGAGAAAGCTACTACAGGGTGTCTCAGAAGTCGGGCACAACCGATTCAGGTTATCCGCACCTATAAATATGGTGCGCGACTTCTGAAACACCCTGTAAAATGAAATACAGTCGTTATTAGGTCGGATGAATTATCAATTCAGTTGACTTTTATATAAACGTAAATTGTATTATCGAAAGCTCAGTTATGGGAATTGCTTTGTTTTCTTCTACTCGTGTATATATATATATATATATATATATATATATATATATATATATAATCAGAATAGTCGAGCTTCACAATTATTCATGTCATTGTAAATTGAAAAAATTTATTTATTTTATTATTATTAATAAAGGTTATTCTATCTATCTATCTATCAGAAACAATGTAAGTTTTAAATAATAGCAAAAAGCTAAAGAAGTATACAAAAATCAGCTCTAAAATATCAACGATTAGTGGTCGAGTGGATTCCGTGGCTCGCTCGCAAAGTTTGTATCGTCAGAAACACGAGTTCGAATCCCACCAAGGTATGTTTATATCTAATATACTTAGTGTTAAATATTAAATCTGTGTTAAAATGTTGCTCCCGATAACATGTAAGTATAAAATAATGTATGCAAATACAGTCTGTAAGAGAAGAATGTAATTGAAATTACCTCTAACGGATGGCGCCACATATTCAAATACTTTGGAAAGACTTCTGAAAGAATTCTAAGATTTAGCATTAAAAGTACGAGGGAAAGCCTCCCTTTAAAAGTACATTGGAACAGTAAAAGTGTAACTACACTGACGAACTTTGAGACAACTTAAGAAAGCCTTTTGAAAGCCTTTTTATTCTGCGTAAAATGAGTTTCAAAAAGGCTGGTGAAAGTCTTCAGAGCTTTCAAAAAAGTATTAAAAAAGTGCGTGCGTGATCTACAAAAGAGTTATTTATAAGAAATTCTTTTGAAAACTTTTTTTTTGCGTTGGATGAAGGGTCCAAAAAGAGATTTGGTTTATCTTAATTAAAGAATTATTTCGCTAAGCATTATTTACCTCTTAAAGAGTTAGTCACGTTTCTTGGATATATATATATATATATATATATATATATACACCACACAGTATAATTAATGTAAAGAATGACACTTGTATAGAAGAACGTTCCGCACAAGATGAGGAGGGAGAACGAACAAATGAAAAATGAGGTAACACCCGGGAATCGAACTCGGGATCTTCCGATTGCCGGTCAGATATGCTATCCACTACACCATGGGCCTCGATTGATCAGAAATCGTAATTCTCCTACATACGAGCAGAAACCAATGCCCTGAGGCATATATATATATATATATATATATATATATATATATATAAAATAATGATTATGTTTTCATAAACGTTAATAATTTACTGTTCTCCCTATTTACCGATATTTTCTACACGAAACCATGGCATTTCCTACTGTAAACAGGGTGTCCGACGAGATCAAGATACAATAAACGTTGATTATTAATTGATAATTTTAAATTATGGGTGGGACTTTCAGTTAACTGTTAATTTAACTATATGAGAGAGAGAGAGAGAGAGAGAGAGAGAGAGAGAGAGAGAGAGAGAGAGAGAGAGAGAGAGAGAGAGAGAGAGAGAGAGAGAGAGAGAGAGAGAGAGATAAAATATTTAAGTAATTTGTATTACGTTATCTACCTTATACATTTTTATAATTTTGCGCTACAATTTGATTACATTTTACACCCATAACAAAAAGAAGGACTGAGATTTTGTATACAAAAGTGTCGAGAACTCCTCTTTTGACTTTCTCATAGAACCCTTCTACAGACACTTCGCTATTGGTTAAATGAAGGCTGTTATCTGTAAGCTTTTATGTGATTGGTTACCTTTAAAAAAAAAAAATCTTAATTCTTCCCTCTCAAGTCACTTTTCAAACCTAATCAGAGTTTGTTCCATCAAATAATTAACAATTTTAAACACAAACATTTTAATTAACAATTAATTAACGTAAAACATTAAAAATAATAATTAATTATGGATTAATTAATAAAAATTATATTAAAAACAATAATATTTTCTTCTCATTTACTGTTCACTCATCAAGAGGAGAATATTTTGGGACCCAATTTTTTTTTTTTTTTTTGTTCTGGTCTTGTCAGATGAAAATTTTACTGTTATTGATTTCAGTATTTTTATTTTTGGTTTTTGAGGTTTGAGGACGAAAGAAATTTTTTAAAATTAAATTCCAAAATTGAATTTTACAATCTTCATATTCTTCTTTTCTGTATTTGACAATTTCTTGGAAACGAATTGTCGGTGAATTGATTTTTAACAAAAAGGTCAGAGATATTTTAACATGTTCGCTCGACAAGAAATCTGTACGGAATTCATTGTTAATGACTACTTTGAAAAAAAATTTCAGATTATAAAACAAACATAGAATAGGATATACGGATATACTGTATATGTTACATACAGACTGTGCACGGAACAAGGAACTCTTCTGGGAAAATTAAATCCACTATAGTTCGAATAAGTAATGGTATATATATATATATATATATATATATATATATATATATACAGGGTGGGCCGAAAGTCTGGATCCATAGGAAAATATTTATTTTAATATATAAATTACAACAAATGGTAAATACTTAAAATGAATATCACCTTTAACTCGTAAATGCGTATCCGTGATACTGTACAGTGGTTCGTACTCCAGTATAAACAACAAATTATAACAAATGCTCAAATTGGCGGCCTCTGACATCGAGACACTTAGGGATGGAATTTATGATTTTTAATAATTCTTCGAATTGACGTTCTCGAGATGCGTGTTTCATTTGATAATCTTCTTGTTGACTTTACTGGACTATTCGTTAAAGTTTCACATACCATTGCAGAGGTATTTTCATCAGTTGCAGTTTTTGGACGACCAGAACGCCGTCGATCATGTACACTTCCTGTTTCTTTGAAACGTTTAAACAACTTGCCAACAGTCGCATGTGTTACTGGATGCTTATCAGGATGATTTCTATTGAATTCGGTAGCAACTTCTCTGTGTGTAGTGCCCTGTCTTGCGTACATGAGCACAAGTTCTACCCGGTCTTCTGTTGTTAGATTCGAAGCCATTTCTGGGCTGAAATAAAAAAAGTATTTGAGTATTTATACTGGAGTACGAACTACTGTACAGTATCACGGATACGCATTTACGAGTTAAAGTTGATATTCATTTTAAGTATTTACCATTTGTTGTAATTTATGTATTAAAATAAATATTTTCGTATGGATCCAGACTTTCGGCCCACCCTGTATATATATATATATATATATATATATATATATATATATATATATATATATATATATATATATATATATATATATATATATATATAATTTTTATTGGGAAAAAACAAACAATTTGTTTTACGTACACTTTTACTCCAGATGATGACACCCCCATCAAGAAAGTCATATTTTCTTCAATGTTTCTTCGCGCTCTTAGGATTGCCAGTCCGGAATACATGGATGCTGAATTAGAAAAAATCAACAGTATTGGAAGTGATTTGTGTTACCCACCTGCTTTTTTGGAATCTTGTTTTAACAAGGCAAAACGAACTTTCTTTCGTGTGAATAATAACCCTCGCACTTTGTCGAAGAGTATGTCAGTACTTCCATTTTTCCCAGGCTTTTTAGGCATTACTAATGTACTTAAACTTTTGAATATTAATGTAGTATTTTCATATGACAATATTGTGAAAAATATCATAGTAAAAAATAGTCCTATCTGGTAGCTTTTCCTTATAAATTTGTACACTCCTACAATTTTTATTTTTCTATTTCATTTTTTTGTGACCTATATATAGTCTCGAACTTGTTATTTATTTCAGTGTTCCTGAGGATGTCATTAGACGAAGGCGCTTGAGCACCATTCTGCGTTTCCTTTTTCCTTCGTGGTTATTTTCATTTCATATATATATATATATGTATATATGAGATGTAACAAAAGTTCGACGGTCTTTCAAATAGCAACTGTACATTAATAAATCTTCAAACTGCACGCCATGTACCTGCGTGTTTACTGTATCGCTGTATCACGGAAATTGAGTGGTATTTTCACAGAAATGTTGGTGCATTACTTTCAAATGTTCAAATGACCCTCGCAAAAGCGAAGTCGAATGGCGATAAGTATGGAGAGTGATGAAACCATCCAGCAGAACATTCATCTTGTGGTTTTTTTCACTGCAGAATGTCTTTTATACTAGTTAGACATGCTTCATCAAATATGGACTACAACATATTAGAACGGTTTTGTGAAAATAAATATTAGCTTGTCCACAAAAGACTCATACAAATTTAGCTTACTTCAAATAGAATTTGTACGATTCTTTTTGTGGACACTCTGTTTACACTCGAACTTGTTCTACCAATCTATTTTTCTAAACTCCTCGCGTCAAAAATATTGAACGTACTGTAGTTCTTCCCCGTTCCCGGAAGCAAAGAGAACCAGCTTGTTGGCCACATTTAAACCTAATTAACAGCCTTTGTTAACTTTGTTGAAAGAGGTGTAAATTGATGGTATTTAATGGAGGCCCTGTTAGAAACATGACAAATCATAGGATGCTTATTGAAAATCTTATTCTAACCATCAACACCCTCGATATAGCCTAAATTAACAAAACCAAATTAACTTAATCACAGGAAATTCGTCGATAAAATTGTTGTATATATGTTACGACCTTTTTGTGAAATCGGCCTCCCCCCCCCCCCCCCCCCCCCCCCAAAAGGCCGATTTAGGTTAATTGAATGTCCCGTTAGGTCAAAACTGTCCGCCCTTTACGATTGGTTAGGTTAAGTCGTGATATTTTCGTTGTTTAACGAAAATATCACGACTTAACCTTTTTGCAAAAAGGCCGATCTTTTTGCAAAAAAAAAAGGCCGATTTTGCAAAATGCCGTAACATATACATGAGTGCTTGAACAATGTCATAGTCTTCTCAATTACACGAGTATCCTATTAGTATATTCATGAATTCACGTATAGTTTTATGAATAACGTCAAGGTTATAAAAGGAACCACAACGTGAGTCAATGAGTAAAGCTCAAATCTTCGAGTAAAGTCCAAATAAATACGAACCACTGACATGAAATTATATTAGTTATTATTTGTGTATTTGGAGTGTATGTATGTGACTACCTATCTCCCTTGAGTGTTTTACAGTAATAGTTTAAGAATTTTCCGCTGACAATCTGTAAAGTGATACTGATATCATTACTGCTTCTGAATTTGGTGTTATTTATTATTATTATTATTGGTATTTATTATTATTATTATTATTAATTATTATTATTATTAATGCTTTGTATTATGAGAATCATGAGCTAGTAAAACATAAAAGTAATTTACCAAAAGCTAGTCATTGGTGACTATATGATGATGATGATGGTCACCCAGTGACTCTCGCATTCATCAAACTTCTTTTAATAAGAGAACTCAGATCATTTGTGTTCGCGATAGTCCGTCAAAATATAGGAAGTTCAGGCGTTCCACAAGGATCTTCATGGGACTCAGCTTCAAAATGTTACCTAAATATGCTTTACTATGTTTTACTCTATGCTATACCTTTTGGTGACGATATTGCAATGTTTCATAGTGACAGTGACCAACCCACTTAGTCTAACATTTGCAATATACTCTTAAAATATTAAACTTCGTACGTTATGTAGACATCGAATAAATACAGCGTAGAAATATGGAGGCCAAGTTTCACTTGAAAGATGATGGTACATTCCTGATAAAAAAATTTTAAAATAAATCCTAACTGAAGAGTCATGAATTACCAATATACAGTATTGGCTTAGAAGTTTATAAATGAGTTTTCACAACTGAGATTGTAGAGTTATATGAAAAATATACCAGTTAAATCTAAAATGAGGGAACAAATGGTGGAGAAATTTGGCTCTGGTGTTCTGAAACTTTTCTATTGTTCTTTGAATGTGTTCATCACAATACGCATTATTATTATTATGAGGCGTATACCTTGCTACATCTTTAACATTTTTGGGTGTGATCAGGGATGTAACTGGAGTAAAAACGTTGTGGGCGAGGGGACGAACACAATCCTATTGTTGGAAGCACTCATTATCTATGGAAGTAATTATAAAAGTTGTTGTTGCCCTAACTTTTAAAAATTACTCCCATAGATAATGAGGGCTTCTAACAATACGATTGTGTTCGAAACCTAACATTTTTACTCCAGTTACGCCCCTGCGTGTTACTAATATATGTAAAACTGTTTTACTGATTAAAACAAATTACTAAAGAAGTTAATAACTTGTTTGTCGTAAGTTGTCGTATCGAAACAAGTAGATGACAAACTTCCTTCTACATTTCACTATTTCATTTTCCTGAAAGAAAAATAAAGTTCTGAATACTTTGGACCACCTCATAAAGGAAATCTCATTAATGCATCTTAGTTTCTCTCAAACGGAATCAGTTTCCGAAACTCCGATTCCACTTTTCTCAAATCGAAACCAAGTTTGTTATACTTCAAAAAAAAAAAAAAGGATTTCTCATTATTTTTAGTAACATTGTGAAAGAAGCTGTTTAACTTGGCTTTAAAACTGTAAACATTTTTTCTCTGCACATTATTATTATTATTATTATTATTATTATTATTTTTAGAATGTTTTTCTGTAAAGAGAAAAATACCAACACTTCAACAGATAAAGAAAACTTCAACTCATTTCAAAGTTTGAAGTTTCCTTTTTGCTTATCGAAATTAAATCTTCATAAATGTTCTCAATATATATTATATATATATATATATATATATATATATATATATATATATATATATATATATATATATATATATATATATATATGTATGAGGCTCTAAAATGGAAAGTACAGTTCATAGTTTTGCATTCCTCGTAGTGGCGTTTATGCGCTTAAATGGTTCCATTGGGATTATGCTTTCAGGAGCTCCTTTGTTGCTCAAAATTCACAACACCGAAAAAGAGAAGGAAGAAAAAAAATAAACAAGAAATAAAAAGAAAAAGAAAAAAAGAAGAAATGACGTAAAAGGTGGGGTAGGGGCAACAACAGGGACAGAGAAACCCGACAAACTCCAAATTTTTCAAACTATAGTTGTATCATTTAATACATAAATGGAAAGTGTTAGCGGCCTTAGCGTCGATACGAGCTCGCATAACAACGCTGAAGTTAATTGCTTGGAAAACAGCTTACTAAGTTTTGTATATATTTTAAGACCTATTATTGTATCGTATTTTATATATACACACTCGTATATATATATATATATATATATATATATATATATAATATATATATATATATTATATTATAATATATATATATACAGTACTGGCCAAATTATGGAATTTTTTTAAAATTTCATTTTTTGGTATAAAATGTTAAATTAAACCAATTTTAAACGTTGAAAAGTTATTATTTCTACACAAGAATACATGGTCATTATTTAGCAATAGTTTAGTACTTAGTTTGACCCACCTTAGCTGCCATAATGGCTGCGACACGCTTCGGCATGCCATGAATCAATTTTTTGCATAATTCTTTAGTCGAACGAAGCGTGTTTGTTCGTCAGTTGTCGTTTGGTTGTCGTGCGATGCGGGTGTGTTTCTCTTTCTTTTACGTGTCATTGTAACTACCGTTTAATTTAAATAGTGTATTTACCCAATTTCGGCAATTATTTGTTACAGTTTTTAAGTGAATTTGAAAATGGGGCGAAAGAATTACTTGAGTCCACGGAAAATTGGGCAAATACAGGTTTTATTAACTTCTACATTTAAACAAAAGGAAATCGCTGCCAAACTCCATGTTTCACCACAGTCAGTACTTCGTATTAAGAAAAAAATGGTATTTGGAGAAAATGTAGGCCCCAAAAGGGTTGGAAGATGCGGCAGAAAAAGGGTAACGACTCCAAGAACTGATAGACAGATTGCAATTTTGTCTCTTAGAAATAGAAGAGCTACTTGCAAAAACATTTCCAGTAGTCTAGCGGCTGATGGCATCAATATTAGTCGTAGAACAGTCAACAGGAGGCTTCTAACTGCCGGCTTCAAAGCCTACCGCCCAAGGAAGAAGCCCAGGCTCACTGAGGCTATGAAGAAGGCACGTTTTGCATGGGCAAAGGAACACATTAACTGGACTAGTGAGGATTGGGAACAGGTAAGAATAATATTTAACTGTTTAGTTGGGTATTTAACATTAAATAGAATGTTAATACAGTAAATACAGTATGCATAGAAGTGTATTTACAGTACGTGATAAAACTGCAGTAAAAATATCTGTAAAGCAGCAAGTCATACTGTACTTCGTTTTAGCTGTACTTCATACGCTATGCACTGACTCTTTCACAGGGCTTTCTTTGATTGCAGGTGGTGTTCTCCGATGAGTCAACGATTGCCGTGCTTGACGATCGTGTTCAAAGTGTAAGAAGGAGGCCTGGAGAAGAATTTTTGCCTGAGTGTCTGATGAAAACGGTGAAATTTCCACAAAAGATCATGGTTTGGGGAGCAATTTCTGTGCATGGAACTAGTCGTTTGAGCATTGTTGAGGGGAATATGAACCAAGTCAAGTATATAGAAGTACTAAGAGGACGTCTACTGCCTCAAATAAGGGAATGGTATGGTAATAGACGTTGGATTTTTCAACAAGACTCAGCTCCATGCCACACGGCAAAGTCGGTTAAAAAATGGTGTCATGAAAATAGTGTTCGGTTGCTCCCATGGGCTGGAAATTCTCCAGACATGAACCCAATCGAAAGTTTATGGTGTATTTTAAAGGACGTAATCCATGAAACGCCGATAACAACAAAACACCAACTCATAGAGCGACTTATTCAAGTCTGGTTTCACTCTAAACGTATTAAGGAATTATGCAAAAAATTGATTCATGGCATGCCGAAGCGTGTCGCAGCCCTTAAGGCAGCTAAGGGGGGTCAAACTAAGTACTAAACTATTGCTAAATAATGACCATGTATTCTTGTGTAGAAATAAATAACTTTTCAACGTTTAAAATTGGTTTAATTTAACATTTTATACCAAAAAATGAAATTTTAAAAAAATTCCTAATAATTTGGCCAGTACTGTATATATATATATATATATATATATATATATATATATATATATCGCTTCAGTCAAAATAGGTTCAACAAAAGCATTAATGTCTTTAAATATTAAAAGCAACAATTTTAGTGAAAATATAATAATATTTTTATATTTGTTACATCTTCTCTCCTTTTTTATTACTACGTTAACCTTTCGAAGCATATTGTCTACAATCCGGTTCCAAATGTCGCCATCCATCTTGTCCTATTCTTTATTTATTTTTCATGTAGGTCAGATTTCTGTGAACATTTATGCTTTTTAATAGTTTGCCTTTCACATAAATTTTGAATAGAATTCATCTCAGGTCTGGAGGCTGAGGAGGCCAGTCGAGACGGTGTCCTTCTACTTCTTTTGCAAATCAACTCTCACTGACAAGTAATGTCAGTAATTAGGTATTGTCTTGTTCAGAAATAGTGTTAAAGTTCAGTGACATTTTCTAGCATGTCTGTATGGATTTGAGAGTTCATTGGCCTTCACATAAAGACAGTTTTCCAACGCTTTACGAGGACATGTACATTGTACAGTGTTCCCAGACCATGATGCAGACTACTCCTAATTTAACTACTGAGACAATACAATTATTATTGTAGACCTCTCCGGCTCTCTTTCTTATGAAAATTGGAGGTTCTAAAACCTTGCAAAATAAAGTCGGATAATTGGACAAAATACGCAGCAAAAAATAACTAAATGACTCACGAATTGATGAAAAAAAGGGCAGTGATACTGCAGGTCATGTAAAGACTTTGTTTTAATTACCTTAAATTATCTTTCGTCATAGGTCCCTCTTTTATGCCCTTTCCCCACTGCAATCTTTTATGGCCTCTGACAACCAAGGCTTCTTTCCCGCTTTACACTCTTCGGTTAGTTATTACCTTTTTCTAGTCAGGGGAATATCTGCAAATTTGCTGCAACAGTGGTCAAAAACTTGAATTTTGGTGCAGATGTTCTGTGGGGTGACCGAAAATATTTAACCTAAACGGCAAAGGTCAAGGTTAAGGTCAATCGAAGTTTCAACGCCAAATTCTAAAAATGCCTCTAAATCGGCTCCCGAGAGGTCTGGAAAGCTAGTTTTGGTGTCAAAATGATCTTCGTAATGTAAGGCACGTGCAACCCCTTAGGTCACCAGATCACACACACACAAGGTCAAATTGTCAATCAGGTGTCCACTGGGTTTGTGTTCTCTAAAAAATAGTATAAACTATGGGGTGTGACATATATCAAATGTCTCGATAAGACAAAGGCAATTATGATGCTTGTGATGACCTGAACTGTGACCTTGACCCGTGACCAAGGTTAAGACCAAGGTTCGTTATAGCTTTTTTGAAAAAAAAAAAGAACATCGTGAGATATATCAAACTCAAAGGCTCAATGAAACGAATTGATTGCAGTGTTTTTATTGACATCGAGAGTGCTTGTGACTACAGAGCTTGTACTAGGCGTTCGTGAAGGTCATAGTCATAAGCTCACCTGTTCATCCTCACTTTTCGCAGGAACGAGTGCACAGCCGAGTGCAGGCGAGTGTAGACTGTTTGCAAATGAGGAGTGACATGGCCTCTTACATCTGCACTGCTGAAGTGGTGGAAGGGGTGATTTGCGGGATACGCGAGATTTGCATATTAGACTTAGCCCTTTTTAAAACGGCGTTGAAGGATATCAGCTGTGCAATTGCCGGATGGTTCGATTCATCTTGCGGTGAAGGTCCTTGAAGGGTCATTTGGAGGAAGAATTCTAGTGCTGGAGGGATTGACTTCTCTTAGCACCCGTACTCAAACTCCCTATTGAAAGACCAGGCTAGGCCTTGCTCGATCTCCCGCCGAAGAATACACCTGCAGCCTTTGCTAAGATCCAACAATCGTTTTCCGCAGTCCCTGCATTGGTCGACTTCATGATTTCTTTCAATGTATCCACGAAGATCACGTTCTTCTCATTAGTCTCCTCTTTCAGCTCTGGAAAACGACGAATATAAGGTAAGGACGAATATAACTGAAATATTTCTCCGTACGAATACTTATGAGCGCCCCTGTATGAACTTTTAGAGCTAGCTATGCCTACACACTATAAAACATATAAACAACAAAAATTTAACTACGATACGACCTCAATTTAGGCATATATGAAAGAATTTTAAAGCTAACTCTCTCTCTCTCTCTCTCTCTCTCTCTCTCTCTCTATATATATATATATATATATATATATATATATAACGTAAAGAACGACGCTTGTGTAGGAGATATTCCGCGCAAGACGAGAGAGAGAGAACGAAACAAATGAAAAAATGAGGTAACCACCCGGGAATCGAACCCAGGATCTTCCGATTGCCGGTCAGATGCGATACCATTACACCATGGGCTCACTCTTCCAAATGCCGTAATTCTTCTACATACTCGCAGAAACCGTTCTTTACGTTATTTATACTGCGTGTTCTTTGCAGTTGAATGTATATAATGTTACGGCATGCGGGAGGTGCCCCCTTGGGGCATTGGTTTCTGCGAGTATGTAGAAGAATTACGGCATTTGGAAGAGTGAGGCCCATGGTGTAATGGTATCGCATCTGACCGGCAATCGGAAGATCCTGGGTTCGATTCCCGGGTGGTTACCTCATTTTTTCATTTGTTTCGTTCTCTCTCTCTCGTCTTGCGCGGAATATCTCCTATACAAGCGTCGTTCTTGACGTTATTTATACTGCGTGTTCTTTGCAGTTGAATATATATATATATATATATATGATCTTTCGTTTCAAAATCTTTTTGAAATTGAAAAACTTTCTTAAGATTCTGGATGAAGTTTCGAAAATCTCGGCAACGTCTAAATTCTCAGAAATGACGAAGAAATCCATCACAAAACCGGAATACAGACCCATTTTTCTTCATGAAGTGAGGGTTATTGCTGTCAGATTTTGCCAATATTCTGTTAAACATTATGATATGAATAAACTAATGGTTTTATTTTAAAGATGTACAATTATATCTTAGATTTTTAAACTTATTTTTACTGAAAAGCGTTTACTGATCATACTATGCTAAATCATGTATGCAAGGATATACTTGAAGCTGTGACCTTTCCCGCATGACAAACTTTTCAATGGATAAACTAAATTCTCGAGACATTGACAAATTTTTCATGAATTGAGAAATTTTGTATAAAAGCATTTAGAGTTACAAAAAGACCACGAAGCATTTAACCTTACATTTCCATGTTTATTTAACCAAACCTGACAAAGTTAATCTAACCTACGGTAGTAGGGTAACCTAACTGTGTCCAACTTAACCTAATTTATAATTAGACGGTTGAAAGGCAGAATGATCCATCCGCAAAATTATTTATATTTTATTTTTCTACCAAAGGTATAATGCAATTGCCCTTGCCCACCCAAATATATCGCGTTTCCCGTATTTGTGACGCGTTCTGTATGATGTCGGTGCTTGGTTGACTCATGACGTAATTATCTAATAAGAAAACAGATATCTTTTATTTTACAGATCGACTAGGTTCGATCCCTAGAAGGCATCGTATCATCATCAGGATAAAAAGTAAAGTAAAAGAAAATTGGGTTAAAAATTTGAGTGAGCTTAAGAGAACTGCATGTCACAACCATAGAAATGACACTTTTGGATCATCCTCAATTTCATATATTGTCCAAGTATGTACACAATAAGTTCACTCAGAAGAGCGAATTCCCCTTCCTTCTCATTTTCCGTCAAAGTACGACCTAAATCAATTTCAATTTAAACTGTATGGTAATCATTTTAGCTTTCTCCATTCGCGTTTAATAATATCACAGTCTCCTATTAACCCTTTACTGCATAAACGGACGAATTTGTAACCTGTCAAATACACGCATTCATAACTTAACACTACAAAAAATTCATGCGGTAAAGGGTAAAAACCAGGGATGCCACTCAGAAATTTAAAAAAAAAAACAAGATCCACTTGTAAAAAATCCCAAGAAATTCCAAGATATATATATCCCAAGATTAAAATCCCAAGATTAAAATCCCAAGATTTGCTATATTTGTTTAAAGAAATCCCAATATCCCAAGGTATCGCTGAAAATGCCAAGATCTTGGGACAAATCCCAAGGAATGGTATCCCTGGTTAAAACCCTATATTTTTGGTTACGACTTCATGCTTGTAACTCTACCGTAGTTGTAGGATGATTAATTTCCCTGTATTTTGATAAATGTATTTATCCCATTTTATCCCCTTTGTATACAGTATATAGTTCATTAATTAAAAATATTTATAAATATACGCGTGTATTGACTTCATTCGCTTGTCCCGTGTACGTCTGTAGAGTATTTGTTGACTGGGTAAATGTTATTCCCTTTATTGATTAAACCATTTCATTATCCCTAATTGTCTACATTGTTAAAATCAATTGTTTATTCTTTAACATTATCGAATATTAAGCAAACAACCCAGAAGAATACTCAGAAAAAATCCACCATCAGAAATTCATAATTGGTTGAAAACATAAACGGAGTCCTCTTTACATTTCAATTTCATTTATAAGTTATCATTTCTAATTATAATTTAATAATTATCATTTAATAATTATTATTTAATACTAATAATGGTGGTAGCTATAATTATTAACGTAAATTAAATTAAATTAATTTGCATTTAATCTCGTATTTAATCTTGACGTAATCGTCTTTCATAAATATTCCATAATTGAGTTCTAACAGTTATGAAGTATTTAGAATTTAAATGCGCCTAAAATTATTTAATATATTTATTTTTTCATCCAACTTATCTCATACTTCATTGATTAAATAATTATTTGTGAATTCCCGTATAAAGTATACATATCATTACAAGTACGTCCTATCTTTTGTACCTATCCATCTTATTCATTCAACCCTATACCTATGTTTGTTTATCTATGTCTGTTTATTCATTATTACGTATATACTGTTAAGTACATGTAATGTACATACACAATTTCACATTATTTTTATCTTCATTTTCAATAATTTGTAACTGTTTCCGTCATGTGATGCTTTCGTTAGTTCCCAAATATATGGTTTTCCAATCTCTTACTTCCATGCTGGATGTCACATCTTCCCAGTTTATAGCTTTGGAGTGAAAATTAAAAATTTCGAATTTGCTTCTTTCTGTTGTGCGTGTTCTTTCCTTTCCTGTTGCCTTTATATTAGTTGTTATTTCAATGATGTTGTGGTCTGATATCATAGTTGGGGATATTTCTACATTATCAATTGGATTACTGTTGTTTGTGAATACCAAATCTAGGCAGTTGTTTTTTCTTGTGTTTTCTGTTATTTCTTGCGCCAAGTTGTTTTGTCAGCGGGCCACTTTATAAAAAATGAAAAGTCAAGCGGGCCACCTTAATATTTTATGATTATCATTAAAATATCACAATTAATAACTGCAAATAACCGTTTATCAAAATAAATTTATACTAAACTTTTGCCAAATACAAAGTCTTAAAATTACAAATAAAACTTACTTCTGAATACAATGTTCCGTGTGGTAAAGCGATCGACAAGAAACAACGTCGAGGTGGCAGCAAAGTCACTAAGATTCTGAAGGGTAGGGAAATATTGGCGTCTAAAACAAACAGTATATATCACTGATTGTGCATATAATAATTATTTTTTTAATTTAATTTTTTATTTATTTTAATTTGTTTATAGAATTAATATATTTATTTATTTATTATTTCTGAGGCGGGCAACCTCCAAAAGTAAAACGGGCAACTTTTGGCCCGCGGGCATGGGGTTGGCCGGCCCTGAGCTAAAGCTAGTAGCATTTTTACCTGCTCCTAAAATATATATATATATATATATATATATATATATATATATATATATATATCAACAAAGGCATTAATGTTTTAAATATTAGAAGCAATAGTTTTAGTGAAAATATAATAATATTTTTTATATTTGTTACATCTTCCTTCCTTTTTTATTACTACGTTAACCTTTCGAAGCATATTGTCTACAATCCATTTCCAAATGTCGCCATCCATCTTGTCCTATTCTTTATTTATTTTTCATGTAGGTCAGATTTCTGTGAACATTTATGCTTTTTAATAGTTAATATTTCTACGTTATCAATTAGATTACTGTTGTTTGTGAATACCAAATCTAGGCAGTTGTTTTTTCTTGTGTTTTCTGTTATTTCTTGCGTTAACATAAATTCATCAGCTAAAGCTAGTAGCATGTTACGTTACACTGTAACTGTTACATTTCATCGTTACTGCTATGTTATTGTTACATTCCTGTTACCTTAGTTTTATACTGCTGTTATTTACATTTGTTATTATTCGTCTCCCGTCTTATGGTCCTTCATGTTATTAACGTGTAATTCTTAATCTTTTGTAATATTGTATTACGTTATCAATGTTAATTATTATTTATTACTTGTGTTGCTATAAATGTCCCTGTAATCTAATCGGGATTAATCAATTATAAATATACATGATACATGATAATCAATTATAAATACACGTATACCCTTTATATATGCGTATATTCATTGCAGTCTATCGTTCCATTATTACTCCACGTCGTTAGCCAATTAGGCCACAAACGTGATCATTATAATAATCTTTTAATAAAAAGAATTATCTAACATCATAATTATGTTAGGAAAAATTTAAGTTTGTTTCTAACTAACGACTATAATTATAATTTGTAATCATAATACTCGTATAATGTAGTAAGGTTACTACAGTGTACTTAACACGTGAATGTACTTAGGAAGTGAAGTAAAGCGATTCTGCCTTGAAGGCTCACTCAGATATGTAGATTCGACAGTTTATTGGCTTTTGGTCTTAACTCTAAATAACTTTTTGGGGGTCGGGATTTAACTTTTAGATCGATTTCCCCGTCATTCTACGCTTATTTGTTTTAATGTAACGAAAATTATTCATTCCAATACCGGCCATCAGCGGCGCGAGAAAGCTCTGCTTTTTTCAATCTGTTCGAGGCGCTTTGACTTTCTCTCACCTTCGCCCGGAGTGAGAACTTTTTAAGTATTTCTCGTTGAATCTGCTGTATTCACCTTCATTAAAATTAGGGTGAAATAAGACTCTACCCAAGTAATCCTGAGTTTTCCTCATTCCTCACTGTTTTTGGTATTTTTTTTTTGGTTCGTGTAATTTTTTTCGCATACTTTGCTTCCATTCCTCGAATGCATCATGGCTAAGGCCCCATTAATAATAGAGACCAACCTCATCGAGTCCAAGGTACTGCCGATACAACCCCGCAGGACAGACAGGAGCAGTCCGCGGTATCAAAAGTTTTTGATACCATTGCCTTCATTGTTCTTAAGAACTCTCCAAATTTTATGTTTGTGTTTCTTTTATTTTATCATACTTTCATCGTCATGAGAATTTCTACTGGAAGAAATTCTACAGTAAATAGTTGAAGCGTTTAAATTCTTAAGTCGAAAATTCGCATAAAAAGAATATATGTTTGTATTGATGAAACTTTAGAGTTCCTGCTTCGCAATCCTAAATCTGCATTGCTAAATTTCGGTGATTCCAACTGTAAAACGTGGCACAAGTGAGGAGAGATTGTGGGTTATTAATGAGAAGCCTTCAAGATAGAGGTGTTATTTCGCTTCAAGGTGAATGACTAACGAGGAAACTCTAAAGATGTTCATAATATATGAACGAAAAGTAAGTACATGAAATCTAATGCAAAAGAACCAAAATAGGAGAAACTTAAGCATCTACAACTTAAGAATTTTAACACTTCAATAACTATAATTTTAAAGATAATAATAATAAGGATGAAAATTATATAATTTTGCACGCTTCGTCATGTACAAACTACGAACTACATAATACTTTTTGTTAGCTTTTGCTGATTTAAAATGTTTAATTGTCACATTTTTAATGGTTCAAAGAGTTTTATTTCGTTATGTAAAGTTAATTGAATATATATATATATATATATATATATATATATATATATATATATATATATATATATATATATATATATATATATATATATATACAAAATTAAGAGTAAGCTGTAAATAATAATTAATTAATAAATAATATTTATAAAATATGGATATGAAACTCCATAGAGTTTATTTGATATAATAAAATTTGTACATATAATTTTTTCCTTGGAAGCTGCAAATAGCCACAATCCAGCAGTGTTCGTACTTGGCACACGAGAAAGTAGAGCTATTCTTCTCCTCACCACGCTACCCAAGAAGGTACTTGCTTCTGCGCAGAAGTTGCTTCTGACGAAGAAGCAGACTTGGGGAACATCACGCTCTACCAGATGACACACGCCTCCAAATAGTCCGCCCTTCGAAAAGAAGGTTATCTTTCCGCAGCGTACAACGTTAAGAGAAAGCCACAATAAACACATCGTCTAAGCACAAGTTTGTGTGTGTATATATATAGTGGTGGTGGTGTAGTGGTTAGCGTCGCTGACTATGAATCCATCGGCCCCGGGTTCGAGACCCGACGGCAGCCGGCGCGCAGCAAAAACCCAGTTGTTCATCCTTCCACACAATAAAGAAAGTGGTTGGTAGATAAATGGGTACCCTAGGTGGCCTAGTGGTTAAGACGCTGGGCTGCTGATGGGACGTGGTTCGGATTCCACGTTAAACTGTAGGTCTAAGATGGAGTGAAAAGCTTGACCTTCGTCATAATGAACATTTCGGGCGGAAGCTAACCAAAGGTTTTATATATATATATATATATATATATATATAATATATATATATTATATACAGTGGTGTAGTGCTGTGGGAACGGCGTTCCCTTACTTTTTTGGTAAACGGAACGGCGTTCCCTCACTATTTCAAATAAATCCGAACTTACAAATCTCTAACGTCATGAAATTTTAATTCCCACCCCCTAGAAGAAATATGAGAAAGAATCATTAACTGTTTCATTTCTTTTAGCTTCGACTGAGGCAATGCTAGCCTATAAAGATCTGAGGAAACAGTCACCACGGCGTACCAGTTGTTAACTTTTTTTTAGTTAATCATTCCAGTTGTTAGCTATTTTTATTGATCGTACTGGATGTCGTATATCTAATGACACTGGAAATACTGCATCTTCAACCTTGGAATATATCCTAATATCCAGTGCATATGACCTCAAAATATCCCTGAAATTGGTCAGATTTCAAAAGATTTCCCGGGGGGCTTACAGTGCCCCCGGACCCCCAGCTGTATGGGCTCGCCGCGCTCGCCATTGTCCCCCCGCATCTGAGTAACACTTTCAAAATGCGTTCCCTCACTTCTTTATTTAGCACTACACCACTGTATATATATATATAATTGGGAAAATATATGTAAATACTATGTGAAAGGAATATGCAGATATAAGGGAGGAGAATGTATTTACGAACACCCTCCTGTGTGCAACTACTTCTACAATAATGGTCAATACAAATTTGGTGGAAAATGCAAATTCTACCAACCGGACATTTGCAAGACCTATGCGACATTTGCGACATTTGGAACCTGCCAGTACCGGAGGAAATGCTACTACCATCATCTCCCGACAAGTTCAAGGACAAAGGACAAGTTACAAATGACAACAGAAGGAATGTGAAAAACAAAAATATGTACCCAAACATTAGACAAAACACAAATAGCACACAAAATTTTTTCTACATCTCGGACACAATACGGCTGCTAAGTCTTATACAGAACATGCAGCTGACACAGTTGGGAACCCTCGAGCCGGACCGCTACATGGCAAGAAGCCACCAGAACTGGAACGGACCCAACTCGGAGGACCACAAGGCTACAAAACACGTGATATCAAAGGATAACGAAATTAAAATGCACAAGGAGCAATGCAAAACAAAGAACATAAACATTGTCCTGGCAAATATTCAAGGAATAAAACCGAACAATTCACTAAACAAAGTTTGGTACCTGAAAGGTTTTATGGACGAAACAAGGGCGGACATCGCATGCCTCACTGAAACACATCTTAAAGACTGCCAAGGAAACTGTGATAATGCGAACACTGTATTAATATGAAAGAATTGCATATCGATGGATTCAACTTACTAAGAGCGGATAGAACAGCGAGACGTAAAGGTGGCTGTGCTATTTATATACATGAGAGGCATATGACAGAGACGGTAATAAGTAAATCCAAGTTTCATGGAAACCCTTACAGTGAAAATAGAGAAACTAAACGTGATACTGATAGTCATCTATAGACCTCCAAACTCTCCAAATGAAAAATTTTCGGAAGCCATTGATGATATCAGAAATCTAATAAAGTCCGTAAACTCTTCATCCCCTAATATAATACTCTGCGGCGACTTTAATTTCCCATTTATAAAATACAAAAAAGGTGGGTAGAAATATATTTATACAGCAAGATAAGGGGGGTACAAGAGAGGACCAGGAGCAAGCAAAAATGTTGATGGCTCTCACAAACGAGTTTATGATGACACAGGAGACAACAGAAAATACCAGAAAAAATAACTGCCTAGATCTGGTATTCACAAATAACACGAACTTGATTGTCGATATAAAAATAACTCCAACTATTATCTCAGACCACAATATAATCGAGTTATCAACAAATATGGCGATAACTTTTAAAGACAATACACACACGGAAGGAAGAAGCAAATTTTGGGGTTTTAACTTAAACTCCAAAATCATAAATTGGGAAGAAATCAGTTCACACATGGCCCAAATAGAGTGGAGAACAGTTTTCGAGAATAAAACAACTGAGGAAATGCTAACAACTTTGGAAGAAAAGACGCTGAGAATTTTGGAAAAATATGCTCCGAAAGCACAGCCAAAATGAAAGAGAAACTGGCTAGAGAGGCAAAAGAGAAGAATATTCCGCAAAAGAAAGAGAGTAGCGACGAAGTTAGCTAATAGCGGAGACAACAATACTAGGAAAGTAATACAAGAAAAACTGGAGAGAATTGATTGGGAAATACAAACCCTGATAAAGGGCCATACAGAAAGGGAAGAGGAAAAGGCGGTAGAAGCAATAAAGGAAAATCCAAAATACTTCTACAGCTATGCGAAAAGGAAAACAAAAACGCGCGCTACAATCGGGCCCTTAAGGAAAGGAAATAATGAACTAACAGACGATCTAAAAGAAATATCTGAAACATTGAGAGCCCAGTATGAATCGATTTTCAGTACCCCAAAAAGTGACACAGCGAAACCTGACATAGAAGCATTCTTCGAAGAGAAATTAAAAGGAGAAAATATAACAGACTTTGATTTTACCCCAGAAGATGTAGCGAGAGCTATAGGACAAATGAAATCACATTCAGCTGCATGTCGGGACAAATGGAACGCACTATTAATTAAAAACTGTGAAAATGAAATAGCTACACCTTTATACTGGATCTAGAGAAGATCCCTAAACACGGGGGAAATACCGAGCATCTTGAAAAGAGCAAACATTGTCCCTATATATAAAGGCGGGGATAGATCTCAAGCAAAGAACTATAGACCAGTGTCATTGACGTCCCACTTCACCAAAATATTTGAAAGAATAGTCATAGAGAAAATCTATGACTTCTTGGAGACATTGGAAAGATTCAACGAAAATCAGCACAGACTCCGATCAGGAAGATCATGCCTATCACAACTTATAGAGCATTATAACAATGTCCTAGATGCACTTGAAGGCAACGAAAACTATGATGTCATATACACGGGTTTTGCTAAAGCTTTCGACAAATGCGATCATGGTATAATAGCACATAAAATGAAACATATGGGAATAACAGGCGAAGTGGGAAAATGGATCTACAACTTCCTCAGTAAACGACTACAGGTGGTCAAGATTCAAGGGGTGTCATCATCAAAATCAGAAGTACACAGCAGCTCAGTACCACAAGGTACAGTGCTGGTCTCACTCCTGTTCATTATCATGCTAACAGACATAGACAGTGGAGTAAACAGCAACAGCATAGTAACATCTTTTGCGGACGATACAAAGATCAGCAGAAAAATCAGCGAATGCAAACGAAGTCGAGGCCTTGCAGAGGGACACAAACAAAATATACAAATGGTCAGAAGACAACAATATGACATTTAACACCGAGAAATTTCAGCTCTTAAGATATGGTAGAAATAAAGAACTTAGACTGCATATTATGTCCCAGATAGACAAAAAATTCAGAGAAGCACGAAAGCGGTTGACTTGGGGGTAATAATGACCGATGATGCCAAATTCGAAGCACAAAATCAGATAGCAATAAACAAAGCAAAAAGAGTCGCGGGACAGGTACTAAGAACATTCAGAAGGAGGGACAAGACAATAACGATTCCCCTGCTGAGAACACTGATTATACCGAAGCCAGGACTAGAGGCGGGGCCACCAGCTTCACCTCCGTGTGAAGAGAGACCAACGCACCACGAAACAACATCAGGTAAGGTAAGGTGTGTATATAGGGTGAACCAAATGTAGGTGGACAGTAAATGATAACGTTTATTTTGAGAATACATATTTAATTTTTTTGTATACTATAATACAAAATAAAATTTAAATAAATTTAGTTATAATATTTAATATAATATAACACAAACACCATAGTTATAATGAACACCATAGTTATAATATAATAACACAAACCGTATTCAACCTACTGTCCACCTACTTTTGGTTCACCGTGTATATATATATATATATATATATACACCTTTGGTACCTTTGGTTTGCTTCCGCCGAATTGTTCATTCTGACGAAGGTCAAGCTTTTCACTCCACTTAGACCTACAGTTTAACGTGGAATCCGAACCACGCCCCACCAGCAGCCCAGCGTCTTAACCACTAGGCCACCCAGGGTACCCATTTATCTAACAACCAATTTCTATTATTGTGTGGAAGGATGAACAGTTGGGTTTTGCTGCGCGCCGCCTGCCGTCACCGGGTCTCGATCCCGGGGCCAATGGATTCGTAGTCAGCGACGCTAACACTACACCATTGAGACGTAGAGATGTGGCAACCTCACCAACGCTTCTCTTGCCTTACGCTAGCCTCGAATTGCGTTCGGAATGTTTCTGCATTCTTACCACAAGTTCGTCGGGACACGAATTTTTAATACTATAATATCTGTACCTTTATTTTTTCTTTCTTTATATTTTTACTGGGAAAGAAATCGTGTTTCGCGATTAAGACATTTGTACAGTTAATTTAATTAACTTCAAACTGGTACACTATTTTATTTTTTAAAAATATTCGAAAAAAGAAAAGGGAGATTAAAGATTTTCTGAACTGCGTCGTGCAAAAGCCCTCTGCTGTTACTGACCTATTAATGAAGGAAGTTGTTCCTCTTTCGGTTTGCAGTTAGAGGAGTGTACTAAGGGCAGTTATTGGTCATGATAGGGCTTAATAGGTCTACCATTAATTTCAGAAACAGCTTGTACATAACCTTTTGCTCCAGCAAGAAATGGCAACTTGGATGGAGAACTGATTTAGCTGCTATCAACATCTTGTTAGCTTCTCCTTCCACATTGTTGATTTCAGTTTCACGGTACATCGTCTCGTGTTTTTTTTTCAGAATGAATAATCAACAGAATTCAACTATGGGCTGTTTGGTGGCCAAAGGTTGAATTCATTGAAGTGTGCACAATTTGCAGTAGATAAAATAATGGTGATCTGAACAAAACACTTCAGAACTCTTTCATCTAATATGAAACTGAAACAGAAATCATCGCAAAATCACTGAAATGTGACCTTTCCCTTAAAATCGATGCACGGTATCTTTACTTTGTTGTCCACAGTGGCGTAAATAACGGTCATTCTGAGTGTTTTTCTTCCATTGCTCGTCGGAAACTTTGTTCGCAAAAGCATGGTTCGCAAGACTACTGAATTTTTAAAGTATTTTTATGTTTACGAGTCTGTCCCATCAGTATGCTTCAAATGAATGCACAGGGGTGCGGAGAGTCGGAAGATGAAGTCAATGAAGAGTCCTGCTTACAGGTTTAGTGTTATGATATGAGAAGCAATATGGGATACTGAAAAGACGGACTTGACATCCGTTGAGAGACCTAAATTCCAGGAAATATGTATCCATACTTAAGAACAATTTCCTTCCATTGCTTCATCAAGAAACACTCCTGTTTAACAAATATATGTTCCAAGAGGACTGTGCAACCTGCCACACCTCAAAATACACCACTCAGTGAAAAACTAAACAAAAAGAGTTAGAAGCTCTTCCTTGGGCTCCTAGAGGCCTAGAATTACTGTAAATTCTACTGAGCACTTCTGGCATCATCTTGATCACCAATTACAGAAAACAAGACCTTCTCCCACATCTGTTTCAAATCGAAAGGAAATATTGATTGGAACTTTGGCAAATTCGTCATTCAAAATCTAATCGCGTCAGTGTCCAAAGGTGGCCAAGCCCTTCATGAAGCGCATGGAAAGTCTACATGGTGCTGATTGCACGTATTTTCTTATTTACCACATCTTTATACTGTAAGTATATATATATAATTATATATTAAAGGTAAAACTATATGTCTTGTCTTGGTCCTATGCTTAACACATCAGTAAAAAATGGAATAAAACAATTTGAAGAAAAGTTTTTCATATATATATATATATATATATACACTGGTGTGTGTGTGGTGTGTGTGTGTGTGTATATAATACTTACATTAATATCCTAACCTTTAATATTAAGAAAAATTCCCAGTCATTTTGAATTATCAGACAGAGATACGATTCTCATCAGGGGCTGACATCCTTGAGGATCACTTTGGAATTGCAATTAAGGGCTAAATTAACCCTTCAGGTCATTCGTTTATCATTATCCTTGAGTCAAATCTGAGGTCATCATTTATTAAGTAGCAAAAGGAATGATAAAGAAGAAATCGTTTCTCCACAGAACGATTAGTTCATTAACTGCTCCTCGTTTAATTGGATTCTGGGAGTGAAGAAATAGCAGGAAGAGCAACCGGGAAGGGAACGAAACGAGGGTAAATGAGAAGTGGATAACAAAAAAATTACGAAAGGGGAAGAGAAGAGAGAGAGGGGAAAAGTGTTTCAAACAATTGCGAAGAAAGATGAAAGGTGTAATTTTTTTATTTATTTTTTTTTAATTAAGAATAATGTAAATAATGGAATGAAATTAATCAGATAATAATTACCATATTTTTCGGACCATAAGACGCACCACTTTTTATTCCTAAAAAAAAGTCGCTTAAAATTGTTTGGCGTCTTATGGTCCGAAAGTCTTAAAGTTCGCTAGTGACGTTACCAGTAGGAAGAGAATTGGTGACCTTGACCAGTGTGTGTGACCAATTCCGGTCACATATAACAGGCCACGAAAAGGAGGGTTGTGGAATTGAAGACGCAACTCCTTAGCTTCGTCCAATTTTATAAATTATATCATCGACTCTGACTGATTCTTCCAATCATGAAAAACTCAACGAGATAAAACGGTTTCTTAAATATTATTAAACAAAGGAAAAAGGCTAATATTATTCCACTTAGAGAATTTGAACAACGGAATATCCCGTTTTATACATTAAAAATACTAAAGTTTTTGGCATACTCATGAAATTTTTACGATCGAAATGTTTCAGGTCTTCTTGTGGAGTATGAAAAGGTTCTCTCCTTTCTCCCACTGAAGAATTAATTGATTCCTTTAATGAGGTCAGGGTACACAGAAAAAGAAAAATGCAGACTAGAATCAAACCGAAACATACGTATGTTTGGGTACATAACTTATAATTATAATATTTACAAATATAAATACTTCCACCTATCGATGACGTCACCACTCGACCACGTGATTTTTTCCAGCTGCGTGCACCCATACTACACACAAACTAAACTTTCTTAATTTAGGTAAAGTAATTTCTCTTTGAGGGTGCATTCTGGGGAAGTTTTTCTTTCTTTTGGGTATCAAAGCGTCTTTTCAGATGATAGAATAACTTCTTTTAATGATACATAACTTTCTTTTTGTAAGGGATATGATATCCAAAACTTCTTTTCGAGTGAACTGAGACACTAGAAGATAATATTTCTATTTTTTTTATGTGTGTACTGACATTTTAAATGTGATAAATAAGTTGAAGGTTGTCAGGGTCATCTTTAATATTATATCATCTCAACTTTTGGTTATTACAGGTGTTAGGATCATCTGGAGAAGGAAAGTAGCTGAAGCTTATCACCTTTACTGCATATATAGCTACAACTGTAAAACACGGAGATGAAAGCATCATAGTGTGTTGGGGGTTACATGTCAGCTGCAATAGTGGAGACTCTGCTTTGGGGTGCGAGCAGAGTGAACTTTCAGAACTTGTGGTTTGCTCATTGTATCAGTTGCTCGGAGACACTAGTTTCGAAGCCTTCTGCGGAAATATTATATCCTAAGCTCAGAAGTGATATTCCAATAAGATAATGTTTCATGCCATACTCCACGGGCTACCATGAAGTGATTTGAATATCTATAGCAGCTTAGGCAAAAGAGTAAAGAAACACAAAGCTCACAAATGTTTTACATTTGAAACTAATTGAAGAATGAAAATGGGATACGATTAGCGGTGATTCTCGTAAGCGACTTGTCAATAGTGTGTCCAGAAGGGTCTTACCAGTGATTAATTAAGGCTAATGGAAGCTGTACTGAGTAATGAATTATGTTTCCATTTGCACAATTAAATCCTATAATGTAATTAATATTATCCTCTTTTTAACTTTGGGGCTACGTCGTAGCCAATGTCGTAACACCGCTTCCCGTTGATCAGCGAAGTTAAGCGACATTGGGTCTGGATAGTAGTTGGACGGGAGACCGTTCTCCGCGTCCAGATTATGTAGCGACCAGTGGTTCGGATCCCACGTAAAGCTGTAGGTCCCCTCCATCATATGACCTTAGATGTTGCGAAGGTAGTTAAACAAACCCAATAATTATTATTCTTACCTTTGACATTTACTTTATGTGAACAATTATTTATATATGTGTATATATATATAAATATATATCCTATGACCCCAAGCAGTTTTCATTAGCTAGTATTATCATAGCCTATACCAGTGCCAGTAGCTCAGTGGGTAAACAAAGTGAAGATACAGAGGTCGGGGATTCGAATTCGGATGATGTTAGTAAATAATAATCCAGGTGTTGGCGCATTGGGCAGTAGGGCATATCATTATTTTCCGAGTCTGAATTTCACTATGGCTAATATATATTTTATGTAAAATTTAATTCTAAAAGGGGTTTCTTTCCTGCAATTTTCCAAAAATCGCATTATCATGTTCAAAATTGCGGTTTTCTGTTCTATGTTGAAATCCCGAATATTCAATTGAAAACAACCTTATATTTTTAACTCTTTGTCGTAATTTGTTGCCATTTAGACACATTAACTTTGCTTAACTCTTACACAGGTTTAATACATACATACATAAGAAAAAAAATCTACTCCATTTGAATCTTTGTAACCATTTGGAAACAGAAGGCGAAGTTCAACATTCTCTCAATAGATGGCTCTGAGCAATTACGCCAGTTATAATTGTGAAGTAGAAGTGAGTGGACGCCATTTTTTCGGTAAGGCCGGTCATCTTTCTAAAGACAAGGCTTACTTGGCCATAGATGGCATGAAAGTCTGGAGGGCCAAGGAGGAAGTAATGGCCTCATCAGTTGAAGCTCTCACGCAGAGGTCAGAGGAGAAGATCTCTGGGATATTCTTTGATGGCAAGCAGGATAGGAACACAAAGGTGTTGAAATATGACGAAGTGACAGGGAGATTTCATCCTGGCAAAGTGATCGAGGAGCATTACACTATCACGTGGGAGCCTCAAGGAAAGTACCTCTTCCATTTCACTCCCGATGAACCTGAGGAAGGAGAAAAGCCTGCTCATAAGATCGCTCAGGGCCTGCATGAGTGGCTTCTGGATCACGGAGCTGATGAGAGCCTTGTAATGATTGGAAGAGACTCTACCAACACCAACACGGGGTGGTTTGGAGGCGCCATAGCCCTATTGGAGAAGATGCTGGGTCGCAAGTGCCACTGGATGATCTGTCAGCTCCATGTGAACGAGCTCCCCCTGAGGCACTTAATCATCAAGCTGGATGGCCCTGTAACTCCCTGGTTAGGCTTCAGTGGGCCTATTGGAAGACTTGAGAAAATGAATGAACTTGAGGTCAACTTCAACTTCAAACCAGTGGAAGGAACTGAAAATATCATAGAGCTGCCAGTAGAGATAGTCAAATCTCTCTCCACAGACCAGCACAACTGCTATCTTCTGATCAGAGCCATCAAGTCTGGAAGTCTCAGTCCACAGTTGGCTGGTTTCAAGTGCGGACCTCTGAACCAATCCAGGTGGCTCACTACTGCACAGCCATCTTGCTGTTGTGGATGAGGGAGCACGGACTGAAGGGGGAGGTGTTGAGGAGGCTCGAGGTCCTCGTGAAGTTCTGCCTTAACTTCTACTTCAAAATGTACTACGACATCAAAGTGAAGCACCACCTCAAATTTGGTCCTGCACACGTTTTTCAAGCCTGAGGCTGCTGAAGAACCAGACTACCGAGGTCAGGAACATCATCTCTGCTGCAGTGATAAGAGGAGCTTACCACGCACATCCTGAGAACATCCTGGCTTCATTCCTGTGCAGTGAGGATAAGCATCAGAGAGCTTTTGCTGTGAGCCAGATAGAGAAGATCAGAGAAGGAAGCGACTTTGGTGATACGACAGTGCGGCCCCATAAAAATCCCAAAGTCAATCTGCAAGCCACTTCACCTGAGGATCTCATCTACTGGAATCCGAGAATATTTACGAGCCTATTTTCACCTGCAAGATGACCTTGACTGAGTTCGAGGATCTCAGGAAAACTCCACTCAAAGTGGACGCTTTCTCTGTTCATAGTCCTGCGAGAGAGCTGTACAGGAAGTCTCAACTGCTTCCCAAGCTGTGTACAGTCACGAGAGGAGAGATGGGTGGGTGAGAGCCAGGATAGACCATCGAGAAATGCTCCCAGTGTTCAGATCGAAGTAGGACATACATAAGAGCTTTTCAGGTTCAAGTGGCTGATGAAGAGGCTGAAGCCATCGTTAATGCTCATAAGAGCTGAAAGTCCTCATAATATCATAATATAGGGTGTCTCAATATACATGCAACCCATGTCACTGCTAATAATTCTGCCAATATTAAGGAGGAAAAAAATTTTTGCGTCACTACTTATTTGGAGACGAAATCATTCAAAACTGTGCAAGCGAAATTTCGCAGGAAGTTCAACTTCAACAATTATCCCCAGAAAAGCCAAATTTATCGTTGGGCACACAATTTCAAGCCACAGGATCAGTAAACAATCTCAACAAGAAAGCAGAAACACACAGATCTGGCAGGAAGGTGACTGCAAGATCTCCTGACAATGTGAATGCGGTGAGAGATTCTGTCGGAAGGAGTCGAAAAAGTCAATCCGAAGACGTTGCCAAGATCTGGGTCTTTCACGTGCGTCAGTGCAAAGAATCTTGATCAAGGATCTTCAGCTGTACCCATACAGGATCCAGATCAAGCATAAACTCACACCAGCTGACATGGCAAAACGTGTTGTGTTGTGATGTGCCGGTGGTTCGAGAACAAGATCGAAGAGGATCCTGACTTTCTTGATGATGTTTGGTTCAGCGACGAAGCACACTTCTTGCTCAGTGGGTATGTCAATAGCAAGAACAATGTGTTCTGGGGCACACAAGCCCCAGACGAGGTGCTTCAGAGGCCCTTGCACTCTGTGCAGGGTGTCAGGGTGATTGACAACTTCGATCGTCGGCTTCAAGTGTGCCTGCAGCGCAACGGCGGTCATTTGGAACATGTGCTAATAAATGTATCCTTTGATCTAGAGACCTCAAATCTTCAGTTTTTAATTGTTATCATATCAGCTTCCAGGAAATGTAATCTTTTTTGGAGTTTATTTTCTGAGTAATAAATTATTATCATGTCAATGGGTTCCATCTATTTTGAGACACCCGGTATAAGATCTTATGAGGCCACGCTTTTCAGGGATCCAGGAAGAACAGGCGTGTAAACCTACACGTGGAGGTGGCAAGTCTCCCGCTACTCGATCAGAGTAGGGCTGGTGAGCCGCGCCTATTCTTTGAAGAAAAACTTAAAATTCTTAAGTTTTACGTGAAATCTAAACATTTTTTCAGCACCCAGAGGTGTTGAAACACGCAAGAAAGCAAGGATGAGGTCAGAAAAGCAGCTTTTAGACTAAATCATATGCAGAACAGCTGCGCGCTTTGGTTTGGATGCCCTGAGGCTGCGTTAGACAGCCTTCAAATCAGAAAATCGCGATTTTGACCACGAAAATGAGATTTTTCGGAAAAGTTGCAAATAATAAACCCATCTTAGAATTAATTTTTACATAGGAATACATATTAGCCACTTTGTTTTTCCAAAATTTCAACCCTGAACCCAGAGTATGATATGCCCTATTGGGCAGCATTAGTCGAGCATGAACCCTCTGCCATTTTCTGACCCTTCTTGTCTGGTTATTATTATTATTATTATAAACACCATATTACTTTTCTATTCTCATTCCTTCTTCAGTATTCATCAGAGCCTATTTGATCAAATGATTTACATATAAATACTTTACCTTACTAAGGTAGTAGGCCTATAGATAATATATGGACAACTGTTCAATATATGGCCATTACTGGACCAAATATAGGGCCTACCAAACCTATTTTGGTCTTTTATATATATATTTACTTACTTACTTTTGTTGAGTTTGAACAACGGTTCAGGATCGACCTGCGGTCGACCCCTCTGCAGCATCCCGCCTCATTTGCGGGACTTGGTGAAGGAGGGAACTGCTCCCTGATCTCCTCCTGCCCTCGTAGCCAGCCACGCACGGCTGGTCAGGGACTTTGCACAAGAATCTGTCCAGCTGGTTCTTGGAGTAATTCAGGTCGGTGTGCTGGAGATTCCTCACCTCTTTTGGAAGGACATTGAAAAGCTTTAGACCCCGTATTCTGAGGGTATATTCCATCCTCGTTTTCATGGCCCCTTGTCCCACCGCAGCTGGGACCGTACAAAATCTGCCTCTTCTCTCATTCCAGTTTGTTTCTATTTCATTTCTGAGGTTAGGGACAGAGCCCTCAAGTATTTTCCATATATATATTATTGTGTACCGCTCACGCCTTCTTTCAAGAGAGTAGAGTTCCAGGGATTGTAGTCGAGACCAGTGGGCTTCACCTTCCGTTTCCTCTATCTTAGACATAAAAGTCCTTTGTATAGCGTCAATGCTCACAATGTCTCTTTTTCTGTGTGGGCTTGTGAGTACTGAGCAATACTCAATTATTGGTAGGACTAGACTCTTCCATAATTTAGGCATGATGTTTGCTTTTCTGCTGCGGAAGCTCCTCCAGATGATTCCCATTATTTTTCTAGCCGTTGTGATTTTGATTTTATAGTGCTCTCTGAATTCTGCATCCGACGACATTATTACTCCAAGATCCCTGACTTGTGAATTTGGTGTTACGTTTGGCTTGCGGAGTTTTGTACCCTTTTCTCTGTAGCGCTTTGTTATTACCATATCTTAGAAGTTAGAATTTTTCTTCGTTGAACTTCATATTGTTGTCTTCTGCCCACTGGAATAATGTTTCAATGTCGTTTTGTAATTTTCTTATGTCATCTTCGTTCAGTATTTCCTTACATATCTTTGTGTCATCTACGAAGCATGATACAATACTGTCCTTAATATCTGCAATCATTATTATGAACAGCAAGGGAGCTAATACTGTCCCTTGTGGGACAGAGCTCACGATATATATATATATATATATATATATATATATATATATATATATATATATATATATATATATACCTTTCAATCTTTCAGAGGTTCCGCGCGATGTTTCCTCATTTCACGAAGGTCAAGCTTGTCGCCCCTCCTCTCGAGTTGGCCTGGTGAAATAGTGAGTTGGTTTCTTGTACTCTCCACTTCACATAGCCAGGTACGCCCAGCTCATCGGGGATTGTTCTGAGCCAGGCTTGTAGAAACTATGCTGCTGCTGGAGAGCCATTCTTAGCGAGGATCTTATCAATGATACTGCAATTATCATATTAAGAACTTATTCTCTGAAGAATATTAGACACTAAGAATAGGACTTCATAATGAGATCAAGAACTCTATCAAGATTGAAGAAATTAGAGAACGTCCGTTTCAATAAAGTTATTAATATGACTTATAAGGGGAAGCATTCCAAATCCATTGCAAAGCTTTCGAGAACTGTGAAGATGGTTTACACTATATTAATTTAAAGGTTGGAATACTATTAATTTAAAGGTTGAATATTATTAATTTAAAGGTTGGAATACTATTAATTTAAAGGTTGGAATACTATTAATTTAAAGGTTGGAATACTATTAATTTAAAGGTTGGAATACTATTAGTTTAAAGGTTGGAATACTATTAATTTAAAGGTTGGAATACTATTGATTTGAAGGTTGGAATACTATTAATTTAAAGGTTGGAATACTATTAGTTTAAAGGTTGGAATACTATTAATTTGAAGGTTGGAATACTATTAATTTAAAGGTTGGAATACTATTAATTTAAAGGTTGGAATACTATTATTTTAAAGGTTGGAATACTATTGATTTGAAGGTTGGAATACTATTAATTTAAAGGTGGGAATACTATTAATTTAAAGGTTGGAATACTATTAACTATAAAAGTTAAATTAATTTGTATTTTTGCTTATATATTTAGTCTCCGCCAAGTTTCCGGCTCTGCTTATTGATTATTTATTATCATTACTAACATTACACTGAAATAAACTAAAAATATTTCTCGTTCATCACGAAGGAAAAGAAAATATTAGGATCACCTGAAGATCAGGGCCCCCAGCCTTCTTTAGTTAGCCTTACAAGGCTAACTAACGAAAATATCACGACTTAACCTAACCAATCGTCAAGGGCGTACAGTTGACCTAACGATTGGTTAGGTTAAGTCGTGATATTTTCGTTAGTTAGCCTTATAAGCCTAACTAACGAAGGCTGGGGGCCCTGATCTTCAGGTGATTCAAATATTATTGTAGAAAGTTGATAAGTACCTTCTCAAACCTTGAATAACTAATGTAAATTACTAAAAATTGAAACTACCAAAAAATCAACAAAATTTCATACCCACGAAGCACACTCGGAGTATTTCCGTTTCCATTATTTTAGCTATTCTGATTACCCATTTTTAATTAATTTTTTTTTCGATACCCATTTTGAACGAAATTTTGTTTCGATACCCATTTTGAGTGAATTTTTGTTTCGATACCCATTTTGAACGAATTTTTGTTTCGATACCCATTTTTAACGAATTTTTGTTTCGATACCCATTTTTAACGAATTTTTGTTTCGATACCCATTTTTAACGAAATTTTGTTTCGATACCCATTTTTAACGAAATCTGTTTTCGATACCCATTTTGAATGAATTTTTGTTTCGATACCCATTTTTAACGAATTTTTGTTTCGATACCCATTTTTAACGAATTTTTGTTTCGATACCCATTTTTAACGAAATCTGTTTTCGATACCCATTTTGAATGAATTTTTGTTTCGATACCCATTTTGAACGAATTTTTGTTTCGATACCCATTTTTAACGAATTTTGTTTCGATACCCATTTTTAACGAAATTTTGTTTCGATACCCATTTTTAACGAAATCTCGTTTCGATACCCATTTTTTAACGAAATTTTGTTTCGATACCCATTTTTACTTCCTTTGATTTCCAATTGATAAAACTCCCAAGATTCCCAAATTGGAGAAAAACTGGAAAGGAAGGCAATTAGCGCTCCTAATTAACTTCTTTCTATGACTTAAAATGGAAAAGTGAGTCGCATTTCATTTTTTATTTTTTGGCTTCCAATTAGAGTTAGTTTTATTTTTTAATCAATTTCCAAATTCTAAACTGTCAAATTATCTTTCAATATATATATATATATATATATATATGTGTGAGAGAGAGAGAGAGAGAGTTACAAGGAGTTACAAGGACAAGAGGAAGCCTCAAAGACCTTTCGGTCCACTCTGGGAGGTTCCTGTTATTAAAAGTTTATTTTTCTTTCAACTATCCTAGCAGTAGTAGAAAACTGGAGAGAGAGAGAGAGAGAGAGAGAGAGAGAAAGAGAGAGAGAGAGAGAGAGAGAGAGACTGACTTCATTATTGCTACAGAAATCGACATTTAAGAGTACAAAGAATAATCAACTCCGTGACCAGGCTTTTGTTTTCATAACACGTTTTGAAGGTAATTCTAATGAGTTTAATAAACAATAAAATCCAAAAATTACGCCAAAATAATTATTATTAAAAAAGCGTAAAAGAGATAGAAATACATAATAAGAACTTTAAACTACGCGTATATTGTATAGCTATAAAAGAACTTAAACTGAAGGGCTTATGGGTATAGCAATTCGCATAGGGTATTTTAAAAACCAAAATTTAAAGTCCATTTTAAATTCCGAGAAAGGACAAAAAACATGAGTTATTTCGAGTCTATTTGCGTAAGTCATTTGATTCTGTGACTTACCATCTTTAGAGGATGAATTAAAACATAGAGTGAGTACCCTCCAGTGATTAGAAGATGAGTAAAATTTGTATAGGTAAAGCCGTGTCTACCGGGGGAAAAAGTATTTGACAAACCTAAACATTTAGTCAGGGAAAATTAGTCTATTAATTTAAAGACTATCTATTGATTTGAAGAAAGCTTTACCCTGGTTTATCCCCCCCCCCAAAAAAGGTCAAAATAACTAGAGAACCTTTAAAAAACTTTGGAAAATCTATCAAAGCCAATACCCATTAGTGAATGGGTATTTATGCAATTCTTTGCAGAGGTTGTCACGAAGAATACAATAGAAACATGATCTTGGAAAAATGTATGTACAAACGTAAATAGCTTAAAAATAGAGTCCAACAGCTGCTCAATAAACATTTAGATGACCAGAATCCAAATAACACAACACGAGGACTTTTTGAAAGTACTGTACCAACAATACCAAATTCTCAAGCGGTCAAGAAAATTTTAAACGAAAATGTTTGTACCTTTACGAGCAAAGACAACGTAAAAAGAGAACCTTCATACTGAATCTAGTCAGATTTGACCTAATCTAACCTAATTGAA
The DNA here is from genome assembly GCA_023014485.1 of Bathynomus jamesi. Taxonomy (NCBI): domain Eukaryota; kingdom Metazoa; phylum Arthropoda; class Malacostraca; order Isopoda; family Cirolanidae; genus Bathynomus; species Bathynomus jamesi. The sequence continues at coordinate 365,106 of JAJOZX010000196.1, forward strand.
ACTAACATAACCTATACTTAAACCAACAAAGATAATAAATGTTGAATAAAAATTTTAGCAACACCGTATAAAAAAAAAAAATTACAGTTTTTGGTTTTATCGTCAAAGGTGTTCTGCTACTCCCCATCAAATGAACGATATAGAACTGGTCTGGCAAATGTTAAGACCCTTCTAAAAATTTTGAATCTAGAAGAAAAATTCTAGAATAATAATTATTATATATATATATATATATATATATATATATATACCTTACTAATAACTTCAATACCCATCAGCCTTTTTACGAGCTCAGTAACTTTGTTTTCAATATCTTGTCTTGTATTCTGTTAAAAAATAAACGGTTTTCATCCAGTTACTGGAGACAGGAAGGCTTCTGTGATGACATCGGGAAGCTCTATAGGAAATTATCTGTCTATTTCCTTCTATTTGCTTCTTTTTATTAGTACTAGTAGTAGTATTAGTACAGTAGTACAGTAGTATAGTACCCAATCTTGTACCCAACCTTGCGTTATGTAATTTGAGGCTGAAATTATACTGTAAGCCCTCAACTTTTAAACTTTTAAATTTAAAATATTCATAAAGTTAAATTTTAATTTTCATTACAATGCCGGTTGCTACACCTTATATATATATATATATATATATATATATATATATATATATATATATATATATATATACTGTACAATATATATATATATATATATATGTAGGAAGGAGGAGGCCAAGGGCGAGCGCCGCCAAAGTGACCCATCCACAGAAGGAGAGAACTAAAAACAGTCTCCAAGGCCATTATGCCAATTTTTTTTAGAAATTTTGAAAAAGTGTGTAGTGTGTAAAATGCATGTATGTGTAGTGAGGAATAAGGGTAGAAGTGTGTGTTTGAGAGTATGCTGGACTGCTCACAGGGTAGATGAAACACGGAAAAAGATCAGCTAAGGAGGGCAATGACAGAGAAAGACGGGAGTTCCAGCACTCCCTGTCTCCTGGCTAACGTCCCCACCCCCCGGGGTACTTTCCTGGTCGATTGGTGTCTAAAAATATACTCCTATATGGTCAATTAAGTATTTGCTAGAGAGTATTGGCGTAGTCAGCCACTGCAGAAGCGGTGGGTCTCCAACCCTACAGTTGATGGGTGAAAACCTTATTTAATGTTCTTCGCCTTTTTGTTTACAACACACACACACACACACACACACACACACACACACACACACACACACAATATATATATATATATATGATACACACAGACCGTGCATGGAACAAGGAACTCTTCTGGGATAATTAAATCCACTATAGTCCGAATAAGTAATGGTAAATGACAAATACCACGTCGGGCTAGCATCATGAAAAAGAAAAACTATGGTATTTGTCATTTACCATTACTTATTCGGACTATAGTGGATTTAATTATCCCAGAAGAGTTCCTTGTTCCATGCACGGTCTGTGTGTATCATAAAAAACTCAGGGAACCATTCTGAGTTCATTCCCATATATATATATATGCATAAAACGACTCCATCGGAATTCGAATCCAGCACCATTTGAGTAATAGGAGACGGCGCTGCCACTAAACTATACGACAAGGACAAAGTAAAAATTAGTAGAACCTGCTAGATATTTGAGCACCTGAAGGAATGCTGTCGCGTCCAGAGGTGTTTTCCGTACTAACTCCCTTGCACTCGAAGTAATGGCAGTATTACTTTAAATTCTTTTGGTGAAACACTGCGGTTCCATAGACAGAATATCACGTATCAACACGTACGATTTTGCATAATGCAAAAAGATTTAAATGAAATTCTAACATTGCCTCGAGCGCAAGGGGGTTAATACGATAAACACCTCTTCATGGGAAAGCATTATGCGTTCATTCGAGTGTCGAAGTATTTACTAAGTTGTAATAATTTTTACCGTTTTGTTTCGTGATTGTAGCGACCTCGCCTTATACTCAATAGGTGCTGGGTTCGAATCCAGGTGCTCGAATTTTTGCATTATGTAAAATTGTACGCGTTCACCCATAATATTCTGTATTTGTAGATATATGAAAAATTACTATCCTAAATATTCAATAGAAAAACATGTTACAAACCACTGCGTACTTTTGCCCGTAAAATTTTTAACAACACGCAGCATATGTCCGTGACCATTCCATAAATTTTATATAGGCGTACTTTATACAGTAGCTTCGTTCATTTTTTATCATCGCTCTTCAATAGTTATAATTTACACATTTTAGCTGAACCGATTTTCAAGAAAAGCGGAACTTGTGTTTCAAAATTAAAATGATGGATTAGTGAAAGAAAGCTACCCCCAAACGGGTCGGGGGTGGCTTTCTTTCATTGACACAATTCGGGGGTGGCTTTCTTTCATTGATCTGTACGTTATTTAGGTAGGTAGGTTATTTAGGTTAGGTTAGATTAAGGTGTGATATTTTAGTTAGTTTGAGTGAAAATATCATAACTCAACCTAACCAATCAATTCCTCATGAAGGTGTGTTTTACTTACATTCTTTACTTAGTGATTGGGGGGGGGGGCATTGTTTACTTAATCATCTTTTAGGGTGGCATTATTTACTAGAAACTGTTTGGCGGGGGGGGCTTTCTTTCATCGATCCAAAATGATTTACGCCTCAAACTTTTATTTTTTTTATATTTTTCTCTGCCTCGTTTCATCAAAAAGAAAGTATATTTGATGGAGTTTCACCAATTCATTATTTTATGGATGTATCCCTAATTCAGTTGTTTTAGAAAGGTTTAATGACGTCAGATCTAGCGAACCTTTCTAAATCGATGCAGGGAACGAATATTACTTGGGGAAAAAAAATGGTCCGAACGGTGAATTTATGCGCATTTTAAATGTTAATTTTAGCCACTTACTGTTAAATTAACACTTGCTTTGCCTTCAGTGAGAGCTTTTACAGTAGCGCTAAAAGCAGCATTTTATAACGAGTAAAGGCAATTCGTTATATATATATATATATATATATATATATATATATACCGGGTGTCCGAGAATTATCTGTACAAGTTTTGGCTGTTATTAAAAGTCAACCATGAAGTGTAGAAATTCCACTGTTGTCCCATTTTACAGAGAAACTCATTAAGTTTTTTCTGATAACAAGTTTTGACAAATTTTTCTTTTTTGTACGCGGGTGACAGACATTGATGATTTAAAAGCAAGAATCACAGCTGCTATTGAGCGAATTGATGTGGATATGCTGCAGCGTACATGGCAACATTTGGATTATCGATTGGATGTTTTGCGAATCACTGATGGTGCACATATCGAATGTTTGTAACAACGTTACTTTAATAAAAGAAACTTTTGAAAATACAGATTCTAAATAATCTTGTTTAAGAATTTTACGTGTGTTATCAAGAATTTTATTAAAAGATGAAATTGTACAGATAATGTTCGGACACACTGGAATTTCTAAAAAACTTGTCAAAACTTGGTATCAGAAAAAACTTAATGAGATTCTCTGTAAAATGGGACAAAACTGGAATTTCTACACTTCATGGTTGACTTTTAATAACAGCCAAAACTTGTACAGATAATTCTCGGACACCCTGTATATATACACACACTGTGTGTGTGTGTGTGTGTGTGTATAAATGCATGCGAATATTTGTAAAAAAGTTTGATTACACAGTACTAAAAGGGATAACAAAGTGTATATATATATATATATTATATATATAAATTATATATATATATTCAATTTCCCGTAGAAACCTTTTTCACAAAAAATATCTCTTTTATTCTTTTTGTTCAAATGTGAGCCAAAGGAGCTTTCATAGCGAAAGTAAAGTGTGTGTATATATATATATATATATATATATATATATAATTTGTGCGCGTGTGGATTAAAAAACGCACAATGGCTGTTTTTTACTTTAATGTTTAAAAGAAAAATATTATGCATTTCTGTTGTTTTTTTGGTTATTACATTTTCAACACGTGAAAATGAAGATTGAAAACGAGGTGTTTATTGGACAGAAGAGAAAAAAATAACTTTCATAATACGGATAGTAATAATAATAAAAAAAAACAAAAATAAAAACAAAACTAGGACTTAAAAAGTAACAAAATAAGTAATAATAAACGTAATAATAAAAACGATAGACAAAAATAGGATTGAAAGTAAACAAATACGAGTAGCGAAAATATCAATATCAAGTATAGCTACAGACAAACATTTTTAGGCAATGAAGCCCAGAGTTTAGAAGACATAAAATTAGATTGATGAATAACTTGGAAATTGGATTGCCTGAGTCTTTAATCATTTTCATTAGATTGTCTTGCTAGTCTGGGAAGCTCGAGACATTGTGGTTAGTAAACATTTGCGAAGCCGAGCACCTTGGAGGTAACTAATGCAGCATTCTAAAAGCTGTTATTAAGCATATATATATATATATAATATATATATAATCCTTTTGTGTGAGAGAGAGAGAGAGAGAGAGAGAGAGAGAGAGAGAGAGAGAGAGTTACAAGGAGTTACAAGGAAAAGAAGTACCTCAAAAGGCCTTGCGGCCCATACCGAGGAGGTACCAATGGCAACGGGTGCCAGGGAAAATTTGTAAAAGTTTATTTTTCTTTCAACTATCCTAGCAGTAGTAGAAAACTGGATAGAAAAGTAGAAGGCTCTCTCCCCACCCTCCGCTCCCTCCCTGCCAGAGGCAGGTACGGAAAAAGGTTGAAGAAAATACCTTGACCCTGGAAAAGTAGCCAAGGAAATTTTACAGGAAAGTGGAGAATATATAAATAGCTCTATATTTAGCTTGCTCACAGAGACACCGAGCAAGCGAACTCCTGCAGAGTTTTCTGAGGTTTTAATCTTAAACTATGAGTGTGTTCAGTACTTTGTCTAGCCTATTTTTAAACAGATTTACACTTTGACTGGAAACAACCTCTGAGGGAAGTTGGTTCCAGATATTAACTATTTTATAGGAAAAGAAATTTCCGCAGACTGAGGTCCTAAATGTCTTTACACACTCAAATAGTGTGCAAGATTTCGTCTAACCTTTTCTTGAACTGATCCACAGAGGAACTGTTCACAACTTCCGAAGGTAACCTGTTCCATGTGTCACAGATCTTATACGTAACGTAATTCCCACACACACTAGTCCTAAACCGTTTCAAATCCAACTTCCAACCATTGTTGCGAGTTGGGTTATCATTTAAACTAAACATACTTCTAAAATCGACATCGTTGAACCCTCGTAAGAGCTTGAAAACCTCGATCAGTTGACCGCGCAGCCTCCGAGTTTCAAGCGAAAACAAGTTCAGGGCGCGTAACCGTCGATTGTAGCCCATATGCCTAACGGAAGGGATAACTTTGTGGCCCTCGCCTGCACTCGCTCCAGCCTCTCAATATCTTTCCTGAGGGTGGGCGACCAGAACTGCACAGCATACTCCAGGTACGGCCGAACAAGGGAATTGTACAGTGAGAGCACAATCTCCTTGTTCCGAAACTGAAATTGCCTCCTGATATAACCCAATAGTTTCTGGGCTTTCTTTTCCACCTCTACACACTGTTTCGTAAACTTAAGGTCGCTGCTAATTAGCACACCCAAGTCCTTTTCTAAATCAGTCACCTCGATATTACTGCCCAACATCGAGTAGTCCGACTTGGGATTGGCGTAGCCAATGTGCATCACTTTGCATTTACCCAAGTTAAACGGCATTTGCCATTTTTCGGACCACTCTCCTATCCTACCTAGGTCCGCACGCAGTTCCTCGATCGCTTCGGGCGTCCCAACATTGGCCCCAAGCTTGGTGTCATCAGCGAATTTGGCGATCCGACTGACGATGCCACCGTCGATATCATTTATGTAAATGGTAAACAACAGTGGCCCCAAAACGGAACCCTGAGGAACCCCACTAGTGACCGAGGCCCAACCCGAACTAGCCCCTTTAATTACCACCCTCTGCCGCCTATTCCTCAGCCAGTTTTCAATCCACCTACCTATTTCCCCACCGATACCCAGCGCGCGCACTTTCGCCATTAGCCGGCGGTGAGGTACCTTATCAAAGGCTTTCTGAAAGTCGAGATAAAGTATATCAATCGCCCTACTCTTATCGTACTCACTCAACATGACGTGGAAAAACTCGAGCAAGTTGGTGAGACACGACCTATGCCGTCTAAACCCATGTTGGGAGTCCCCAAGCAGCTTGTAGGAATCCAAATGGTCAACGATTCTATCAGCTATTATCCTTTCTAATAATTTACCTACAACTGAAGTGAGACTAATAGGACGATAGTTCCCTGGACTTTCGTGATCCCCTTTCTTAAAGATAGGGGTCACGTTGGCCTCCCTCCAGTCACCAGGCACCTGGCCCATCACCAACGATTTGTTGAAGACTGTAGCCAGGTGGGGAGCCACCTGGTCGCGCACTTCTCGCAAAACACTGGGGAGAAACTGGTCTGGCCCAGGAGCCTTAAACGCGCTCAGTTTGTCTATTCTATGAGCAACGACTGTCGCGGTACATCTAACACTATCCAGGCCAGCACCTTCGTGCCTCACAGCTGGCTCGGGGATGACGCGGGTATCCTCCCTGGTGAACACTCCCGCAAAGTACTCATTAAGCACATTAGCGATGTCCGCGTCGGAGGTCCGCAGAACGCCGCTTCCGTCCTTTAAAGGACCTATCATGCTTCTAATGGGCTTTCTACTATTAACATAACTGAAGAACTCCTTAGGGTTCCCTTGCAGAGGCTTGCCACCCGTAGTTCTTCGTTACGTTTCGCTAGCCTAACCTTCGCCTTCACTTCCCTACACAGGCGGACATACGCTTCAGTGTTCTCGTGGGAACGATTGGCCTTCGCCCTCCTATACGCTACTTTCCTATTTCGGATAGCCGAAGCGATGCCACGATTGAACCACTTAGGCTGCGTTGAAGCAGGGGTGACCGGTTTTGAGGGTATGGCAGCAGACTGCAGCACCATAAACTCATCCCGGAATGCACTCCACACTCCCTCAACATCGCCGCCAACCTCTAACCCCATCTCTGCTACGCTATCCCTGAGGCTAACAAAGTTCGCCCGCCGGAGATCGAGCTTACTGCCTCTCGAGTTACTACGCTTCACCCGAGGGACGCACACACGGAACCTAATAAGACCGTGATCACTCCCGCCCAACGATTCGTCAACGGTGAGGCCAGTGACGAGGTTGTCTTCGGTCGTGAATACTAAGTCTAGAACGCTTTCGCCTCGTGTAGGCTCGTTGACCCACTGAGTGAGGAAGTTCTCATCAGCAAAGTCAACTAGCCTCCTCCCTTCAGCATCGGCAGTCCTGTTTTCCCACTTTATGCCGCGACAGTTGAAGTCTCCTAAAACTACACACACCCTATCCCCTAGCAGGCTACTGAGTTCGGTGTACAGGGCTGTATCGTCCTCGAGGAGGAGATGCGGAGGTCTGTACACCAAGATTAACCTATAGTTCGTCCCTCCCACGTTCAGATCGACGCCAAGCAGCTCCCGTTCCGACCGGAACTGGCAGTCAACCGGACTCAACGTGTCTCTGACGTATATTAGTACCCCACCCCCCTCCCCACGGGTGCGGTCTTTGCGAAACATTCTATACCCGGGAATTTCGAACTCCCCAACGTAGTCCCTACGATCAGTATGAATCCAGGACTCGGTGATAGCAACGATATCCTGGTATTCTGATGCTAAGAGCGCCCGTAGCTCGCAAAACTTGTTCCTAATTGACCTAGCATTAAAAAGCATTGCACGGAGGGAGCCTTCCCTATTCTGACCGCCCCCTAGCACGACCCGTTTCCCGAACAGCCAGGGCTGTCGGGAGTTGAAGAGCCCCTCACTAACGAGGGGGCAACTTCCGCAGGAGACTGAGCCCCCTCCAACGTAGGAGGAGGGTCACCCACCTGTACTTCGACGCACCCTTCAGTCGAAGGTATGTCCGCCACCGGCTCATCCTCATCTCTCCCGGTGGGGGCCCATCATCTCCCCGGACTCGACCTCACCATTCTGTATAGGTGCCGGTCGAGCAGCGCGCCTAGCACACCTTTACCCTTGTATTGAGGTGGACACCATCCCTCTGGTAAAGGTCCCACCTACCCGAAAATGCATCGAAGGGGTCAATAAACTTCACGCCCAGCGGAACGCACAAGTCTTGTACCCTCTCGTTGATGCCAATGACCTTACTGAGCGCGTGGTCACTGACATTCATTCGCGGTAAAATACCCATTAACATTCCCCTGTCTGTCTTCAGTTTTAGATCATCCGCAAGAGACATGATCTCGGTGATGATCCCTTCAGTAAGACCTACCCCACCGCCTTTGAGGAACAGGTCATTGCCACCAGCGTGGACAACGATCGCAGTCCTCCGACTAGCCACGCGCACCTTCTCTACCTCCTTCCTTAAGTGCGCCGTTCCCCGCCCAGGTAAGCACCTTACCTTCCTCCCATCCCGGTTTGCTGAAGCAAAGTACTTCTCCTGGCCCCTGATCTGCGAGAGAGAGAGAGAGAGAGAGAGAGAGAGAGAGAGAGAGAGAGAGAGAGAGAGAGAGAGAGAGAGAGAGAGAGAGAGAGAGAGAGAGAGAAGGAGAATGTTTTCCCTCCAAGGAAATCGGTTTTAGATAACCTATGTATGTAATGTAAATCTTTTATTAATGAAGTCAGTCCAAACAAAACCCCATTTAAAATTAATGAAGATCATTGATTTGAGCAAACGCATGCAGAATTGTGTTTGCGATATACTCGTATACAAGGTGGTCCAAAAGTTCCTATCTATTTTTCTGAAATAATTATAGTTCCATTTTATTTTCTACGAGCTATAGATGATGGATGGATGTACAAGAACGTGTGATGGTAGTAACACTACGTATCCAACGGAAGAAGTGCAAAGAAATTCGAGAAAAATTCGAAAGAAGATTTCACAAACCAGGACCTACAGACAAAGCAATTCGCGAGCCGGTTAATAAATTTAAAAGGTAAGAGATGCCTTTGAAACAAATCCTAGAATGTCAACTCGCACAGCATCACGTAAACTGAGCATACCAAAAAAAACGACTGTTCTAAGAATTTTAAAATCAACATTAAAAAGAAAAGTTACCATATTCAAGTGCTACATGAGTTACACGAAGAGGATTATCCAAGACGAACTGCCATGTGCACACAATTGATTGAAAAAAATTGTATTGAAAACTTATTAAACCACATTCTCTTCAGCGATGAGGCAACATTCTACACATGCGGAAAGGTTAATCGACATAATTGCCATATCTGGGTAATGAAGAACCAACCGAGTTCTACGAATGGGAGAGAGATTCTCCTAAAGTCAATGTCTGGTTGGGTATGACAAGATCGAAGATTTACGGACCTTTTTTCTTTGCAGAAGCTACGGTAACAGTGCCAATTTATCTTGACGTGCTTCAGCAGTTTGTTGAACCCCAGCTTCGTTCAGATGGCATTCTCGACACTTGTCTTTCAACAAGATGGAGCTCCATGTCATTAAGGAAACATCGTTCGGACGTACCTTGATGAGCTCTTACCAAATCGCTGGATTGAACGTGGTAGAAGCAGGCCCTGGGCAGGCCAGGGCAGCACGATCTCCGGATTTCACACCATTATACTTCTTTGCGTGGGGATTTATAAAGTCTGAAGTTTACAAAACAAGAGTTACAGACCTGCAGGATCTTCGAACCCTCATTGTCGCGGCAGTCGCTAAAATAACCCCAAAGATGCTTGAGAATGTGTTCTGCAATGCAGTGGACAGATTTAAGATTTGCATAGACTCTGATGGTGCTCAGATCGAGTCTTAGCCCTAAGCTTGATAAATAAATAACATCTAATTACGTTACTACATTTTTATCCTAAAATACTATTATTTCATCAAAATAGATAGCGACTTTTGGACCACCCTGTATATAGTTTCAAAGCAACGCATACGTTATGCCAAAGGACAAGGTTCTGTCGTAACTGAGTGAACCAGAAACGATAGAATGCTAATTTCAATAGCCGCAGATCCGCGTCCCTATAAACTAAGTAATCCACTAAATATTCTTTTCGCCTTAATGAACGATACTCCGTAATTTAAATTAAAGGATAAAGGACCCTCCCCCCCTGAGAGTTAATCCCTTACAATTAATTCTTTATGGTCTCCTTATAGTAGTAATCTTCTTTGTAAACGGAATCCATCCATGCAATACTTTAAAACATTAGACCAAAGTATGTTGATAGCCTCTTGTTCTTTGGATAGAATGTTAAATTGTTTCCTGTTAGCGAAAAATAGTGATAATATGACGTCGTCTTAAGGTCTTTCCCTAAAATTTGTATTAAAAATAGATTTTAAATCTAAATCCCGAATCCGGAAAAAGACGTCTTCGGTTTTAAATGAAAATCTTGAAAAAGGGCAAGAAATGTAATTATTATTTTAGTGATACAATTTGTGACCAGAATTGCAACAATTAATTAGTACAAAAAAATGTAACGGTTAATAACCAGAAATGTAACGGAAGTTGCTCTAACAAAGACCCTAATATCCACTCTAGGTTAGGTAAAGAAAGAAGAATCTTGGGTAGAGAGAGAGAGAGAGAGATTGAGAAAAAGAAAATTTTAGTTCTTTTTAGTTTTAGATGCTCAATCTTCTTCTTCTTCTTCTTCTTCTTCTTCTTCTTCTCTTCCTCTCTCTTCTCTCTCTCTCTCTCTCTCTCTCTCTCTCCTCTCTCTCTCTCTCCTCTCTCTCTCTCTCTCCCTAACCTCTTCTTTCTTGGGCAAGCCTAGAATGGATTCAAGGTCTTTGTTAGATTTCAACATCTGTAACTTCTGTTCTAGATGTAACAATTAGAATAACGTAACAACTAATAACTGCAGATGTAACAGCTACTGCCAGCATATGTAACACTTAATGACCAGAAATATGACAATTAATAACTGGAAGTGTAAAAACAAATAACCAGAAACGTTATAATTAATGACCAGAAATGTAACAATTAATAACTGGAGGTGTAAAAACAAATGACCAGAAACTTTAAAAATTAATGACTAGAAATGTAACGCTCACAAACCAGAAATGTAACGGTTAATAACCAGAAATGTAACGATTAAAATAACTGTAATTCCGTTTACTAATCCAAAGATTATGTAAACTTACTTACATTTCTTCTACGAAAAAAATTACGGCATTGAAAGTAATTTAAAACAATCGTTCCAACCTGTTTTATTGCCATTATGTTCCCTGTTACAAAGACTATGGCTTTATTCTTATGATAAAAATGCAAATTTTACCCCCTTTCAAAGCCACTTTACTTCATTCTTATATGAAAGTTTTCAGAGAATCAGCATTTTAACGATGTTCAATAATCGTTAGAGCTCATAAACTTCATTTTGTTTGATCGTTAAGCTCAATCCATTAAGCTAAATAGGGTTAATAGTTTGAAGTAATTTGCATCTGGAAGTAGAGTAACGAGTGTTTTTAGAGCATAAAAGAAGAGATATTGATTATTATTATGCAGTTATCAATTCTCAGTTAGGCAAAATTGTAAGGCGAGATCTTCCGAAGAGCCGCGTTTAATGATGGTCCTAATTTCTTATGTATACCAAATATGTTTATATATTACACTCTATCCCCTTAAAGAGGTTGATTTTTGGGGCTTATAAAGTTTGTATATTCTCTAATATTTTGTAAATGATTACAGATTTGGCTTCGAGTTACCAACTCCTAAAATGAAATAATGACTGTAAAGGAGAGAATATTGATAGCAGTTTATAAGGACGCTAAATTTATAAAAGGTAAGTGATACTTAATACAGACTGTTAGATTATCAAATACAAGTTTTAACCAACCTAAACTATATGAAGGTGAAAATGTGTTCCAAAGAGGTGGGAAAATGCTTTAAAAGAAGGAAATACAAAATATCTCTAATTTTTATTTATAATAAGTACATAGTACCAAAGGTTAGAGCGGGTATCGGCTTGCACTATAATATATATATTTTTTTATTTAATGCGGGAAGGAGGGGCCAAGGGCGAATGCCCGCAAAAACACCCCTCCCATAGAAGAGGAAGAGAGCCAAAATCAAGGTTCAAGGTTTTAGAGATGCCTGGATACACTACGTTTGAAAGATTAGAGGTCATAGACAGAGGGAAAAATGGATTGAGGAAGGTTGTTCCAGAGTTGACCGGTTGAGTAGATGAAAGATTGAAAATACCGATTAACCCTTCGTTAGAGAGTTGGACAGAAAAGGAATGAGAATGTGTCGAATGTCTGGTGCTGCGTGCTCTCCTTAAAGGAGGAGGCATGCAGTTAGAAATTTCAGAAGAGCAGTGTCCGTTATAATAGCGGTAGTGAAAAGAAAGTGACGCAACAGTGCAGCGAAGAGAGATGGATTTAAGACAGTCAGTAAGAAGCGGGGAAATGATGAGACGAAAAACTTTTTATTCCATCCAATCAAGTAGAGCTGTGTGGGTTGAGCAACCCACACATGAGAAACGTACTCCATACAGGGGCGAACAAGATCCCTGCTCAGAGACAGCAACTAACTAAGTGGGGGTGAAGAAACTGCGGAACCTGTACAGCACACCTAACCTATTAGACGCTGTTTTAGAAAAAGAGTATATGTGATCTTTCCAGGAAAGATCACGAGAAAAGGAAACGCCAAGAATGTTAAGAGAAGAAGAAGGATTGAGTTGTGTTTTACTGAAGGTAAGATGATAGTCGTGTGGAAGATTATGTCAAGTAGACAGATGAAGTAACTGTGTTTCTGAGACATTGAAAGCCACAAGATTTTCTCTGCCCCAATCAGAAATAATACTGGGTGATCCAGATAAATGGGACCCATAAAAAACAGCCAAATATTCTTAATATTTAATTCCTTTCATAAAAACTATATATCATTCGAAAGAGTAGAGTTACAAGTTTATTATGAAATATTAATTTTTTTAAAATGACTCCTTTCAAATGTGCTCCATTAGTTGTCAAGCATTCCAGTGTTCTCGCTTGTAAGTTCTGCATCACTTTTGCAAGAGTGTGCGGTGGTATGGCCTGTATCTCAGTTGTGATGGCGGCCTTCAATTCTTGCAAGGTCGTTGGGTTATTTCTGTAGACCCTACTCTTTAAATATCCCCAGAGATAATAATCTAAGGGAGAAAAATCCGGAGACCTTGCGGGCCATTCAACGTCTCCAAATCTTGAGATTAACTCGCCTGGAAACGTTTGACGCAAAACTGCCATGCAGTTCCTCGTGGTATGGCAGGTAGCTCCGTCTTGTTGGAACCAGTGGTTTTCTAGACAAAGATCTCTTAATTTAGGAATAAGGAAATCGGTCAACATTTTTTCGTAGCGATCACCATTTACAGTGACCGTGTTTCCGGTGGAATCCTCGAAAAAGTACGGCCCTATGATCTGAGATGCAGTAAGACCACACCAAACAGTTACACGCTGACTATGCAACGGGACTTCGGTAATATTCAATGGATTTTCTGCTGCCCAGAAACGACAATTTTGTTTGTTTACAGTTCCATTCAAGTGAAAATGGGCTTCGTCTGACATAATCAAAGTTGCTAGAAAATTAGTGGTGTCATTTACCTTCTGCTGGATCCATTGACAGAATTGTCGTCTTCGTGCGAAATCTCCATCGTTTAGTTGTTGCACTGTTTGAATTTTATATGGAAAGAGCATTAAATTTTGCTTGAATATACGGTGTGTTGTTCCATATCCAACTCCTAACAGCTGAGAAGCACGTCTGATGCTTATGTTAGGATTATCCTGTACAATTTCATGAGTTCTGTTAATGATCACGTCTATCCTTGCTGTGCGCACTCTTCCAGTTGGTTTTCTTTTTCCAATGCTGCCAGTTAGGGAAAAATTTCTGACACACCGACGGATTACTTTCTTAGAAGGTGATTTTGACATCTGAAAATTTGTCTTGAAAGATCTTTGAGCTGAAACTACACTCTCCATGCTCATAATATTGCTCAGTTATGAAACGCAGCTGTTCCACAGTCCATGCAGTCATCTTGAAGGGTTAGTTTTAACTAACACTTTTATTTTGTTTTGTATCTTATCTTGTCTTGTATTGTCAAAACCTATACAGTATACAATCCTGTACAAACTTGTAACTATCCTCTTTCGAATGATGCGTATGATTTTATAAAAGGACTTATACTTTAAGAGTTACAGGGGTTTCTTTTGGGTCCCATTTCTCTGGATCACCCTTTAGAAAGATCAGAGGTCAGGTGTATCATAGCCGTCCCACGCGAAGCATTGAGTGTCTGTTTTGTGAAGCGGGTGAAGTGAAGAGTGGAATCATCGGTATAGGAGTGGATCGGACAGGAAGTGCGACTAATAGATCAATGATAAATGGAAGGAAAAGAGTGGGTGACAGGACAGAGCCCTGAGGATCATCACTATTAATAACTTTAGGAGAAGAACAGTAGCCATCTACAACCGCAGCTATAGATCGGTGAGAAGGGAAATTAGAGATGAAGGCACAATAGAAGGATAGAAACTGAAGGAGGGCAGTTTGGAAGTTAAGAATTTGTGCCAGACTCTTTCAAAAGCTTTTGATATGTCTAACGCAAAAACAAAGGTTTTACCGAAATCCCGAAAGGATGATGACCAAGAGTCAGAGAAATATGCAAGAAGATCGCCAGCAGAACGTCCATTGCGGAACCCATACTAACGATCTCAAATAAGACTGTAAGAAGAGAGGTGTTTAACCTCTTAACGACCGACGTTTTTGTAGGGTTAAGTTATGAATGCGTGTATTGGAAACGGTACAAATTTGACCCAGTGGTCCAAAAGAGGTTAAGAATCTTCCATTAAGGACAGATTCAAAAACTTTAGAAAGGCAAGAAATAAAAGCAATTGAACGATAGTTGGAGGGTTGAGAGCGTTCACCCTTTTTTAAGACAGGTTGAATGAAAGCGAACTTCCAGCAGGAAGGAACAGTACCAGATGAAAGACAAAGACGAAAGAGTTTGCCTTGGCAGGATGTCAGCACAGAAGCACAATTCTTGAGAAGAACAGGAGGGACACCATCCGGACCGTACGCTTTCCTAGATTTGAGCCCAGATAGGGCAGAAAAAGCACCTTTGGAAGAGATTCTGATTTCACACAAAATTAAGTCAAAGGGAGGAGAAGATGGAGGAACAGCACCGGAATCGTTCATGGTTGAGTCGAGTTGATTACGGAAGCAGTATTCATTCCATCTTCTTGTGAGGATCCAAGGCCTGAACTGGAGCGATAGGACAGGGAACAGATATAAGATTCTGGTCGGAGCCCAAGAGAGAAAAAAGTTTGACAGAGTAAGAAGAAAGACGAGTGGTGAGAAATAAACCCAAAATTTTTGGCCTATCTCAAGGCGATCGGAGATACGAGTAGGGTGCTGTACAATCTGTTCTAGATCATTCAGGATAGAGAAGTTGTAAGATAGTTCACCAGGGATGTCAGTGAAATGGGAGGAAAGCCAAAGATGGTGGTGTACATTGAAATCACCTAAAATGGAGATTTCAGCAAAAGGAGAATGGGATAGAATGTATTCCCCTTTGGAAGTGAAGTAGTCAAAGAACTTTGGATAGTCAGTAGAATTAGGGGGAAGGTAGACAGCGCAGATATTTAATTTAGATTGGCATGTGAGCCGTAGCCATAGGGTGTAGAAATCGGGAGATTCAAGTTCGCGAATACGAGAGCAAGTTAGGTCATTGCGTACATATACGCAACATCTACCCTTCGAATGAATTTGAGTGTAGAGAAAGTATGAGGGTACAGAAAAGAGGGTTGTTGTCAGTCGTCCCAGACACCTGAGTTTCAGTGAGAAAGAGAAGATGAGATTTAGAGGAGGAGAGGTGGTGTTCAACAGATTGAAAATTTGAGGAAAAACCACGAATGTTCAGAAGTTTATGAATTTTTAGATTGTTGAGAAGAGCAGTGTCCGCTATAATAGTGATAGTAAAGAGAGAGGGATTGAAGACAATCAGTAAGAGGCGGGGAACTGATGAGATGAATAGCCTTTGATTATATATGTACAGTATATACACACACCATAGTTTAATAGTGTTTTTTGAATAACTTCATATATAAAATGTGTGAAAGAAATTTACTGATAACGTATAAAATACTGCAACGATATTATTGGTACACACACACACACACACACAACACACACACACACATATATATAGACGACCTTTCATATTTTTAAAATTTAAATCGTAATGCATACTTAATGGTAAAAATGTAAATTGTAGTGAGTTGTCAATTAACATAAAATCACCAATAAAATTTTAAACTTTCACATTTTCTTGGCTCATTTCAGATCTGTAAATCAATACTGAGAACAGAATTTAGGTCAGTACAGCGACTCTAAAAATCAAAACTTAAGCTAATTATGATTCATAATAAAGGCACTAAATGAATATAAAGAAATGTAATACAAATGCCCATTTTTACCAAGTTTCATGTAATATATATACAGAAGTTTATATCAGTTTACCTATTAAGTAAAACATATGTGATATTAATGTAGGGGAAAAATTATGTAGATATGAAAACCTTCCTAAAGTTTAGGCAGCGAGTAACACCGTTTCCCTATAATCGAAGTGAACACATTGGGGTCGGGGGTTTCGATTCTCGATAATAATATAATAATATAGGAGTCGTGCCAGTATTTGGTTCTCGTGACTGATTAATTATTATTATTACCTAAATAATCGTATGCGATGTCTGCATACAATATGCAATGTTCGCGTACAATATGCGATGTATGCATACAATATGCAATGTTCGCGTACAATATGCGATGTCTGCATACAATATGCAATGTTTGTATACAATATGCAATGTTTACATACAATATCGTATATTTATTTATAGTGCTTATTGTATGAGGGTTTTGTTAATGTCAGTAGAATATAATGTTAAGACACGAAGTAAACTAATTAATATTACATGAGGCCTACTTAATTGAGAGATAGACAGAAATACGATTGGCATAGGCCCCAAGTGAAAATTTTTTTCTGCTTTCAGTAAGAAATTTAATTATAAACTGATAGTATGACCTACAAACGACTTCTTCTCTCTCTCTCTCTCTCTCTCTCTCTCTCTCTCTCTCTCTCTCAAATAGCCTACTCTAAAATTAAAGAGGGACTTACATTTACGAAAATGAGAGAAGAAAAAAATCGATAAACCTATGTTTCCTCGTTCGGGCATTGAGGAATGGAAAATCGCGATGGAAAGAGAGAACTTACTTTATTTAATTTTCTCTCTCTCTCTCTCTCTCCTCTCTCTCTCTCTCTCTCTCTCTCTCTCTCTCTCACTAACGGGAGAGGCTTACATGATGGAAAATAAGATATAAGTATAAGACTAGGCTTACATTTCTAACGATTATGACAACTGTGGCTTACAATAGTTTAAAAACGGAGATCATGGGATGCCATTATTAACTCCAGAAAGCCAACGTGGCCTCTTACAACAAAAATACATTTGTTTTTCTGGAAATGGTGTCTTTTATTGTACGAAAGTTAATACTATTTATTATTGTTCAGTAACAATAAATTCTTTCTTTCAACCTATAAATATAATCTACATTAGGGTTACATAGATCCCACATCAGTCGTTATGGGCATTTTCATGGCCTTCAAGAGTTTCTGCCACCAGAAATGTAATGATTTTTTATAATAATATTTCACATCATAAATGCAAAAAACCACTTTTTTCTACGAGGAGGATGTCAGTGGGCGTCGAAACTGTCGTGGAAATAAACTCTGTCTATTAGAGTGGGTTTTTATTTTAATATTTCACATATTATTTATGTGTTACTAATCCATTGACAACCCTCTTTTATTCATAAAATAACCGGGATCACCTGAAGATCAGGGCCCCCAGCCTTCTTTAGTTGGCTTTATAAGGCAAACTAACGAAAATATCGCGACCCAACCTAACCACTCGTCAAGGGCGTACAGTTGACCTAACGATTGGTTAGGTTAGGTCGTGATATTTTCGTTAGTTAGCCTTATAAGGCTAACTAAAGAAGGCTTGGGGGCCCTGATCTTCAGGTGATCCATAATTTTGTACTTTATTATTTAATGTACAAATAATAACTTAGCATTTGTTTTACTTTAAATGTATATTTATTTTTCTCGTTTGCGTTAAAGGATTAAACGCTGTTGGTTTTTGTATCGAAAACTAAGTTTAGGATTTATAGTTTTGATTCTCGTTCGATTAGCAAGGGTTAGCGAGGTTGGACCTGATCAGTGGTTGGATGGCTGATTGTCCTCTACGTTCAGATGATGTAACGACCCGTGGTTTCCACGTAAAGTTTTAGGTCCATTGTTGTCGGAAAAAACTTCCCACATTTTTTTTTTTTACATGTCGCGAGCGTCTTCTGTTTTCTTCATCGTCTGCAAACTTGTTAGAATCAAACTGTTATTTCGGAATAATAGGGAATTGCTGTACAAAGAGCAAACTCCACCGGTTATGTGCATTAAATTGCACAGTGGAAAAATGAATAATTTTGATCGGATTCAATTTTGATATTTTTTAATTGAATGAACTCTTTAGTCATCCCTTATCTCCTTTTCTTTCGATAAAACCTTTATTTTAATGGTTAACTTTAATAGATTTTTTTAATTTTTGGAACGTTCGATTAATTATATCTTTAATTGTTCAGCAGTTAATTGAACATTATATTGGTTTAGTATCTTGAAATTTATTTTACTATTATTTATTTGTCTTTTCTGGTGTGGTTGTACCGGTATAAGATTAATGCACGTTGGACAAGAGTTATGAGAAATCGCAGTACTTAAAAACATGATTGATATTTTGACACGTTTCGGATTTTACGAATATATTGGTAAATTAAAATGGTTATATTTAATTTTCTATCTGGTGTAAATTCGCTGTGTACCTAAACCTACAATATATATATAACGTCAAGTTTAGATATAATTCAATCAGTTTTGACGATCGTAATTGTGTTAATTGTCTGCTGGTTTGCATTTGACTGTTTACATATTTTTTTCCAGAAATTGATTTGTTTACATTATTTCACTTTGTATTTTTGGTTGCAATTTTGAATTATTGGTGAATATTTGGTATGTTTTGCGTTTGCCCTTTATCGTGAAAATTTCTTTGCGACTTTTCATTAATAATTTTGTGTATAAGTTTTCTCATTTGTCTGGAAATTGTTTTGCGAGATTTATTTCATATTTTAGTTGTTGGAACAACGTCGAGGCTTGCTATTAGCCATATTTTTGTTCTGTTTTGGTTTGTTTTTGTTTTGGAACTTCAGATATCATCTATCTTTCACGTAAAAAACTCAGTAGAGCGTCTAAAGAGCTCAGACTTTCTGGTAGTTATGTAGTTTAAAGGATATGAAATGTATGTAACTTGAATGTACAGTACTGGCCGCAGAAAAAGTGAGACAGTGCTCTTACGTTACCATGTAATGGAATTTTAGGATATATATTATATTTAGGACTGAAATAAAAGTATACCAGGGGAGTACTTTTATTCTAATAGTTTGTGTGATCCTCTTTTGCTTTTAAAACCTCTTCAACTCGTCTTGGCATGAACTCCACCAATAATTAATTTACAAATGTTGGCATCACTCAGCCACAGTTCACGAAGGCGTTTTAATATGGACATTTGGAAGCGAAAGTGATTTAAATGCATTTTTCACCGATTTTTTTCCTTTTGCAAAAAAGTGACTCAAGTACTTGAATCCGCCCTCTGCGCGCTGACTACGTACCCACGAAGTGATCCAACTGACTCAAATGACGTGATCAGAGGTGACTCAAGTACTCGAATCACTTCTTGAGTTTTGGCGTTCTGAATGCACTTGAGTCACTTTCACTTCCAAGCGTCGTGATAAGTTTTCCTTAGATGAAATTTCTTCCTTTTGCATTCGTCTCTATAAAATTGATCAAAGATTTTTGGTTGGATTCAGATCTGGTGAATTTTCGGTTGGATTTAGATCTGGTGAATTTTCGGTTGGAGTCAGATCTGGTGAATTTTCGGGCCAATCTAATACTTCAATACCGTTTTCCTCAAAGAAACTTTTTTCACAACATTTTCTATATGTCATGATGCCACATCTTGTTGAAACAACTATTTTCTGCGCTTAAACCAGTTGTTAGCGAGGGACAACAACTTATGGTATGGTAGACTGGCAGAGTATGGTAGTAATTTGGTTAGTGATGTTTTCTGAGAGAAAATTTATCTTAGAAAGTAATCACCAACATCTCTAGTGATTTTAAGTGATAATGTTTGTTCCTGTTGGGGGTCATTTGACGCAAATTGCCAGTTTCGTAAAAAACACCTTGATAATTCGGTTGAAGAAGTCTATTTTTAACTCTGATCTTTCTGAAAAGATCTCTTTCATAGCTTCTCCTTGGTTTAATAAAGCACACGCCATGGAATTCAGTCTTCACGTCAGATTTCCGGATGGTTATTTTGATAGGCCATTTGGTGTTATCCTCAAAGACTCCATAAAGTTCGTAGAATTTACATTTTGCTTGTTTCCTCAGGGATCAGTCGACTTTTCATTTAGGTTTTTGTCATTGCTTTCGTTTGGGCGTTTGCGGATGCATATGTAACTGGGTAAGAGGTATGATATTCATGCGAAAAGAGAACACGGATTCGATCCTGCACCCGCACAGTTGGGTATACCATTCCCTACAACTTCAGTTTCACAACATTATATATATATATATATATATATATATATATAATATATATATTTGCTGTAAAATCTAAAGTTATGGTCAGATTTCAATATATTTTCACACCCCACAACTAAGTAAATTTCCTATACGGTGAGCGGATTTCAAAGAAAAATAATGAAAATTACGGATTTATTGAACATTTCTTTATGACACTGGAAATTCTTTTGATATCTCCTGTTTTATCGATTTTCTTGAGGAGCTTGTCCAAACCTCCTGCAGTCCATCACTTTGTTTGGAAACTCTAACAATAATCTCTTTCGTCCATAATGTTTTTCAAGTCTTAGTGTTTTATAAGAACTTGGTTCTGTGAAGTAAATGGCATTTTATAAATAGGGCTGGAACCTAATACCTGAAAAAAGAGGAAAACAAAATTTAAGTTGGGTTACGTTAATTAAAATCGCTTTAATTATCAACATGAACCTATGATTAGCAAGATTTTTCTGGAATATTCGCCATAAATCCAATTTTTCAGCTAAAATGCTAAAAGATGGCATACAAACCATAAAAATACCTAGTACTAACATACAAAAATTTCATGGTTCTATGTACCATATTTGCTGAGATATGAAGGATTTAAAAGGTCTCCCTTTTTTTTTGCCGACCCGATACATACTATATATATATATATATATATATATATATAATATATATATATAATATATATATATATATATATATATATATATATATACACCGGTGTATATATCAAATGTTGCGTGCGATGATTCCTCATTTCACGAAGGTGAATTTACAGTATATATATATATATATATATATATATATATATATATATATATATATATATATATATATATTATATATTATATATATATACACACATATATATACTCCTTTTAGCATCCCCATCCCGTTCCCCTCTCCCGCCCTACCCTCACCATATACACTGCGAATCTTCCGTTTAATAGTAAAAGTTTGACGGTGATCGCGGGAAATGTATGTTTCATTACGGTATAATCGTGCAGTGACTCCGCGTGTATACTTTTGTCATAGTTAGTAATAGTTACATAATTAATGTGAAAAGATGCCTGAGCATCGAACCGTTGGTATCGCGAGCATGATTTAAAGGGACGAGAAGTGGGACCCCTTTCGGCGTTCCCCCCCCATCTCCACCCTGAACCCCCCCCCCCCCACCAGCTACGCTCCCCCGCAAGCCGTTACAGATACAATGGGGTCGTCTGCTGTAAATCTTGTAGAAAATCCATGTTATGTTTTATATTTGACAAAGTAGATCATATTACAGTAGGTCAGACCTTCTTGTATCTGTCTGTCATGATTTTTATGATTCAGAAGAAATAGAACATGCGAGGGTACAATTAAACACCCTGTTCACTGCTACCCTCCCAACTCGTAGAGGTAATTCTAGAAACGAGAATACCCTGAAAGGCATTATAAATAAAGTGTCGACCCTCCTGGATAATGAGAACAATATACCTTTTACGTTACTAACTTCCATAGAATACCGGTAATCTATGGGTGACGTAGACGTCTCGGTGCTCCTCAAACAGTATAATGAGGTACAAAAGTCGATAGTTGAACTGAAACACCAACACGTGGTGTCAAATCAGAAAAACGCGATTTCGCTAGAACAATTCCGGTCAGAGCTAGATGCGTTGAAAGAGACGCTCCTCCCACAGCCCAGTTACTCGGAAGTAGTTCAGCAAGCCAGATCTCCAAGAAGCGCGTCGGGCAGCGAGGGAAACGAAATCCTCGCCTCCAACTCCCCCCCCCCCTGAAGGTGGGGTGGAAACGCAGCATGCAGGGGTAGCGGTCAACCCCCTCCCGTTCAGGAAAGGACCCCTGCTCCCGATTTCACAATGAGGAACAGGGACGGTCCAATGCCGAGAGACGAGGCATCATTGCCCTCTTCCCTGCCTCCCACTGCAGAGGAGAGGTGTTCGATTACGCCTCGCTCAGTGCGCAGTTCCCTCCCCCTCCCACCGAAGAAGGAGGGGCACGCGCGGCCGTCAGGTTATAAACACCGCTAACAGACCCTCACCAAGTCACAGAGTAAGGGAGGGGCCTCCTATCCCCCAAAGGTTGTGCCACCCATACCCCAGGCAGGCGAACCCTGCCTCAGGAAGCTCGAGGGAGGAGGACGGGTGGGTAACTGTTAACAGGCGCCCTTCCCGAAGGTTTCCTCAACCGGTCTCCGCTGCGAGGCCAACGATGGGGAATTTCACCCTCTTTGTGTCGCGAATTCAGCTGTCGAACGAGGCAAGCGATATTCGACACATGATGGAAGAAGTCATTGGTGAACACAGTATATTGATAGTTAATAGACTAAACACGAAATCTCCGTATTATAACTCATTTAAAGTAATAATTAAAGGGGTAAATGCACATTTCAACCCGTATAATATGAGTCAATGGCCAGACGGTATTATTGTTAAGGAGTTTATTCGCTTTTCCAGGTGATTTGATAACATGCAAAATAATAATAATAATAATAATAATAATAATAATAATAATAATAATAGGCGCCCTAACGGTAATGCCTAAAAGTTGTACTGTGTATAATAATAATAATCTTACTAATAATAAATTCTCTATCAGTCATGGCGGATAACTTGTTGAAAATAGTCTCATATAATGTAAGGTCAGTGAGGAATTCAACTGTAGATATTCATAAAATCGGCGACAGTGCAGATCTGATACTCCTGCAGGAGCACTGGCTACCTAAGCAAGAGCTAAAATTCCTCTCTACCATCAATGATGACTTTATGTACCATGCGTCATCAGCAGTAGACTTGTCAGATGAATTAATGTACGGTAGGCCTTTTGGTGGTGTTGCTTTCTTAATAAGTAAAAATTTGTCAAAACATATCAAACTTTTAACAAGTGATAATGTAAGGTTGTTAGGCATTGAATTACAAGTGAACAATGATTGCATATTAATTGTAAACTGCTATTTATCATACAACAACGGCAGTAATCTAGATGAATACATTGATTTGCTGTACAAAATTAAGTCATTATCAGATAACCCCAAATATTCTCACTGTATAATAATGGGGGACTTTAACGCACATGTGAACTCGGAATTCTGTGTAGAATTGGGTAACATGTGCGAGTCGGCCAATTTAAGTATAAGTGATGTAGATGTATTAGGGGCAGCCAGTGGTAATTTTACATACGTTAGTGATATGAGTGGTACCACCAGGTGGATTAATCATTGTCTCACTAGTAATAATCTAAAGGATCGAATTGTTAAAGTTCATATTCTGCATGATTTCCTTCTTTCTGATCATAGACCATTAGAAATATTAATTAACGTTACCAATTTATGCGCAACACGACTTAACAAGAACTCAATAAGTAAGAATAATCGCGTCGATTGGTCCAATGTTAATATGCAGCAGAGAATAGAATACAAAGACAGAACAAGTCACCGCTTTAATAATTTAGAAATTTTGCACCTTGCCTGTAATAATCCTTGCTCAAATGATTCTCACTGTAAACTTATAGATAGGTATTATACGGGGCTCCAATAAACCTTAGCCCCCCCGCCCATGGCCTAAAGCCCTAAACCATTGGAGGTACAGTAAAACTAAACATACAAAAGAGAATTTAATCCTGCATTTAATGAGAAACAAATAAAGCTTGGTGTTCCCGCCATTTGCTTCCAAGACAGCCTGAATTCGCTTTGGGTAGCTTGCCAAAAGTGACGTGAATAGAGCTTGATCGTTACGCAAATTTGCTAAAACAGTTTTAATGTGTTGCGTCATTGTATCCTTCGAAAATCGATTTGCTGCAGGTTCTTGAAGCAAGAGACACTCAACCTTGTCCTTTATAACTGATCCAATGTGTTCACAGACGTTCAGATCAGGAGAATTTCCTGGCCATTCTTCATTTCCAAAGAAATCGATCTCATGGTTCCGCAACAACTGTTGAGTGGCTAATGCCTTAAAGCAGGGGGCCTTATCGTGCAGAAGTGTGACCTGATCGACATCCATAACATTGTTTGGGTTTCTTAGAAAAGGAATGACATGCTGGGATAGAATAATATCACGAAAATACTGTCCATCCCAACTCTGACCATTTGGCTTCAGCACCCACATGAGCTTCTTTGCAGTGAACAAAACAAACACACCAACACAGTCTGGACTTTTTAATAATTCGCGATAATGTTCATTGTCATCGATTTCATCTGGTGTTGTGGCCCACACTCGATCATTTTGGTAGTTAGGCCGACGTGTTACGTAAACAAAAAATTCATCGGAGACAGCTAAATGCATGAAATCATCCACATCCCAATCTTCAAGATAATGGGCAAACCACATTCTGTCATCGATGTTAAGTTCAGTTTTTCTTGGCTTTGGAAGTTCATGCCAAGGCTTTAAACCTTGCTTATGACGGTACAGTCGAATGATCTCACCACTAACGATCTTTCCTCTCAACACTTCGATCTCTCTAGAAAGTTTAGCACAGCTGTTTTTCCGCTTACGCGTACCGCTTTCAATGATGTCCTTTGTTTCCTGAGAGAGTGGCAAATTTGGGCGCCCAGATTTGGTTGTATCCATTTCACATTCATCCGAAGTTTTATTCCAATTTCTTTTGACGAAGTCCTCACTTCTTCGCAACTTTTTGGCAACCCATGAACATGTTATAAAGGTGGCTCCAGCATCACGAGCTTCCCGAAATGTTATTGCTCGTATGCGATCTATCACACGTTGCCTCTCCGAATCACCAATTAATTGAGAAGCCATTATATTATCACTTTATCAGCTAGAGTAATTTTAATACCTGCAATAAATAAAGAATTTTATATATTTTTATAATCGCTAAAAACTATTTCGATATAAGTAAACATGTAAGCTGCAAATGGGGGGCTAAGGTTTTTTGGAGCCCCTTAGTAAGATAATATCCCTTTTAAGAGAAGCAGGAAGCCCCCTGATTAAATCTTACAACTATCATACTAAGATTATTCCTGGATGGAATGATTTTATTGCCCCCCTGAAGAGGGAATCGAAAGACGCCTATGATTTGTGGTGCTTTCATTGTAGACCCAGATTAGGACCAGTATACATGAATATGTGTAGAAGTCAAGGTCAGTATATATGGTGGCCATAAGGCGATGTAAACAGGAAGAAGAGTCTATTCGAGCATCAAAAGCCTGTGAAGCTCGCATAAATAACGATAATAACAAATTTTGGAAATTTGTTAAGAATCAAACGGGTGTCAAAAATGTCCTCCCTTCGACAATCGATGGGGTGTCGGGGGAGGATGAAATTGCAAAGCTGTGGAAAAACCACTATTCTAACATTCTTAACAGTGTGAGTAGGGATAATCTAAAGATAGATTGCAGCGAAACGATTGTGGGAGGGACAAAGGAAAATACTTTGATATAATTTTCTGAAGTAGAGAGGTTAATTAAAGAGTTAAAGACTGGTTCTGCATCAGGGGGTAGATGACTTATCGAATGAGCACTTAAAATATGCAAATGACGTAGTATGTCTGCATATATCATTGCTCCTATCAGTCATGCTTGCTCATAGCTATATCCCAGCAGAGCTCATGAGGGCATATATCTTGCCCCTGGTCAAAAATAAGTACGGAGACATTCTGTCCAGCAATAATTACAGGCCTATTGCTGTCACTTCCTGCTTCTCGAAACTACTAGAAAAACTCTTGTTACTCCGATTAAATGATTTCCTTTGGACATCTCCTAATCAGTTTGGCTTTAAAAGGTCCCACTCAACTGACCTGTGTATCTATGTACTTAAAGAAACAATATCTAAATACATTGACAGTAATTCAACTATTTATAGCTATTTCCTAGATATAAGTAAGGTATATGATAGGGTGAATCACAATATTTTATTTGCAAAACTAGAAGACAGGAAGGTTCCCATGTACAGTGCTTACAAGAAGTCTCACGCTTCTGTCTCTTCCCAAGCTAGTCTGTTAGGTATAAAATGTGCGGTCCTTATGGCAGCGGAGGTGTGTTCGGATTGGTGCACATAACTGCTCTAACACAATCAATGACGTCCATTATTACGTCACTTCGCTACATTTTAGTGTTTAAAATACAAATGATTAAGAAGCAGAATGGAGCAAGTTTCGGGATGTTGGGATGGTTATGGAGGAATCCTAGTCATCATAATATTAGCTGGCCATTAATTATACCGTCTCAATATATACTGTAGACTATAGCGAGCGACTAATTCGGCAAATATCCCAAATCATGACATGATACCTAAGTTATTTTGACGCAGGTCTAAATTATTTGCTCAAATGCAATTATTGATATTAAGTAATTGTTGGGAATTGTTGTCAATATTGTTGTTTGTGATATATATCCTACGTGAAGAATCTAATGACCAAATTCCTCAGTGAACCTCTCACGCGCTCGCATTTCGAGGAAGTCACGGTCGTCTCACTAATAGATAGTTTATCCATTGTTTTAAGTGGTAACCTATTAAAAGAACTATGTTAAACCTAGTCCATCTTATGAAAGTCATTAGTCTAAAGCAAGACTGGTGGGCCGTGAATCAGAGAAATTTGCATTTGATTTGTTCATCGTAATTATTACGTAATATAGTATACTGTATATAGTATTATATAAGAGTTTATTGGTAGCATATCATATGACAATTCCCATAAACATGTGATGACCTCGATGTTGGCAGTTTTTATTTTTTTCCTGAGACTATTACCTTCTCATTGTTTGTTTCAACAATGCATATATTATCATCACGAGCGTAGACATTGCAAGAAAAGATTCTAACTAAGGATAAGTAAAGTTCTTTCATGGTCACAATATACAGGGTGTCCCAGAATTAACTATCTATTTCAATGAAATCGGACAAATTTTTTAAAAACACACTTTTATTTATGTTTATCATGTTAAAAATGTATAAATTTCTAAATTTTTTTCATAATTTTATTTTCATAATTTTTTCATTATCTGGTCCAATGAAAGACCGTCTGAAGTCATAGAATGGCAAAGAGACTCTCCAAAAGTTAACGTGTGGCTTGGAATGACCAAATCCAAAATTTATGGCCCATTCTTCTTTGCGGAAGCAACTGTAACAGGTACCGTCTACCTTGATATGCTTCAGCAGTTTCTCGAACCACAGCTTCTTGATGATGGCATTCTTGATAATGTGTGTTTCAACAAGATGGAGCACCATAAATTTTGGATTTGGTCATTCCAAGCCACACGTTAACTTTTGGAGAGTCTCTTTGCCATTCTATGACTTCAGACGGTCTTTCATTGGACCAGATAATGAAAAAATTATGAAAATAAAATTATGAAAAAATTTAGAAATTTATACATTTTTAACACATATTAAACATGATAAACATAAATAAGTGTTTTTAAAAAATTTGTCCGATTTCATTGAAATAGATAGTTAATTCTGGGACACCCTGTATACTTTTATAGATGTCAAACATAAAAATATAATAAAATTCTATATTAATATAAATATATATTCGATACACATTTACGTCATGGCTTTAACATCAGTATTTCGTATAGCTTCCTCCAGCATCAATAATTTCTTGCAATCGTTGCGGCATAGAAGAGGCCAGATTGTAGGGAATGTTTGGTGTTCGGCGTAAGCTCTCCCAACTATTCCTCGTGTGAGCTAAAAGTGCTTCAAATGTTCTTTCATTGCGTTGCTCCCATTCGTTAATCATTATTGCCCAAAGGTTTTCAAACGGATTCAAATCAGGAGAACGTGGTGGCAGAATTAGATTGATAATCTCTGGGTGATCTTCGTACCACGCTCTCACAACGTTACTCCTATGAATGGGACTGTTATCTTCCATTAAGTAAAATGGTTCCGGTGCTGGAACCAGATACGCACAAACACTGGTTAGCAGCACCTCTTCCAGTATCTGGCAATATTGCTGTCCAGTAAAGCATCCATCTACTTGAGTCAATTCTCCGACACCATAGCCAGACATCCAGCCCCACACACCGAGATTGATGTGACCACTACGTTTGGTCGGGAAAACATTTCCTTCTTCATAGCGTTTTCCGCGTTGCCTCCAACAATGCAGGGAACCATGACTATCTGTTGAAAATGTTTTTTCGTCACAGTACACAACTTTTCTCCAGAATTCTTCCTCCTGCGGCAAGTATTGCAAGGCAAATCCCATCCGCGCCTCTTTATGCTCAATCGTCAATGCAGGTTTTATAGCTGGACGGCGAGAAAAATGCCCTGCCTCGTGAAGTCTGTTGTTCACTGTATTTGCGCTACAACGAAGGTTCAGGTGTCTGTAAATATGCTTCGCTGGAACAAACGGATGCTCTCTGACATGATTAACAATCGCAGCATCTTCCTCTTGAGATGTTGAACGCGGAGGACCAGACCTCGGCAAAGTAGCGATTGAGTTTTCTGCTTCATACCGATGAATCAACCGTTCCACAGTGCTTTGATGAACGTCTAGTCGTCTTGATATTTCTCTTATTGGCACACCATATTCATGCAATGTCACCATTGCTCCCCGCATTGCCTGGGTCGTCTCGTGGTGCAAAGACGGCCTCTCCATCTTTGTGTAAATGGCTTATGTGAAGGTTGCTGGGACGATAAAGGAAATGAGGATACCATGCACCCCTTCTGAAATTGATTTCGGTTGTGAAGGGCACCAACCCTTCGAATGGTAATAATAATCAGCCAATTTCCTATTTTGTTGAACATATGCATAAAAAATTCGTCTTAAAAGCCAAGGATCCAAAGATTGTCAGCAATAGTTTATATCCCAACTGAATATAGTCAGCCATCAACAGTATAATCATATTTTATTTCCATAACTACTCATGACTACTCTGTCATAGTAAATAACCTTATTATGACTTAGGTAGTAGTGGTAATTCTGAGTGGCGGCCTCTAGCCACATACGTTAAACCTATCAGTGCGTCTAAGACCAGACTCTTCTGTTTCTGTCAATTCATTGTTAGTTTAAGGTATTTTGCTCTTTGTCTTTCTAGGTCTAGGGCATTAAAATAAATATTTGAGTTTGTGTTTAGCATTTCCTCCTCCCTTCGTAAATCCCCACCCAACCTCGTTTCCTACGACATAGCAACACTTACCTCCATCCTCATTCCACTTCCTTCATTAAACCTATTATCGCTTTTACTGTCCCTTCCTTCCATCCTTCAATGCCAGCGTTATATAATATGGAATCTAACACTTTAGATCTCTACGCATTCATGTTACTTGAAGACGCCTGTGTCTTAGGGGAATCTAAGTGTTGAGAGTGGGCTTGAGGGGTAGTCTATAGATTATTACAGATGACCTTGAACGCTCCAACTATTTAAAAATGATTATTTATTACGCACATCATATGGCATAATACACACATGAATTTAAGTATCTCTTACACTATAGGAATGGAATTGAATCCTACCAGAGATAAAAAGTCGCAGAATATGATAGACTAATTTGTATTAAGAGGTCACTAAGAGAAAAGGATTTGGAATAGAGCGGAAGGCAGAGAGTATATTTTCTCGAGTTTCGGTTATTATTAACGTTATATGGATACATTGCCGATGTCCCTGCTGAAGACCTCTGATGGGATGCGGTGTGATCAGAGAGAGAGAGCTTTTAACCCTTTGAGGACCACGGGACATATGTGTCCCAGCGAAATAATAATATAAATTGTACAATGATGCAACGTTTCTACAAATACATCTAAATGTTTATATAGGTATCGTTTAGTTGTTGGAAAATTAACCCAAAATGGGTCATTTAAGTGACTATAGTTAATAACATATCTAATTGTGAATACCAATAACACCTAAACGTTTAAGTTCAAAGAAACGTATACCGGTCGTCAAAGGGTTAAATCACACCTTTTAAATGGTTTGTGGGTAAGGGCTTCACGTATGTTATTTTAGTCCAGGGTAGTTTATGTGGAGGTGTTAACGTAACTTGCACTTGGGACTGTTAATTGTAAGACAACTACCATAGCTGGGACTGAAACACGTTAATCCCTGCATACTCTATATATATCTATATACAGTATGTCTCTATATATAAATAGATAGAGTGATCAACACAATGATAATGTGGACGTCATTGATGGGGTTAGAGCAATTATGTGCACCAATCCGAACACACCTCCGCTGCCATAAGGACCGCCCATTTTATACCTAACAGACTAGCTTGGGACGAGACAGAGGCGCGAGACTTCTTGTAAGCACTGTACATATTAAATTTATTGAAATTTTGGTATTCCCACCAATCTTTCACTGTTAGTCGTGGCAATGTACTATCCAAGTGTTTTGGCTCCTCTTGCGGGGTGAGACAAAGCTTGCTCTCCCCTATGCTGTTTAATGTGTATATTGACGGATTAATTGCTTCACTTAATGAGGCAACAGTGGGATGTTGTATAGATAACACAAGGATAAATAACCTAGTTTATGCCGATGATATGGTGTTAATAAGTCCCTCTGTTAAAGGACTGGATCGGCTACTAAAAGTCTGCGAAGTGTATTCGCAGAAACATGATATTCTTTTTAATGTTACAAAAACTAAGGTTAAGCAATTTCATCCTAAAAGCTGTAATCAGCCACCTGATATAAGGTTTAAAATGAATGGTGAAGTAATTGAGGAAGTACAAGAGTTTAAGTATTTGGGTCAAACTATTACCAGTTCCTTGAGTGATATCTCGGATATAAGAAAACAATCTCGAAGCCTGTGTGCTAAATCGAATATGACCATAATGAACTTTCGATTCTGTACAAGTGAAGCTAAAGACACTCTCTTTCGTACTTTCTGCAGTAATATATACGGACAGCAACTGTGGGTGAATTATAAAAAAGGTTCTGGCAGAACCCTAAATTTGCTGTACAACAGGTCTTTTAGACTCTTACATAAATTACCCCCGAGATGCTTAGCTTCGCAAATGTTTGCTACCCGCAATGTCCGAGCTTCCCGGAGGTAACAAGATGTGCTTAACACAGTCTAATGCAAAGAATTAAAAAAAATCAACCAACCCGATCATCCAAGCTAACCATGAGTCCTGCCATTTATCCTCTAAAGTCTAAGCTATGGACTTCTTGGTACGAAAACGTCTGTCTGTAGCTCCACTTAACTTCGACATTACAGTATTATTTCTAATCAATTTTATATATTTCTATCCTTAGTATATGAACTGTCATTGTATTAATAATATTTGTCATATGGACTATAGTCTGCCAATAAACCTTTTCATTTTCATTTTCATATATAATTTACAATATATATATATATATATATATAATATATATATATATATATATATATATATACAGGGCGTCCCCAAAAAATGTATACACACTTTAACAGCTGATAGCTCAATTGATGTTTCTTTCTTTCAAGTTAAACCCATTAGAATTAATAATGGCAGTCAGACTAAGCTTTGAACAAAGGAAATTCATTCTAAAATGCTACTGAAGTGTGAAAACGCAGTTGAAGTGCAAAGACAGTTTAGGAGGGAGTTTCAAACAGATCCACCAACGCGACTTACCGTCACTCGAATTAGAGATAAGTTTGAAGCCGATGGAACTGTTCAGAATGTCCACAAGAAGCGTTCCGGAAGACCACGGACATCGACAAGCCCCACAAAGCAAGAAAGAGTACTGGAAACGTATCCCCAAAGTCCAAGAAAATATGTGCGGCAAGCGAGTCGTGAGGTAGGAATCTCAGAATCGTCTGTCCAACGCATTTTGAAGCGCTGTCAATGGAAAAGTTACATTCCAATTAGTCCATGCTATTAATGAAGATGATCCGGACCGAAGAGTGGAGTATTGCGAGTGGTACTTGGCACGATGTGGATGTGGATTGGACGAAGGGGTTTCGTAGAATACCCTCCGCGTTCACCAGACCTCACACCACTAGACTTTTTTTATGGGGATACTTAAAAGACAAAGTCTACGCTATAAAACCTGCAACAGTCGCTGAATTGAGAGCAGCCATTGAACGAGAATGCACACAAATACCAAACGAAATGTTTCGTGATGTTTGCGATTCCATTGCTTCGCGTTATCAGCTGTGCCTGGACCAAACGGACGTCAGTTTGAAAACAGGCGTTGATAAAACAATTAAATAATGTCTGTAGATTCTATTACATTTTGAAAATGAAATGTATTTTAATAAACACTGCCTTTATAATTATTTAAAGTGTGTATACATTTTTTTGGGACGCCCTGTAATATATATATATATAATATTTAGGAGAAATCCAATGACAAGGAGAAATGTAAATGCCATGAAAAGTCTTCTTTAATGCGCAACGTTTCGAGCAAATACGCTCATCTTCAGGCTGTATGATAACAATGTGAAATTAAAATCAATAATTGAATGAAAAACCAGACAAAGAAAATTTCTATAACCTATTCATAAAGGCAAACTTTAAAAGACTGAAAAAAGAGGGTTAAATTCTAAGTTATACAGATTTACATTTAAAATTAAGAAGCTAATTTTAAATACATATAGTAAATGTGAAATTAATACACTGGAAAAATTAACAATAGTACACTGGAATAATGAAAACTAACTAACCTTTCACTGCAATTTCCGAGGCTAGACTGATTTAAGTACAAAACGAGAAAAACATAAGATAAGATAAGATAAGATAAGATAAGATGGTGAGGGCGATTGGGGAAGGGGGGGATTATAAGGAATTGGGGAAGGAGGAGGGATTATAAAAAGTTTAAAGGGGCGGCTGATGAGTCAACATTTAACGTCGGGGTCAAAGTTTTAATATAAAGCGATTCCAGAATCCTAAGTGAGTTGGGACAAGTATTACAACCAAGAATTTTAAAATTTTCTAAAGTGACATCAGTTTTACATTTGATACTGTGTTCCCGAATGCTAGAAACTTCTTTAGTTTTTAAAATTTACCTGTTCGGCCACTTATTCCCATATGCGAATAAAATCTAGCCCTGAGAGAGCGAACAGTGCTGCCAATGTAATTCCCAAGGAGACACCTAGGGCAGGTAAATAAATATACAACACCGCTACGCAACGAGTCAGGGGTTCGATCCTTCGCTGAGAAAAAGCTACCTAAAGACGTTTTATTAATAAATATGATGCGGAAATCAGTATGATAAAAAATTTCTTTAACAACTTTGTAAATTTAAGCTTAAATTCCTTATTCAAAGGACCCATTTCAGGTACCAAGAAATATTTTATATCCTTCGGCACTGTAATACAAGGAAGTTGAGGGCTATAAACATTATTTAAGAAGGATCTAATTAGTTTATCTACATATTGAACAGGAAAACTATTATTGGTAAAGTATGATCTTAGATTATTAAATTCATCATTAAGTAAGGTAAAACTAGAGGTCAAATTATATCCTCTGAACAGGAGAGTTTTAATACAAGACATCTTATAGTTGAAATCAGTAAAACTAAAAAAATTCATGCCCAAACCAGTGAAAGTGGGTTTCCTGTAAACTGATGTAGTAATAGAATCACCGTTTTTTCGAAATTAAAAGATCTAAAAAGGGAAGGGAGCCATTTTTCTCAGTTTCCATTGTATACGTTATATTGGGGTGCAAAGAATTTAGGAAGTTAAAGAATTGTTGCGCTTGTACCGCATTATCAAAGACAGCTATCGAATCATCAACGAAGCGTCGATAGAAAATTGGCTTGAGATGAGTTGGAGATTGACTAAAAATTACACTTTCTAAATGAGTCATAAAAAAATCAGCTGCTAACGGTCCGACAGGTGATCCCATCCCTACACCATCAATTTGTTGGTAAACCTTATTGTTGAAAGTAAAATAGCATTGTTTGAAGACCAATTCTAAAAGTTTCTTAAAATGAGACAATGAAAAACCATGAAAAATATCAACCGAGCTAAAAACCCTATCTAAAATAATGGCAATAGTTTCAGATACAGGTACATTTGTGAAAAGCGACTTTACATCAAAACTGACAAAAAACTTTTTTGAATCGAAGTTCTCACCAAGAAGGTCTTTTTGGAATTCAAACGAGTTATTTATAGTGTAAGCATTTTTCGCAAAGGGTGACAGGAGACTAACAACAAATTTTGCCAATTGAAAGGTGGGTAAGTTATACGAAGCTAAAATAGGACGGAGAGGTGTTCCAACTTTATGGATTTTAGGCAAACAGTATAATTGAGCCAGATTAGCACCAGATGCGAACAACTGAGAGTAAGTATCGTTTTTTATTATCTTTAAGGACTTTAGTCGTGACAGAAATCTATTAACCTGGTCTTCTAACCTTACAATGACTTTATTGACAGGTTCAAGAATTTGTTTGAATTTAGTAAGATCACTTAGGATTTCATTAGTTTTGTTTATGTAGTCCGATTTATTCAAAATAACCACTCCGTTACCCTTGTCCGGTCTGGTCACGACAATCTCCTGGTTCTTTGCCAAATTCTTAATGCACTGCAAATCACTCTTCCTAAATATGAAAGATTGAAATTTAAGATTTCTAAGTTTATGAAAAAATTCTTGAGTTAGATTTGAGAACTGACATTTGAAATTATTGAAATCACCCACATGGGGAACATTTTTCAAGCCATTAAAAAATTTTTCAAAGTAAAGAAAAAACGAAGGCTTATACAGGGTGGGGCACGGGAATCAAGTGTTTTTTGAATAGCTAGTAATCGGCCATTAGGAATGGGAGGGGCGTGCGGTAGGTAGCATTCCATTCCTGGGTTCATAGCATTTAACTTTAACTAACACTCACCTTTATCTTTCAGGTGCCATCATGGAGCAGTGGACGTTAGAACACCACATGTTCGCGTATGATCATTTTGTTAGGAGTGGCGAGTCAGTGACAGCAGTTCAGCGTGCGTTTCGCCGCAGATTCAACATTCATCGAAATGACTCTGTTCCCGCTCGTGACACAATCTTACGTTGGGTTAACAATCTTCGAACAGGAGGCTCAATAATGAAAACAAAACCGAAGGGGCCGCAACGCACTGTGCGTACTCCAGAGAACGTTGAAAGGGTCAGACAAGCGATGTTGCAAAGCCCAGGCCGCTCTGCTCGGAGACATTCAGCTGCACTCGGAATCAGCAATCGTACTGTTAGACGGATTTTGCATGAAGAATTACATTTTCACCCATACAAGTTAGCGATGGTGCAGGAATTGAATGTAAACGATTGCCCCCAACGACTGAATTTTGCACAGGAAATGCTTGCACTTTATGAGCAGAATGAAAACATGATGGTGGTAATGAGTGATGAAGCCCATTTCCACCTTAATGGGGCCGTCAACAATCAAAACTGTCGGTATTGGGCTGCTGAAAATCCGCGACAACTCCATGAAAAACCGCTGCATAGCCCTAAGGTTACAGTTTGGTGCGCGGTGGGAAAGTTTGGCGTCATCGGTCCCTATTTCTTCGAACAAAATGGGGTTACCGTTACCATAACATCTGGGCGTTACATTGAGATGGTGAACACCTTTTTCATCCCTGAGTTACGAAGAAGGCGTATTGCTCGTCGACATTTGTGGTTTCAGCAAGATGGGGCCACGCCACACACCGCCAGAGCGTCAATGGCTGTTCTTCGCCCCCTGTTTCCCAACCATCTCATTTCGAGATTTGGTGACATTGCATGGCCCCTCGGTCCCCTGACTTGTCCACATGTGACTTCTTTCTATGGGGGTACCTCAAGTCACGTGTCTACGAGGACAAGCCCCGTACATTAGATGCATTGAAGGAAGCGATCCGTCAACAAATCATCCAAATCAACAGAGACCTGCTGGGAAGAGTGGAGGCCAATTTTCGTAAACGCCTTCAACAATGCGTCGACGGCCAAGGACATCATATGCCAGATATAATTTTCGGTACATGATTATTATGACATGAAATGCTATGTTCTTACGAATGTTGTTCTACCAATATATTTTCTTTACAAAAATAAATATCATTTTCCTGATTATTCCAAAAACACTTGGTTCCCGTGCCCCACCCTGTATATTTGGAACAACGGAAGCTTAAATTGCAAACCAAGTGACAGTAAACCTTTTCCCGAGGGGAGAGTGTGTAACTAGAAAGATTCGAAATTACCTTATCTGAATTGAAAAAATTTGGTGAATTCATTCCCAAAGCCTTTAACT
Source organism: Bathynomus jamesi (assembly GCA_023014485.1). Taxonomy (NCBI): domain Eukaryota; kingdom Metazoa; phylum Arthropoda; class Malacostraca; order Isopoda; family Cirolanidae; genus Bathynomus; species Bathynomus jamesi. Next base: position 401,861 of record JAJOZX010000196.1, read on the forward strand.
TACGTTCATGTGTTTCCAAGATGGTAGAGTGAAATTTTTCTAGTTCACGTTGTACAAGAGAAATTATTAATAAATAGTCCAACAACGAAAAGGTATTTTTAAGAGTAGTTATATAATGCCCAAGAGACTTATTATGCGAGTCCGAAATTTTGATTTTATAATTAATTTCACATTGTTATCATACAGCCTGAAGATGAGCGTATTTGCTCGAAACGTTGCGCATTAAAGAAGACTTTTCATGGCATTTACATTTTCCTTGTCATTGGATTTCTCCTAAATATTAAATTGAAGCTCTGTAGAAGCAACCCGCATGATTATATATATATATATATATATATAATATATATATATATATATATATATATAACATTTAGTCCCACAAAAGAGGATCCTGCTATTAGTTGGGTATTGCATTTAGGTTATTCAAACAATTTCCATCATGAATATAGTTTTAGAATAACAACAAAAGCTCCTAAGAGCCCTCTGTGTCAAAGCCGTTTTGCATCAGAGAAGGTCTATCCAATTTGCATGAGAAGAATAAATACCCTTTTTTAGCGATAATATGAGGGGAAATTTCTAAGGCTTATTATATATATACACGTTATATATTAAAATATGTATTAAATAAATGTTTAACATATATAATATATATATATATATATATATATACATACGGTGTGTATATATACAGTGGCGCTAATAAGTATTCCTATAGAGAAATACTTCGGTTACATTCGTTCTTATCTTTTGTACGATGTAGAAGATAGTTATGAAAGGTTTATGGTTCGTTTGGAAAAATTTAACAAATAAAAACATAATTTTAACTCCAACATATAATGTAAAACATCAAAGAATTTGAGGAAGATGAAAAAAAAGTTAAAATGTAAAAGATTTCGTATATTTATTTACAAAATTATTTAATACTTTGCTTGTCCATCTTTTGCTCGGATGACTTCAATGATTCGTAATGGGTATTTTTCTTTAAGGTTTTGACATCTCTCAGTAGAAATTTTAGTCCATTCTTCTAAAGAAAATTGTTTCAATTCATTCAGATTCGAAGGGTTTCTCTTGAGGACACTTTTTTCAAATGAAACCATAAATTCTCGATTAAATTGAGATCTGGGCTTTGACTGGGCCATTCGAGAAGCTTGAAATTATTTTGTTGAAGCCATTTCATGGTGCTCTTACTTTTATGTTATGGATCATTATCCTGTTGCAGTACTCAATTGCGACCCATTCGCAACTCCCGAACTGAAGGCAATACATTTTCTTTTAAAATTTCCTGATATTTTTTCGAATTCGAAATTCCATTGATGACAACAAGCTTTCCTGTACCAGAAGCATTAAAGCATCCCCAAAGAAGCAAACTACTACCACCACTATGTTTAACCGTAGGAAGGATGTTTTTTCCTCGAATGCAGTATTTGATTTTCGCTAAACATACCGTTGCTCGTTGTTCCCAAATAATTCAATTTTGGTCTCGTCTAATCAGAGAACTTTCTTCCGGAATGCAAATCCATCATTTTGATGATCCTTGTCGTACTTTAAACGCAGAGGTTTTCTTCTTGCAACTCTTCCAAGCAAACCATTCTTTCTCAATGTATGACGTACAGTAGAGTGATGGATATCGATCTTAGACAGTCTTAATGTTTGGCAAATATCACCTGTAGTCATTCGTGGATTCGCAGCAGCCATTCTTTCACTCCGTCTAATTGTACGTTCTGAATTCTTGCAAGGTCGTCCACACCTTGGTAGAGTTTTGAGTGTTCCAAAGCCTTTCCATTTCTTTATAACTGCGGTAACCGTCGTAAGTGGAATTCGAAGTTCTTCTCCTATCTTCTTATAACTCTTTCCAGGCTCGTGTGCCGTAATAACAGATCTTTTAAGATCTGTAAACAGCTCTTCACTACCACAACCGATTGCTTACTAATGGCTTGTACAGTCAACCGTCTTCCATGAAGATTCACAGAGAAAATTCTAGAATTTAGATTTGTCAGCAGTCTCTAATGTCTAATCAATGAACAGCCAACTACTAATGAAAACTTTAAATTCTTCAAGCCAAAGGTGGACACAAAAAGTATTAAATAATTCTGTAAATAAATATACGAAAACTTTTCATTTTACTTTTTTTTTTAATTTTCCTCAAATTCTTTGATATTTTACATTATATGTCGGAGTTAAACTAATGTTTTCACTTGTTAAATAAAATATTCCTCTGTACGAATACTTATGAGCACCACTGTGTATTATATATATATATATATATGTTCCCCATTTTTCTCCGTAATTAATTAGTAAATTAATAGATAAGTAATTTAATATGCAAATATATCTGAAATTTGCGGTTACACCAAACGCCACCATTTAATTGATATCAGTGTAAGCACGAAGTAAAAAAAAAATATTTTCAAACCCCCGCACCGCTCACGGAGGTTAGACAACCCCCTTGACGTTTAACTCCTTAACATCCCACAGTTTCCCTTCAGCTCCTGAAAAATGTTGATCGACTGGCGTAAATTTACGCCTGGAGATGTTAAAAGGTTAAAGGTGGTTACGTCGAATGCTGGAGAAGTTAGCCATCTGGTGACTTACTCAACTGGTGACTTATTTAACTGGTGACTTATTCAACTGGTGACTTATTCAACTTTGTCCTATGAGTACAAACGAAGAATTGCAACATTAGTGATGGAAAATTGCACAAAATAACTAAAAATGGAATAAGTTTCACATTCAGAAAACGCTAATGGTAGGATGTGCGCTAAGATGTTGCACGTTAAATAGTACATTAGTGTTGTAATGACGTCATTATATATAAAAGTGTTATAATGTTTACAGTAATTTGCTAAATCTGATGTACAGTACGTGTATGACGATGTCAATCACAGTACTTGAATTATTGTTATTAAGTTATACGTTGCCTAACCAATTTACTATATAATACGAGTAATACAATAATAATAAAATAATAATAATAATAATATTAATAATGCAGGTTTTGTTAAGAATGATTTCTTCTCACTTTTAATGACCAAATTTAATGTATAACCAATTTAGGTTTAAAATTGAAGCTTCATTGTAGCACATCTTATTTTAGGAGTGGTTCAGACAGATGGTGTACTGGTAATTGTTAGTTATGTTAACCCTTTCAGGACGACTGGTACAAATTGGTAACGTTTCAAATACACGTATTTATAACTTAACCCTATAAAAATTTCCGAGAGAGAGAGAGAGAGAGAGAGAGAGAGAGAGAGAGAGAGAGAGAGAGAGAGAGAGAGAGAGAGAGAGCACTTATAATGATATGAAACGAAAAGTCCTTATGTGAAAACTGGCCAATTTTCATTACTGTTGAAACTTGAACACGTATGTAAGAATACAGTGAAGTACATATTTTTCTAATGCTTTCATATATTTAACCCTTTAAGGACGAAAGGTACAAATTGGTAACGTTTCAAATACACGCATTCATAACTTAACCCTACAAAAACTTCAGGGCTTAAAGGGTTAATTGTTGAAAGAATATAATTCGGTTTAAAGGTCATTTAAATGTACCGAACCATCGCCTTAATTCGCCATTCCATACAGATTAATCCTTTGTTGGACACGGAATAAAATCATTTGGCGTCAACCTTAAATAAATCAGGAAAGCGGACGAGTAAACTGTATGAACGCCATGGAACAAAAGGTTTATGTCATCGTACATCCATGAAGAACGTCAGCAAAATTATCCTCCCTCATCAGTAACACGGAGAAAATTAATAGCAGAAATCTATTACCACATACTAAACCACGCACGCAACAATATAAAAATATTTCTCTTATATGCAAATCATATCACAAAAAACGGATAAATATGTTACGAGAAGGGCGTAAAAATAGTCGGGGGAAAAGGTAAAATTTATAGGCAATCGTATTCTCTCTGTTCTGAGGTCTATTCAAGGTAATCTGAAGACGAATGTCTTTTACGGTTACGAGAGACCGAATGAAAGCCTTGTCTCTTATTCATAGGTTTTACTTCTGCCCGTTTCCTTCAGGAAGCAAAATGCAGCAGGGTTCTATATAATGTCTGCAATATATATATGTATATATATATATATATATATATATATATGCATATAACTGCAATGACCACGCAGTATATAAATGAATAGAAACGACATAAGTAATTAAGGAACGTTTCTGCACACGAGGAGGAGAGATAACGAATAAATGAAAAATGAGGCGAACCGCCCGGGAATCGAACCCAGGGCCTTCCAATTGCCGGTTGGACGCGCTACCATTATGCTACGGACCTCAGTTAATCACGTGGTCATTGCAGTTATATGCGCATATTCACGATTTGCGAGGGTGCCCTCTCAGGGCATTGGTTTCTGCCCTATGTGGGAGAATTTCGATTTGTGATTAACTGAGGTCCGTAGCATAATGGTAGCGCGTCCAACCGGCAATTGGAAGGCCCTGGGTTCGATTCCCGGGCGGTTCGCCTCATTTTTCATTTATTCGTTATCTCTCCTCCTCGTGTGCAGAAACGTTCCTTAATTACTTATGTCGTTTCTATTCATATATATATATATATATAGAGAGAGAGAGAGAGAGTTGTTTTATTGACAAAATAACGAACATTCGTACCTAATCGTGTCTATTTTAATCTAACTTCACGTCACCTAATGTAACCTAACGGGCTGTAACTTGGTCATATATACATTAACGAATTTTACTGACATTGTTTTGGTCTGTGAATATTTGAAACTCCTCGGTGCTATTTCTGGTACTAGAGCATCTATATCGGAATCAGATTCATGCAGTGATGGTGAATGAAGTAGTGGAAAGGTGCACTTATGCGAACTTTATTAAAGCTGGGAAACCCTTCTTTATTCCAACATTCTCACCATCCCATTTTATTAACCAGCTGTCATTATGAAGTACTCTAAAATCGTAGTTAATAAGCGGATAGACAATTGATGTACTTTCTGGAAAATAAGTCTCTGTTGGATCTTAATCAAAGTGGTTTACAAAAAGGCAGCTCATACTGTGATGCTCTTGTGCGCTAAGAAATGTGGCAGTTTTGCCAGGTGAATTTTTGGCTGCATCTGTTCTAGATATAGATAAAGCATATGGGCCATGGCTCTATATGGCACCATGGACTATTAACTCATTTATGCTGGAACCGATTTTAATTTTTGCCTTTAAATTCCAGTGTAAATGTTAACAATCACAGAGTATTTTGGGTCAATATTTAAGAGATGCACGGCCTCCGAATTCAGACATGAAAATTAGTTACTCTTGTGTGTTTTATGTGCTCTATTCATAATTGACCATCATTTCTTGTGCAATCACTTCAAAGTATGAAAATTTTTCAATTAAATTTTTTTAAAAAAATTCATATGATGAGGAAATATGAATAAAGCACATAAAAACACACAAGATCAACTAATTTTCTTTACTAAAATGAACATAACCAAACCTAACCTAACCTAATCTTCACTAAAACGAACCTAACCTAACCTAACCTTCACTAAATCGACGGAAAAATAACTAACCTTTTATTGTGGAGGTGGATAAAGTTTCGCGATTTCTCGCAAAAAATAATGTAGGCTAGTCTTGTGGTCTTTGTGTTCTGCTTGAGATAGGTAGCGCGCAAAGTACTGCTGGTAATGTTTTTTTTATGTTACCCGCTCTCAAAACCCATGCCTTTATATCTTCCCAAAGTCTTTCTATATTCTGCGTATGCGCGCCACTCTCTGGATCGACGAAATTGTTGGAATGATTCACAGTTCGGTGTTCATAACCCAGATCAGAGAGCTGGCTGTAAGCCTTCCAGAAGTCACGAATGACAATTGACCCCGGCAAAATAAAGCGTTGTATAAGTGGAAGTAATGTTTCTTTGCTCCGATCACCGACGGTTAAAAGAATTTTCGTTTTGAAACTCTTTCAATTCCACCGAAAACCCACACACCTCGTAGTTCACGTCCCCGATTGTATTTAGATTTGCCAAATTTGCTCTCATCAATTTCCACAATAATACCTGGACCCCCAATTGGTTCTTGATTATTAAGCCAGTTAATACAAACTTGAGAGCAAAATGATTTCCAGTCCACAACAGTTCGTGAATTCAATTCTAAAAAATTCTCACAGTACTTTTGACTAAAAAATTTTTCGCAAGAATGTGTTTATAAAAAGTAAATTTACACTGGGACGCATTTTGGCATTCTCAAACCACGTGCATTTAGAGAGAGAAATACTTCCACGAAATATGCAGCGTTCCGTACGTCTACTTTTTTGTTACGTAATTTCCGATAGCGGACGAAAGCTTTTTTATCAAGCCTGTACGACATAGGCTTACAACACTCTGGACACTTTCGACTACGGGGGAGAACACCATGATTGCTGAATATTTCAATTGCTTCAGCATCACTATTCAGAACTTTTTGAATTAATGCGAGTGCTGTAATTTGCACCCGTCACACACAGCCATGGCTTTGAAAGAACTGCGGTTTGAGAAGCGCAACTATACCAGAGAAAAGATGTGTTAACCAGAGTTCTCGGCAAAATGTCAAAAATCGTTAAAGTTAAAAAATCGATATTTTCCCTTATTTCTAAAAGCAAGGTCTAGTTTCTTTTAAACTTCATCAAATCATATAGTTAATCTTGTATGTTTTTATGTGCTCTCTTCATAATTGACCATCATTTCTTGTGCAATCACTTCAAAGTATGAAATTTTTCAATTTAATTTTTTTTTTAAATTCATATTTCGAAATGAAAGCACGGGAAATGATGAGGAAATATGAATAAAGCTCATAAAAACTAAGGGTGTGCGATTCGGATATTTTTATTTCGATTCGATTTTCGATTCGATTCGGCCACTTGTTTTCGATTTTCTCGATTCGATTCGATTCGACTGGGACTGTGCACTGCACTCACCTATACTTTACAATTTACATGCACCAGCACCAACAGAACAACATACATGCACCAGCAACAACATACTGAAAAGCGTAATAAACAAATGAACCCAAAGAACTGGTCCATACTTGTCATACTGCAAGGTGCGCGCACGTGATTCTGTGACATCACAAAATCAAAAGCTGACCACGCGCATTGAGCGTACTCAGATCTTTATAAAAGCGTAATCTCTCAAATATCCAACTATTTTATAACGTTATTATATTATTATATTATATATATATATATTTTTTTTTCAATTGTTATTCCACGGTTTCGACATGCCATGGTTTTGGGGTAGTGCCAGTTTATCGTCTCGACAGGTTACAGTTAGCGAATCGAAGAATCGAATTTTTTTAGCTCTAAGTCGGGTCGGGTTTCAATTCTTTTACTAAATCAACCCGAATCGACATTTTCGATTAATCGCACAGGCCTAAATTAAAAACACAAGATCAACTAATTTTCTTTACAAAATGAACCTAACCTAACCTAACCTAACCTTCACTAAAACGAACCTAACCTAACCTAACCTAACCTTCACTGAAACGAACCTAACTTAACCTAACCTAACCTAACCTTCACTAAATCGACGGAAAAATAACTAACCTTTTATTGTGGTGGTGGATAAAGTTTCGCGACTTCTGCAAAAAATAATGCAGGCTAGTCTTGTGGTCTTTGTTTTTTTTTTGTTACCAGCTCTCAAAACCAGTTTCTCGGAAAATGTCAAAAAATCGTCAAAGTGAAAAAATCGATATCTTCCTTATTTTTTAAAAGCACAAGGTCTAGTTTTTTTTTAAATTCATCAAATCATATGTACTAACGACTGATATGAATAAAAAATCTCAATTCGGAGGCCGTGCATCTCTTAAATATTGACCGTATTTTGTATCTTGATGCGATTCTCTTGGTGCCCTGAATGGTGTCCAAGTGTCGTGCCCTAAACGAGGTCTAAGTAATCATTATTTAGCACCTCCATATATCCATACTATTTCTGTTAAAGATGTCATCGTCTTTCTGTGGATTCCTAATCATGCGAATTCTTGGTAATGAGAGGTTAATCAGCTTACAAGATCGTCCATGTGTTCGACTTTAGAATTCATCTTAAGTTTTCCTTCCTGGAATTTTGATCAGTAGTTCAGCGTTTCGTTATGAACCCATGACAACGTTCCTGGCATGACATTGGTGGTTCTCTTCATGATATTAAACCAGATTTGCACGCTAAGATACTGAGGTGAGGTGAGGTATCCTCTTTCCATACCTTCTTATCAGGTGATGTTAACCAGACTGTCTGAGTACAGAATATTTTACGGATTGTCGTTATAATCCGGATGTCTCCATGATCCTTTGATCTTTCTATTACTTTTATATCCACTTCAGATCTCCCTCTTTTTCCATGCGATTAATACCTGCTTACGTAAAACCAACTTTTATCACTTTAGAATTTTTCTTTTTCCTTCTTGCTTTGACTCGCGTCACTGTAAGAGAGTTAAGGTATTAAGTTCATATTTACCTATAATGCTTCTTCTTTTAAGTCCCGCATAGACTTTAAAAGAAAGCATCAGGAAAACTAATTACAGTGTATATACATTTTTGGCCAAAAGAGTTGCATTACACTACAATTTTTTAAGTTCGGCTGATAAAGTCAAACTGCAAAAGTCAACACCGACTGCAAAAACTGAAATAGTCAACTGCAAAGTCGGAATCAACTACAAAAACTGAAAAAGTTTGATATTAAAATTAATATAACAAATAATAATTACACCAAACCTTTCTGAGGAAGTTCACAAATGTTGACAAATGTTACTAAATTCAATATCAGGACTCAAAATACATCACGTGACGTTACAAGTAATTTCTATAAATACCTCTCTTTATTCCAAAAAGTTTAATATGTTTCAGCTCTCTTGGCCATAGCTGTACGTAGGAAGGCTTTGATTACACTGCACTTAAATAAAAATTTATTAGAACAAGCCGCGCCTTCGGCTCCCTACCCTACGGGTAGGGCTTGTGATCACTTCGTGATCTTTAACGCCGCTCATCTTGATAGATCAGACCCTAACGGGCGACTGAGCGAGACACATTAGCTCCACCCACTTTTTTTACTCGAGCCAGCCAATCATAACAGTTGACTGAGCGAAAGAGATATTTGTTACTTCGCTCAACAATTCCGCTCAAAACTGCGCAAAGTTTTTTTTATTTAAAGACGGATTCATCCCTTAATTAAAAACAACTTCATCAATAGTGTTTTTCTCATGATGACATTGTTAATTTTTCATTCCAAAAAGTATATAAAATTCTACAAAATGTAATTAATTCTACATACAAGAATCTTTTGACAATTTAAATTGTTTTTCCTCTATAGTCCAAAAATGATTCTCTAAAACTAATTGTCTCATAACGTTCTCTCTCTCTCTCTCTCTCTCTCTCTCTCTCTCTGCAGCCTCATTGTTTTCTTTGAATACAATGAAAATTAAAATTCTAATAAACAAAGGTTTAAAAAATAATTCTTTAATATTTCACAAGGCACTCACTGTTATTTTTTATATATATATACAGTATATATATTATATATATATATATTAATGATAATGCTGATAATGCTAATAACAATAAAGTCATGTACAACATATCAAATCCAAAATATTAATTCTCTTCATATTATTTAACCTAAAAAATACCCTTCCTCAAAACGCACTCCTTACCCTATATTATTCCGGTTCTAGGACAGTTCATACCAGGACAGCTCATACCAGGACAACTCATACCAGACAACTCATACCCGGACAACTCATACCTAGGACAACTCATACTAGGACAACTCATACTAGGACCAGAAAAAAAAATGAAAAATTAATGAAAACATTTATTTTGTAAAATTAAAAATTAAATTTAAACATTTAGAATTCATGCAAGTTATTAATGAAAACATTTTGAAATGAAAACATTTATTTTGTAAAATTAAAAATTAAATTTAAACATGTAAAATTCATGCAAGTTATATAATATATATATATATATATATAATATATATATATATAGAATATATATATATATATGATACACACAGACCGTGCATGGAACAAGGAACTCTTCTGGGATAATTAAATCCACTATAGTCTGAATAAGTAATGGTAAATGACAAATACCATAGTTTTTCTTTTTCATGATGCAAGCCCGACGTGGGCAACGGGTCTCTCGCAAAGAGGTCCCATAGATATAGCTTCCCTCACCAGCTATCTGCAAAGCAGACAGGATCCAGCTTTGGGACATGGATCTAGGGTTTAAAGCAGCCTAGCCCCCCCACTACATTTAGAACCTCAATATAAGTAAAAGACTCGTTGCATTCACGTCGGATTGAATAAATCAAAGAAAAAGGGGCAACGAGTCTTTTACTTATATTGAGGTTCTAAATGTAGTGGGCTAGGCTGCTTTAAACCCTAGATCCATGTCCCAAAGCTGGATCCTGTCTGCTTTGCAGATAACTGGTGAGGGAAGCTATATTTATGTGGACCTCTTTGCGAGAGACCCGTTGCCCACGTCGGGCTTGCATCATTGAAAAAGAAAAACTATGTATTTGTCATTTACCATTACTTATTCGGACTATAGTGGATTTAATTATCCCAGAAGAGTTCCTTGTTCCATGCACGGTCTGTGTGTATCATAAAAAACTCAGGGAACCATTGGGTTCATTGAATGCCCAGTTAGGTCAACTGTACGCCCTTGACGATTGGTTAGGTTTAGTCGTGATATTTTCGTTAAAACTAACGAAAACATCACGACTAAAACCTAACCAATCGTCAAGGGCGTACAGTTGACCTAACCGGGCATTCAAATTTTATCTTATGTAAATAATGGTTCTCTATTTTTATATGTTTGCAATAAATAATAAATTTGTTGTTATTGTTTTCTTATCTTATTTTGGTTAATTTGCAGAGTTTAAACTTTCGGGGTGGATATAGATGAAAAGATCAACATTGGGGTGGTAATTGTTGAAGAGAGTATGAGTTGTCCTAGGTATGAGTTGTCCTAGGTATGAGTTGTCCGGGTCTGAGTTGCCGGGTCTGAGTTGTCCGGGTATGTGTTGTCCTGGTATGAGCTGTCCGGTCACGATTATTCCTTCATCCACCCACATTTATTATACTGCATTACAACATGGGGTAGCTCTAAAAAATATAAAACATCCTTTGGAAGTAATTCATAAAAAATGTCCACAAACTCTCTCGAATAATGACAAGAGACAAAGTCCACTTCCCACTGTTTTAAAGAGCTAAATACTTTAAAACTAAATGACTTATACAAATTCACTGTTGCTGTTAGTGTGTTCAAAGTTATCAACAAAATTCGACATACATCACCCATTCAAAGAGTAATCACCTCTCATCAAATACACCATTGTTATCACACCAGAATGCCCAGTGATTTTATATACAAACCTAACTATATAATAGATACTGCGGAAATGAACTCTCTTTCAAAGGAGCAGATGCATGGAATGCAATTCTCATTGATATCAAGTAGGCTTCATCACTAAATGTATTTCGCAAATCACTAAAATAACACTCATTAGCTCCTACTGATGTATAAGTTCGCTACTGCCATTTTTATCACAGTAATCAATTTGTAATTAACTGTTTAAAATATGTTAATTTCATTAATCACCCCTTAATTTCGCATCTATTTTTTCATTATTATTATTATTATTATTAGTAGTAGTAGTAGCAGTAGTAGTAGTAGTAGTAGTAGTAGTATTAAGCCATTATTTTATATTCAATATACAATACATCATTTAATTTAAAAATTATGTAACATTTTTGTAAACTTTGAACAAAATAAAAAGTCCAGTTTTACAATTATTTACGTCATTGTAAATTGTAAAAATACTGTATTTATTTTATCAATAAAAGGTGTTCATTATTCAATATTTACTGTTATTATTATTACTAGTACAATACCCGTCGCTTCGCTGACGGTTAGCTAAAGACCCGCCCTACGTGCGGGTAGTAAAACATATCCAAGTAGAGGGGCCGGAATATTTTTTGTAGTTCGAAGGCTGTTATTAGCTGTTATTAGCTAGGTTAATTGAATGGTTAGGTTAGGTTAGGTTGGTTAGGTTAGGTTAGGTTAAGTTAGGTTGGTTAGGTTAGGTTAGTTAGGTTAGTTGGTTAGGTTGGTTAGGTTGAGTCGTGATATTTTCGTTAAAGCTTAAACCTAACTTAACCTAACCAATCGTCAAGGGCGTACAGTTAACCTAACCGGGCATTCAACACCCAGGTGCACAACGGTTAGGTTAGGTTAATTGAATGGTTAATGAATGGTTAGGTTAGGTTAGGTTGGTTAGGTTAGGTTAGGTTAGTTGGTTAGGTTGAGTCGTGATATTTTCGTTAAAGCTTAACCTAACTTAACCTAACCAATCGTCAAGGGCGTACAGTTGACCTAACCGGGCATTCAACACCAAGGTGCACAACGGTTAGGTTAGGTTAGTTGGTTAGGTTGGTTAGGTTGAGTCGTGATTTTTCGTTAAAGCTTAACCTAACCTAACTTAACCTAACCTAACTTAACCTAACCAATCGTCAAGGGCGTACAGTTGACCTAACCGGGCATTCAACACCCAGGTGCACAACCTCGGGACCTAATCAATATGTGTGTGAAGTTTTATGTTTGTAACTGCTTTCACTTTGGAGCTGTGGCTGGAACAGACACACACACACACACACACACACACCACAGCACACACGCTGAAACACACAAACGCACGCACGCACGCACGCACACACGCTGAAAGTGTGACGGACGGACAGACAGACAGACAGACGGACGGACGGACGGCTCTCTTATTATAGTATAGATTATTTTTTCGTTTTCACTATTACTATCACTTGCCATTTTCAATGTTTTAAGTAATATTTTCTAGTAAATATACAATAAATCATTTAATTTGAAATCATGTAACATTTAGTAAACGCTATATATTATATTTATTATTATTGCTATTATTATTATTTTTTACTTGCCATTTTCACTATTTTTATGTAATAAATAAGTTAAATGCCATTAATTTGCCTAAAAAGCCTCCATGCTTCCAACGGCATATTCAGATGAGAGTATTGTGAATACATTAATGTCATATCAAATATCTAAAAATTGTAAAACTCTGTCATTTGTATTCTTTTTTTAATAAAGTGTTTGAATTTTGAATTGAATTTTGATTTTTAGATAACGTTCTTGTTTTACATTCAGTTTTTATTTACCACATATAGTTAAAATTCAAAAGTGGGTAGCATCCCTTGTTGTACAATCGTTACGGAAATGGCGTTTTGGCATAAATATATATATTTATATATATATATATATATATATATATATATATATATACACGGTGTCCCAAAAAAATGTATACACACTTTAACAGCTGATAGCTCAATTGATGTTTCTTTCTTTCCAAGTTAAACCCATTAGAATTAATAATGGCAGTCAGACTAAGCTTTGAACAAAGGAAATTCATTCTAAAATGCTACTGGAAGTGTGAAACGCAGTTGAAGTGCAAAGACAGTTTAGGAGGGAGTTTCAAACAGATCCACCAACGCGACTTACCATCACTCGAATTAGAGATAAGTTTGAAGCCGATGGAACTGTTTCAGAATGTCCACAAGAAGCGTTCCGGGAAGACCACGGACATCGACAAGCCCCACAAAGCAAGAAAGAGTACTGGAAACGTATCACCAAAGTCCAAGAAAATCTGTGCGGCAAGCGAGTCGTGAGGTAGGAATCTCAGAATCGTCTGTCCAACGCATTTTGAAGCGCTGTCAATGGAAAAGTACATTCCAAGATTAGTCATGCTATTAATGAAGATGATGATCCGGACCGAAGAGTGTGGAGTATTGCGAGTGGTATTGGCACGATGTGGATGTGGATTGGACGAAGGGGTTTCGTAGGAATACCCTCCGCGTTCACCAGACCTCACACCACTAGACTTTTTTTTTATGGGGATACTTAAAAGACAAAGTCTACGCTATAAAACCTGCAACAGTCGCTGAATTGAGAGCAGCCATTGAACGAGAATGCACACAGATACCAAACGAAATGTTTCGTGATGTTTGCGATTCCATTGCTTCGCGTTATCAGCAGTGCCTGGACCAGAACGGACGTCAGTTTGAAAACAGGCGTTGACAAAACAATTAAATAATGTCTGTAGATTCTATTACATTTTGAAAATGAAATGTATTTTAATAAACACTGCCTTTATAATTATTTAAAGTGTGTATACATTTTTTCGGGACGCCCGTATATACATATATATATATATATAATATTATATATATATATATATATATATATATATATATATATATATATATATATATATATATATATATATATATATATATATATATATATATATATATACTGTATTTATAAAGGAATAAAAGAAATCTTAGGTTTTATTCTTTCAGTAGAAGGTTTTTTATACATATTAAATGTACTGATATCAACAACACAGTCCGTTTGGGGAAACACGTCATATTAACAATAAAAAATAAATTAATATTTCACTCGCTCTACCATCTTACAACAACCACTTTGGGCTGTTTTACATACTGTATGTAAGACAGGAAAGAACTTCATGCATGTACGTGGGTGGGAGGTGAAGTGTTTGAGGTTTGTCGCTAGTCAAAAATTCTGTAAAATATAATAAAATGTAGCATTTAAACATAAGTAAATTCGTAATAGAAAACCGTATTAAAACTTGAAAAATTAGGTAGCCTACCTGACCATGAACATGTAGAATCTGAGCTAAACTACGCACGCGTGGCAGTCATTTTTAATTACCCTTATATTTTGAACCAATTACATTCATTGTACGAGTAAAGTTAAATCACGCGAGGCTTTTCCAACCAGTAGGTCTTCTTAATTAAAGTAACGTCAAACCGCACCTATATTTTGACCAATTGCGTTCTAGTAAACCCCTTACCCCAAACGTAATTGTTTGGGGTAAGTTACCTCAAATTATAATAATACGAAACTAAGTCCGTTTATATTAAAAAATATATAAAACAGTTATGATTATTTAAAACCTTTAATATGATGTATTTTTAAATGTATTTCTAAGTCGAACGTATGCTAAACAAATTCAAGAAATATACAGTATCTGTAAGGAAGTGAAAACGGAAAGCCACGATCGTGGATGTGCTATAAAATAGAGTAATCAAGGAGTCTGAGGGAGAAAGACGAGAAGTAGACGAAAGACGTCGAGAGCGAGAGAGAGAAGATCTTGTTGGCGCTCCCTTTTCATTTTGCTAATACAAGGTGAGCGAAAAGTCCCTGTGCACCTCTCCACTTCCAACACAGTGCAGGTATACACTATACAGGTTCACTACACTTCTTGTAGGTGCACAGGGACTTTTCGCTCACCCTATATAAATAAATTGTTCTTAATGAAGGCCGTAGGATAATTAGGCTTATATTGAGCATGAAATCCCGTTACTAAAAATCCGTTTAATTCTCCCACACGCGAGAGGAAATTTCCTTTGTTCCAAGGCCTATTTCCCTTTCGATTAATTGTATAATGTGAAGTTTATTTTTAACATGTGAACATAAGATTAAAATTTAGGACATTTTAGTGTTTAATATCATAAGTTGGAGTTATATTTCTACTTTAAAATTCGTGAATGGGAGACACTGCTTAACTAAATGATCCAAAATTGTCAGCCTACACGACGTCAATAAAGTGGTAAATTATATACGGTAAACTTCCGCTTCATTAGCTGAGGGCTGATTGAATGAATTATTATACGAAGAAAAACTTAAGAGAGAATCACGGTGCCAAATTGTAACATCTTGTGTGTGTGTGGTGGGGGGTGCGTGTGCAGTTATTATCCATGCTACCATTCCACTTTTTAATTGTGTTTGTAAACTTGTTGACGCTCATCCATCGCCCTGTTCGTCAATTAAGATCCTGCCACCCATCGACGAACGGGTCACCGGGAGCCCCAACCCCGGGAAACCTCGCATCCAACAGGCTCGCCTTACCCCTCCGCGCCATCTCACCCAAAAACACCCATTTTTCCTGAAACGTCACAAAATTGATAATATGGATAATCTGCCAAGACACGATTTTCTGTAATGACTACAATTTCGAAAAAAGTTTGCCAAGGAACATTTCCAAAAAAGCATGAAAAATTAATAATTAGTAATAGTCTGCCTTTCTTTGGATATTTTATTTTTTGGGTAACAGTAATAAAATTCCAAGGGTCTTGTTGGTTATATATAACCCATCATTTACCTCATTTTTTCATATAATACAACAACCCACAAGATTGGGTTTTTCTTATGTAAAATTTAAATCTGAATCTATTTTCTTCTATGGTATTTCTTGTGCAAATTGATATTAACGGAAATATAAGCAATTTTTGGATCGATTAAAATTGATTGAAATAGTATGGTGGTAATTATTCGTTTTACCCCTGCGGGTCGATTTTGATATGAGAATAGGTTTTTTTTGGTGTATTTTGGTGTGTTTTATTCAAATCTGACCTTCATTTCTTGCGCAAATGAATTATTGAATACCCGGTTAGGTCAACTGTACGCCCTTGACGATTGGTTAGGTTGTCGTGATATTTTCGTTAGTTTTAATGAAAATATTACGACTTAACCCAACTAACGAAAATATAGTCATTAGTCATTAGTTATTACTTAGTAACTTTTATGATTTTTTAGAAATTTTATGTCTAAGCGAACTTTCTTTCGAAACTGCATATAAACAATTTCTCGGAGAATAAATCTCCTTCCAAATCATTTATTTCCATCCCCCCCTAGCCCCCAGATTGGGACCATTAGGAAAAAGGGTCGATTTTATCGTTGTACTGTAATGGAGATGACGAAATTGAATGTCTAAAAATTTAAAAAAAACTGTTTTTTTTCTCGTTCTTCGTTTTAAAGTCTCTCGTTAATAGTGGCTAAAAAAAAAAAAAAAAAAAAAGGGGGGGGGGCAATCCCCGGGGCATTAAAATTAAATACAGTAATTAAAGTTACTGTAACATATAATTTAACAACAAATGTTATGGAGTTATTTAACCTCTTTCTAAGCTTATATTACGGAAGGGACCTACAGCTTTACGTGGGATCCGAACCACGGGTCGCTTACTACATAATCTGGACGCAGAGGACGGTCTCCCAACGATCTACTACTCTCCAGACACAATGTCGTTTACTTCGTCGATCAACGAGAAACAGTGTTACGATACTTGGCACGACATACCGTACCCCATTTAACTACAAAAAATATTTATTCAGGGACAAAATTTGTTGTTAAATTTTTGTTTGTTTTTCAGTTAAAGAGAAAAGTTTACTCTTTCGGATGGTGAGGAAGTAATTTTTTTTAGCCATTTTTCTTTTTGTTAACTACAAAACAAATTTAATCATTGTGTGTGTGTGTGTGTGTATATGTGTATATATATATATATATACACACACACAATGATTAAATTTGTTTTGTAGTTAACAAAAAGAAAAATGGCTAAAAAAAATTACTTCCTCAACATCCGAAAATACTCAGAATACGAGAACCGAACCTATGTATGTGCATCCAAAAGAACTATAGGGAATTTCCACCTAAAAGCATCGTACAGTATATATACACACTGTATATGTGGGTAAGGTATAAAAATCCTTATTGAAAAGCGTTAAGAAATTATTGAATGAGTATTCGCCTTCCAGTGTTTGCTTTTCATTGAGATTCTCTTTGGAAAAACTCTTCTCCTCTTCGAAAAGTTAATTGAAAATTAATATTACTTTGTTATTTAGATGATGGTCTATACCAACGGAAATTGTGTTTACAGTATCAACAAACTCGGGTTCTGCAGAGGTTATATATATATATGTATAGAGAGAGAGAGAGAGAGAGAGAGAGAGAGAGAGAGAGAGAGAGAGAGAGAGAGAGAGAGAGAGAGAGAGAGAGAGTTCGCGCAAATTACCACATTCATAATAATTGTAAATATGTAAATTTAGAAATATCTAAAATTTAAGTTTAGGTGTAATTTTAGTTCAATTTCCTTCTATTTACTTATTTCCTTTTTGCACTTGACTCGATCTACACCAAGAGAATTGCGGCTGAAGTTTGTTAACTCCTTTTATTATTAATGGTACTTGATGAAGACTCACAGTTAGAGTATCAGGCACTCTTCTGAACGGCTTTGTACCTCCAATTCTAAAGGACTTTCCTCCATCGTCTTCCTCCGCGTCTTCAACCTTTCTTTTGGTTTTAGGCCTATAACTTTTTCTTCCAAAGGCAACATCTTCATATGTTTTAATTTTTTCTTTAGTGGATGAAAAGTTTGATGTATTTTCTAAGTTTTTTTTTCAATTTTTTTTAGAAGAGCTTAGGTTTTAAAATCTTCATTTCTTTTGTGGGTTTACGTACAAGTAGTTAGGGATTGTTCGTGGAAAAATTGGACGTTTAAATTCAAATTCAAATTAAAAAATCTTTATTTAGAAAATAATGCAAGTGATAGAGTTTTACAATTTTTAGATATTTGATATGACATTAATATTTACAGTGCTCTTATCTGAATATGCCTTTGGAAGCATGGAAGCTTTTTAGGCAAAATTAATGCCATTTAGTTATTTATTACATAAAAATAGTGACAGTGGCAAGTGATAGTAATAGTGATAACAAAAAATAATAATAATAATACTAACAATACTAACAACAGAAATAATAACATAATAATAATAAACAATATACAAGTAGAAATATCAGTCTTGTCAGGAATTTTATGTAAAGTCAATACTATTAGTTCTAGTCTAGTGTGACTGCAAATTGGGCAGGTAATTGCCTGCAGAATTTCAACCACTTTCCCCTATATGCATAGCAATATCTACATCAAAAGAGACGCACTGAACAACTCGTAGGTCTACCAATAAATCCAATTTAACGTGTGTATGTTACCAACACTAAGGTTAAGCATTTCCATCCAAACCCTCAAATCAATCAGCTAATATTATTTTCAAAGTGAAGCACAAGAGCAAGTACAGGAATGTATGTATCTGGGCCAACTTATCGCCAGTTTCTTTGTTAAAGAAACTTCAGATTCTCTACAAGAGACGCAAAAGAAACTTTCAATCGTACTTTCTACACTAATATTGAGTATATGGGAAGCAACTTTGCTTTATAACAGATTTTTTAGACCGCTGCACGAGTTACCTCCAAGATGTTTAGCTTTGCAAATGTTTGCTAACTACAATGTCTCGAGTCTCCCGAGGTAACAAAACGTGCTCAGTACAGTCTATTTTAATTGAAAACTGTGCCAATCCATTTATCAGTAGGTCTACTGCCATATGTCGCCTAAACTGTGGCTTCACGATATGAAAAACTATGAAAACGTTTGTCTGTAGCTCCAAGTAACATCGTGATTGTTATTTTTTTATTATTATTATTCGTAATATGGGCTAGTTCTGCCCATAAAATTTCACTTTCATCTACTCTCTCTCTCTCTCTCTCTCTCTCTCTCTCTCTCTCTCTCTCTATATATATATATATATATATATATATACTGTATATATATATATATATTGTAAAACCTACTTAAAGTGACTAATATCGGAAAGAAATAAAAGTGGACCCTTTGGGCAGGTGGTCACCTTAGGAAAAAAAATAATATTTCTCCGAAAAGAGCTAATAACAAACTAACCTTTTTTTTTTTTAATCACGTGTTTGAGCCCTAAAAAAGCTTATTTCAGTAATCTTCAAAAAACTTTTTATTTATTTAACCTTGGAAACAATTTCTCATGACAGGAATAAGTTGTAAGACCAGAGAGTTTTATTAAAATTGTATACGGTCACTTTAACAGATTAAATTCTGAAGAAAAATTATTTTCCGCTGGGTAAAACCAGTCACTTTTCATAATATGCAGGTGGTCACTTTACTGAGAAAAAAAAAACATTGTAAATATATAATTTTTTTCGGGACCGCGCAGGAAAAATGGTCAATTTACAATAGTAACATTTAACAGATTCCACTTTTATATATCTAAATAAAGAGTAGAGTTTAGTTTGGATCACCTGAAGATCAGGGCCCCCAGCCTTCTTTATTTACCCTTATAAGGCTAACTAACGAAAATATCACGACTTAACCTAACCAATCGTCAAGGACGTACAGTTGACCTAACGATTGGTTAGGTTAAATCGTGATATTTTCGTTAGTTAGCCTTATAAGGCTAACTAACGAAGGCTGGGGGCACTGAGCTTCAGGTGATCGTTTAGTTTAATACTCGAAAGAAATTAGTCATATTAACATAATAAAAATGTTCCATTATAGTTTAGCTGCGATGGAGTATTAAATGCTTATAAATGGATGGAGTTCGATTTACTATGTTATGAATGGATTATCTCCAATCTTGAGTAAAGTTTACTTCGACTGATTTTTCAACGTTAAACGAGCTATCGCGGATGATGTGTCAATGTACGAATCAACCAATCGCTCAATAAGTAATTGTTGTATTGGAAAACAACGATGAGGATTTCTATTATGCCCATGGCTACTTTATTTTTTATCGGGAAATATTTATTCGAGTCCTAGCAGAGAGAGAGAGAGAGAGAGAGAGAGAGAGAGAGAGAGAGAGAGAGAGAGAGAGAGAGAGAGAGAGAGAGAGAGAGAGAGAGAGAGAGAGAGAGAGAGAGAATTATTTTATAATAGAAAATTTGACTTGTCCTTCGCAAAATAATTTTATGAATGTTTTAATTTTATTAATAATTTATATCTTTATTTATTTCATTTTCATTTTTATTTTCACTTTTATTTATTTATTTGTATTAAATCTATATTACTGTATTTTATAATTCTAATAATTTCAATAGTTTATACTCTTTAAGAATATATAATGTTAAACATAGAAACTTGCAATTAAAAATCTGTGAAACTAATTTTGTTGAACCAAAAATAGCTTTAATTGTATAAAAAAAGTAACGAAATAAATTAGTTACCCCCAACTTATAAAAAAATAAAATATAAACTTAATAGAAATATAATTTCCTGTACTAACTAAGTGTTGGCGTATTATCACGAAATTTATAAGAGACTACTACCCAGACCCAATGTCGCTTAACTTCGCTGATCTCTGGGAAGCGGTGTTAGACATTGGCCACGACGTAGCCCATATTATATATATTTTTAACTGCAAACAACACACAGTATAATTAATGTAAAGAACGACGCCTGTGTAGAAGAACGTTCCGCACAAGATGAGGAGGAAGAACGAACAAATGAAAAATGAGGTTATCACCCGGGAATCGAACCCGGGATCTTCCGATCGCTGGTCAGATATGCTATCCACTACACCATGGGCCTCGATTAATCAGAAGTCGTAATTCTCCTACATACGAGCAGAAACCAATGCCCTGAGGTGGCACCTTCGCATGCCGTACATACATATACATTTTAACTGCAAACAACACACAGTATAATTAATGTAAAGAACGACGCCTGTGTAGAAGAACGTCCGCACAAGATGGTACGTTCTTCTACACAGGCGTCGTTCTTTACATTAATTATACTGTGTGTTGTTTGCAGTTAAAATGTATATGTATGTACGGCATGCGAAGGTGCCCCCTCAGGGCATTGGTTTCTGCTCGTACGTAGGAGAATTACGACTTCTGATTAATCGAGGCCCATGGTGTAGTGGATAGCATATCTGACCGGCAATCGGAAGATCCCGGGTTCGATTCCCGGGTGGTAACCTCATTTTTCATTTGTTCGTTCTTCCTCCTCATCTTGTGCGGAACGTTCTTCTACACAGGCGTCGTTCTTTACATATATACATATATATATGTGTGTGTGTGTGTGTGTGTGTGTGTGTATATATATATATATATATATATATAGTAAAGACAGATAGATAGAACAACATACTTCGCAGGGAAATGAGCAGGACGAGTAGGTTAACAGAGTACCTTAAATGATAATTCAAGAGTATATATATCTATGATAAATGCGTGTATAATGCGTAATAAGTTAATTGGGATCACCTGAAGATCAGGGTCCCCAGCCTTCTTTAGTTAGCCTTATAAGGCTAACTAACGAAACTATCACGACCTAACCAATCGTTAGGTCAGCCCTACGCCCTTGACGATTGGTTAGGTTAGGTCGTGATATTTTCGTTAGTTAGCTTTATAAGCTAACTAAAGAAGGCTGGGGGCCCTGATCTTCAGCTGATCCGTTAATTGAATTAAAATCTTCAGTATACATTTTTTTTGGAGCAACTGTAGTTTACGTCCCCCTGTGGTGTCTAGTGTAGTTTACGTTCCCTACATTATCCTAGTGTAGTTTACGTTCCCCTACATTATCCTAGTGTAGTTTGCTTTCCCCAATTTTGTCCGCGTATACCTAATCAAATAAAACATTAAAACTAACGAACATATTACGACTTAACCTAACCAATCGTCAATATATATATATGTATATGATGAATAAAACCACGAAGGAAAGGAAACACAAAATAGTGCTCAAGCGCTTTCGTCTAATGACATCCTCAGGACATCCTGAGGATGTCATTAGACGAAAGCGCTTGAGCACTATTTTGTGTTTCCTTTCCTTCGTGGTTTTATTCATCATAAATATTTTTCACGTGTTACTTTCGTGAAATAATTTTCATATATGTATATATATAAATTGACGATTGGTTAGGTTAAGTCGTAATATTTTCGTTAGTTTTAACGTTTTATTTGATGGATTCATTTAAAAAATGTCTCCAAAAGATCCTAGTGTAGTTTACTTTCCCCAACTTTGACCTAATGTAGTTTGTGTCCCCTTTTGCGACAGGGGGACGTAAACTACACTTGCTCCAGTTTTGTAATGTAAGAGCCAAAAAGTAGAATGCAGCGATATTTAGACTCCCACAATTTATTACCTCCAAATCAATATGGCTTCCGTTATAATAATACAACGGAAATAGCTATTTTCAATCTTATGGAAAATGCAAATATAGCTAAAGAGAACAAAGAAATAATATCAATATTTATGGATTTGAGTAAGGCGTTTGATGTAATAGACGTAATATTCTGTTTAATGAATTATATTGTTACGGCTTTAAAGGAGCAATCAGTGACTGGTTTAAGAATTATTTGTTCAATAGATATCATTTTGTGTCAGTAACTAGGGGTTACTCAACTAAACCGCTTGTCAAACATGGTGTGTCACAGCGCTCAGTTCTGTAAAGTGGGACTGTCGCTAAAAAGAACAAAGAAATAGTTATTTCTGTATTTATAGATTTTAGTAAGACTATAGACCATTATACTTAAATTATATTGTTTTGGCTTATAGGAGCTATCAGTGATGAGTTTAAAAGATATTTGTCCAATACACATCAATTTTTATCAGTAAAAAAAGTCAGTTAAAAAAAAAACGATTGTTAAACATGGTGTACCTAAGGGTTCAGTCTTGCGTCCTCTGTTTTTATTATTATATATAAATGACCTTCCACGCTCTTCTGATATCTTAGCCTTCGTTAGTTAGCCTTATAAGGTTAACTAACGAAAATATCACGACTTAACCTAACCAATCGTTAGGTCAACTGGATCACCTGAAGATCAGGGCCCCCAACCTTCTTTAGTTAGCTTTATAAGGCTAACTAACGAAAATATCACGACCTAACCTAACCAATCGTCAAGGGCGTACAGTTGACCTAACGATTCGTTAGGTTAGGTCGTGATATTTTCGTTAATTAGCCTTATAAGACTAACTAGAGAAGACTGGGGGCCTTAATCTTCAGATGATCCGGTCAACTGTACGCCCTTTACGATTGGTTAGGTTAAGTTGTGATATTTTCGTTAATTAGCCTTATAAGGCTAACTAAAGAAGACCGGGGGGCCCTGATCTTCAGGTGATCCCTTAACTTAATGTTTGCAGATGATACAACTGTGCCATTTGCTTGTAAATATGTTAATTCAGGTAAGGACACATTTAAATAACAATTTATCAAAGTAATGTAATTAATTAATTAAGCCTATATTTATATTAGTTTTTTCTCTACTTGGTAACTATGACATAATTAAAATTCTTTGAATAATCCCCTGGTTACCATTATCATATATACATTACATATAGTATCGAACATGAGTCTGAGACCAGTCTCTTTCATGGGGAAACCTGTATTGAGGAGAGAGATGTATGAACCAATAGAATAAGCTAGTTTATAATACAGGGTGTTTATAAAGTCCCTATCTATTTCAGTGAAAACGTAGCAAAAACGGTAAAATTCAATAACAATATAATAGAAGGCATACATTTAGTGAATACTTAAGCATATGATTCTACATGAGTACCATCAATATCTCTATAGAGTTCGAATCTGTCAGCAGCATTGCGGAACACATTTTGGAGCATGACATGGGTTTTTTTGTAACTGCTGCTACAATAAGAGCACGTAAATCTTGCAGATCTGTAACCCTCGTTTGATAGACGTTTGATTTGATAAAGCCTCATGCAAAGAAATCCAAGGGCGTTAGGTCAGGAGATCGAGCCGCCCAGGGCCTGTTGCCTCCACGTCCGATCCACCGATTTGGAAATCGTTCATTTAGGTACTCCCGAACAATGTTTGCACAATGACAAGGTGCCCCATCTTGTTGAAAGACGACGGTGTTTAAAATGTCATCTGAATGAAGCTGGGACATTTACGTGCTCGTATCGTAACAACCGTTACAAAAATAACCCCTGTCATGCTCCAAAATATGTTCCGCAATGCTGCTGACAGATTCGAACTCCGTAGAGATACTGATGGTGCTCATGTAGAATCATATGCTTACGTATTCATTAAATGTATTTCTTCTATTATATTGTTATTGAATTTTGTCCTTTTTGCTACATTTTCACTGAAATAGATAGGGACTTTATAAACACCCTGTATAGTATACTAATATTTTGAGCGAAAACTTTTATACTCCACTCCTATGGTGTAGGACAGCCTAGTCAAATGTTTCTTGAGCAGCCTTTAGTTTCAGCTATTATGTAAGTTTGGTAGAATTCTTACAATTGGTACATATAATTTACTACTTTTACTTTCTTCTTTATGCTTTATAGGACCAGATATGCTAAATTGCTAAGAGATAACAGAACATAAGATGGTGTATAGTCCTATCTCGTCAGATAGCTTAGGAAAATGTCCAATAATCTCTGAAGTACGAAGTGAACGCAAGAATTAAGAGACCGGATATTCATTCTCTTTAAACAAGGGAAGAGATGAAACTGCAGTGATAGTCATAATTTTTGCAAATCAGTAGTTCAAAGAACCCTAAACGGGGTTCTACTCATAGCAGACAAGGTTGGCTTAGAATAACTACTTCAAGATGAGATCGCATTATCCAGAAAATAATAATAAACTGTGTAAAAGCAAACGAGGCATCAATTTACGAGGAACATCTTAACTGACGTGATGAACAGGAGAATGTTTTGTGAAGCGAGGAGACCAAATTTGAAATTTTTGGAAATGAAGGTAGTAGGTATGTGTGATGACGTAGCCACGAAAAGCCCCAATGTAGCCGTATGAGAATAACATTGTGAAACATTGTGGTGAATATACTGTATTATGGTGTGTGATTGTTTCGGTTCGGTTGGAATGGGTGATCTTGTAAAAATCGATGGAAATACATATATATGGATAAGACGCACTACCACAGAATTTTGGTTCAACGTGCACTGTCGCGTGGAGGTCGAGTAATTGGGAGGGAATTACTTAGAGAGGCAGGAGGGTATGGGAGGGTTCGAACGTTAAAGACTAAAAATGATGTCTCAAAAAGTGAAGCCAGTGAGCCTGCAGGACCTCTAAAAACCAAAACTCTTGAATATTTTAGTATGTATCTGCTCAAAGAATCCTCTATCAATTAAACAGAGACACCCTGAAGAACCTCACTAGTAATTATAATATCGTAATACAGAGACCTGATATATTTTTATTCTGCTTTCCTCGTTCATTTGTAAAAACATTTATTTCATTAATGTTTTTCTATATTTCTAATATTTTGTTTATTCATTCTTCTATCTCACTATTTCCGTGTTCTCTTTATTTTCTTCTCTATGTTTTCGTGCCCTTCCAAGGCAACTTTTGATTGGCACTTATCCTAGGAAATAGGATCAGGTTGTTTTGCTCTTTTATCTGCATCTGCAGGCAGCGATAGCCTCATAAATTATCAACACGGAGTTATGTAGTTCTTTTGACACTTCACTTCAGTAATAAGTAACGAGTAATATATAGTGAGCCGTCGTAAGCAAGGATTTACACGCTGCTCATAAGCAAACTTTCACTCTAAACTGAGCTATCGTGAAACGCTTGATGATACAAACTTTTGCGTCAACTTTGTAGTATTTAAAATTTCGATATTTCGTTATACGTTTTGTTGTATGTGTCAGTAACATATTTAAAAGTTAGAATATTTTCCTATTTTTCGTACAAAACTTTTTTATTGCCTATAAAAAATTTGAACAAATTACCGGGTGATCCATTTAAAAACGTACTACTGAACCGTACTACTTTTAATTTGGGTAAGGTTCTAAATGGATCACCTGGTATATTCTTCAGAAATATGTACAGTAAATGACAAAACCTAACCAAAACGTATAAAGAAGTATTAAACACTTGAAGTGCTACAGAGTTTGGCCAACATTTGTATAACCGAACGTTAATAATAATAATAATAATAATAATAATAATAATAATTAAGATATTTGTAGTAGTAGTAGTAGTAGTGTCTATCTACGCATCTACCTATCTACCTATTTCTGTCTACCTTCATTCTTTAAATCTTTTATTAATTTGAGGCTGTACTTCCTTACGCATACAGCTGCGTTTAATTAACATGGTTATTCCTATTTATGGCCCTTAAAGTGGTGTCTTGTTACCTTAATTCATTCTGTATTCATGATATGAATGGGGTTTACAATCCTTTGTTATAGAGGCCAATGAGAATGTATAGGCCTACATATCTATTTACATACATATATTGGTAATTTACTTTCGTAGGTATTACTCGTAAACGCAAGTTTATAGGATTTATTAATTCACACAGTCGCGGTATATAAAAATATGAACTCTCCGGTCGATATAAATTATCTGAGTGAGAAGTGGGGGGTGGGGGGGAGCTCTATCTTGGCCAGTTCATATAGTCGTTAACTGTCTTCACTTCTCGAACTGCGAATCGAAGTGTTTTATTTGACCAAATGGATTACTTCCCAAGCAATGTCATTCTTATTCGTGGTTCCACAAATTGAAATGCTCAAAGTGAAAAGTTCACATTTGAGAAAAGTGTTTCTTGGTTTGAGAAACTGTCCCTCTATTCTTATTCACAGTAAAGACGATAAATAGGAATGGTTAATATTTCCCAACCTAACTTAATTTAACCTAACCTAACATTAGCTTAACCAAACCTAACATTAGCTTAACCAAACCTAACCTATCCTAACTTAACCTAACATAAGTTAACCTAATATGGATCAGAGTGGAAAAGCCGTGGATGAGGATAAGATTGGCGTGAATGGGAATAGACTAACTTGGAAATGCCTCCTTTAAAATTCCCGCTCTCGGCTTTCTTACTGCGTGGCTTTCTCTCGGCTTTCCTAATGATCGGGATGATACCGGGCGATTATTACCCACTCAATGGCATTTGCATTCGTGGTCCACGATTGAGAATGTACAAAAGTGAAAAAGTCCACATTTGAGGAAAGCGTTTCTTTATTTGGAAAACAATGTCACTGCATTCCCACTCGCGGCAAACGGCGCTGATTGTGTTATTTCCTAACCTAACTTATTTTAACAATTTTTGCCATTAAGCGCAAAACATTTTAAAAACAAACTTTTTGTTTATAAAATTTAATTTTTGTTTGGTGACGTTTGAACGATGATTGTAATTCCCTCACGGCTGCCATAGACTGAAATAAAGTTAAAAGCCTTTAGTTTAAAATAATTTTAGAACACTAAATATTAATGCTTAATTTTACTTTGTGTGTTGGGGGAGAGTGAACTATGGTCAATATTCCTTTATTATTTACATCCAAAACTGTAACAAGACCTTAGGAACACCATATATATATATAATATATATATATATATAATTATATATAATGACAGTAATGATTCCCCTGCTGAGAACATGATCATACCAAAACTTGAATACTGCTTAGTTCTGACGTTCCCATTAAAAAAGGAAGAAGTTAATAAAACTAGAAGAAACGCAGACACATTTCACAGCCAAGATTGATGGCTGCAAAGAACTCAACTACGGGAAAGACTACGTAAACTAAATCTGTACTCCCTGGAAAGAAGAAGAGAGAGGTATACCATAATCTACATATGGAAAATGATCGAAAAACTGGTACCAAAACTCAAACTAAACCCAATTACCATCCAAACAACGCTGGACAATAGGAAAGGCAGAATATGTAGTGTTCCCAAATTAAAGGCCCGACAAAGGAACTCCTCAACACTAAAGGAAAATAGCTTGGTTGTCAGGGAGGGGGGGGGCAAGACTTTTTAACCAGCTTCCTAAGGACCTCAGAAACGTTACAGAGGTCAAAGTTGAAGTCTTCAAGAGAAAACTAGATGCCTGGTCAGGATGGTACGAGATGAGCCGGGTGTACCTGGATATGTGCGGTGGAGAGCGCAAGAGAGCAACTCGCTTCTCTACCAAGCCAGGCCTAGATGCAGGGCCACCAGCTTGACCTTCGTGTGAAGAGAGACCGACGCACGAAACCGCAACGCAGTTAACGATATATATATATATATATAGGGTGGGCAAAAAAAAGGGAGACCTCGAACTTTAGCTGTTAAATCCAAAGTTATGGTCAGATTTCAGTAGTGTTTTCACACCCCACAACTAAATAAATTTCCTATACGGTGAGCGGATTTCAAAGAAAACTAATGAAAATTACGGATTTATTGAACATTTCTTTATGCCACTGGAAATTCTCCATTTACACTAATATTGCATTGTCGGGTCGGCAAAAAAAAAGGGAGACGTTTTAAATCCATCATATCTCGGCAAATATGGTACATAAAACCATGAAATTATAGTATGTTAGTACTAAGTAATTTTATGGTTTGTACGCCATCTTTTAGCATTTTAGCTGAGAAATTGGATTTATGGCGAATATTCCAGAAAAATCTTGCGATAATTAAAGCGATTTTAATTAACGTAAGCCAACTGCAGGAGGTTTGGACAAGCTTCTCAAGAAAATCGATAAAACAGGAGATGCTAAAAGATGGCATACAAACCATAAAATTACTTAGTACTAACATACTAAAATTTGATGGTTCTATGTACCATATTTGCCGAGATATGAAGGATTTAAAAGGTCTCCCTTTTTTTTGCCGACCCGACAATGCAGTAGTAGTGTAAATGGAGAATTTCCAGTGGCATAAAGAAATGTTCAATAAATCCGTAATTTTCATTAGTTTTCTTTGAAATTCGTCACCGTATAGGAAATGTATGTAGTTGTGGGGTGTGAAAAAAATATTGAAATCTGTCCATAACTTGGATTTTACAGCTAAAGTTCGAGGTCTCCCTTTACTTTTGCCCACCCAATATATATATATATATTGGGTGGGCAAAAGTAAAGGGAGACCTCGAACTTTAGCTGTAAAATCCAAAGTATAAGAACAGCTGTCAGTTCCTGACTTCAACGAACAAAACATTCATTCAAGTTTTAAGTATCTGGATGGATAAATTATTTCTCATTGTTCCTATCCTACTTTAACACTTAAGTCATCAACGTCGGCGATAAATTACACGGTCACCAATGCTGGACTTAACTTTATCGTGGATCGATAATACAGTAATAACAACTTAAGAGACGATCCATCACTAGAAGCTTAAACTCCCTTTCATGTGTCTTCTCTGAAATTACTCCTACTCTTCTGGTACCATTATATATCATGCGAAGAACCCAAATTCACATGCAGTTACAGTGTGTGTGTGTGTGTGTGTGTGTGTGTGTGTACATTTTTACGTATACAATAATTTCGCAAAACTAAACTAAATATTAAATCGACAAGAATCGAATCCCCCGAAGCCGTACAACGCGACTAAAATTTCTTCCCCCGTTTTCTGATTGAGCAAAATATAAATCAGATTTGAAAGCTTTAAAAATTATTAACCAAATCAACTGAATTTTCAATATTCAATCGAACAGGAAGGCAAATTTTTTTTCCTAACTTCATGCAATTAAGAAATGCAAAATTAAAATTTTGTAATTATGAAAACAAACAAACACTTTTGGTTAATATTTAAAAATAAAAATTAATTTGTAATCACTGTTTCTTTTTATTCGTGGTCTAAAGATAAAACACACACACACACACACACACACACACACATTTATATATATGTAGATGCTTAAGGCCTGGAATTTCTTCCTAAGTAATGTAAAACGTATATGAGAGGGTACGATATTGATTTCAATGTTTCAAAACCAAGTCGTGTTTTACCTCTCCTCAAATCCGCGAACCATTAAATGAGCTTGTATTGAATGGAGAGTTACTTGAACAAATACAAGAAACTACCTTGATTCCATTTTTTTAAATCGTCATCATGAGATAATGACGATATTCAAAAGCAAATTGGGGATCTATATATGCAAAAATGAACAGTGACTAATTCTTATATTCATATATTCTTATATTCATTTTTTTCTTATATTCATTTTTGCATATAAAATCCAAACTCGCGTAACACTTTAATTATATATATAAAACGCAAGTTCGGATGAATTTTTTATTTTCTTTCTATTTTATTTTTGCTGAATAATAATTGATGAATTATTTCTTTTTTAAATTACTTAATAATTTTTTTAGATTTAGCTTAATAATGTAATCGTGTTAAATTCTGCAATGTTCATTTTCTTTATACATTCTCTCTTCGTTGTAAAAGATGAAGTCATGTCTCGCTTAACACTTAATTTTAAATTTTAAGCATTTAATTTTGGCTCATATGCATGTTTAATTTTAATCCATAATAAAATGCATATTTCAATTTCCATTTTTAGTTAACTCGGCAGATCATGATAACATCAGATCTGTCAATATACAGTTTAAAATAAAAATATGGTTTCATCTTCAAATATCTTGCTTATCTGTCTAGACATTGCTACAGTTAAAATATTTACCTTATCGTCAAATATTTTGCAAAATAATTCAGCGTATTGAGAATAAAAAACAAAACAGGTTAACATTAAATAAAAATGATGTCACCAAAATTTGGGTATATAAAGTTGAATAATTTTTCAAATGTTCATTCTGATTTTGTCTGATCTGACTTAGAGGCTGAGCATTACCTGTAACATTTTAGCAGTAAACTACAGTAAGAGAATATCTTTATCTTCTCCTTCGAGCCTTGCTTTCTTCAGAAAACTTAGTCTTAAAATAAAGAAAAATAATTTCCCGATACACCACAAAAAGAATCGGGGAACCCTTAGAGAATTTAGTAAGATTCGCAGAATCCTCCGATCCCCTACAAGAAGAAATCGGAGAGTATTAAAAGAGAAACTACTGCGATTCCCTACACGGTACCAGCTACTCCAAGGTAACAAATCCGTTGCTGCCACCTAACCAGAACCCCCGTCAACCCCAAATCGCACAAGACCATAGACGGAGGGGTTAACATATACGCTAAAGCAAATATGGTGGGAAGGGATTTTGGATTACGTACGACAAGCGAAGCTAAAGGTTGTCTTTTTTTTGTCGTAACTTTTGTACTGACATTGATGGGTACCATCTTTGGGCTAATCGACATGATTCAAGACTCGACATATTTTTAGGGTATTTACCTTTCAAATGTTTGTCGATCATAATGATTCGGTTTGCTTGAGGTAAGTAGACGTGTTCAGCATGCCCTAATGATTAGGATAAAGCCAAAACTAGATATCCCTTTATTTACTGGAGTTGTTATATGACGCGTTCGGTGGAGAAGGGGCGAACGCAACATTTTCGAATTATGCCACAAAATGCAGTTAAAGTTTGTAAACTTTAAACCTTTGTATTTTTCCGGTTTATTGAAATGTTGTATGAATTTGAACACACATTTGGGGTTGTGCGGTATGCAGTAGATATTACGTAGCCTTCTTTGTGTTGAAAGTCAAATATTAACTTTCTTGCATCTGTAAATTTAGTAGTTGTTGATTTCCTAATGACAATGCACGTTTTTAGGACGTCAAAATCGAGAAAATCAGCCTATTTCATTTCTACAACTAGGAAGCGCTGCGAAACGGCTGTAGTTATGGCCGTAACATAATCTTTTTTGGTGTAAATAATATTGCTGTAATTATTTTTCATATTTTGTTCAATTTGGCCAAATTGAGCATCACAGGGCATTGTCGAGTGACCAGAAAGTAGATAGATGTGTTCAATGTGAAGCAATGATGCGGAGTGAATTTCTCTGAAATACATTAAAACCTAAATTTTACCGTGAAAGAGTGCAGACTAACATCTAATTTTTTGCATAGGTAAAGCAAAGGTTTTAAAGGATAATTATACGACAAAAAACTCAGTTTTCGAATTTTGTGGCGTTCGCCCCTTCTCCACCGAACGCGTCAATTATGTTCATGAAATTATGGGCATCGTAAAGTTAACTATAAATGTAAAATTAAAGTTAACTGTAAAGTTAAGTTGTTCCATACATATCATCTTTTCTGAAAAAATAATTGTTCCATTTGGTGTACAATTGGTAAAACGAATAGTTCATTTTTTTTTCTTTTTGGACAGATTTTGAACCAATTACGAGTATCTTTTTAACGTTGATATAATTGGTTGAAAGGCAGTCTAGAAAGGAAAGACGTTCCAATAATTCACTGGTCAACAAAGTTTTTGTCACAGAGATATTTTTACTTGAACTATATATAATTTTTTACGTTGATTACAGAAATGAAAACAAAATCTTTCTATCACCCGCAGTTTTAGAGTGACACGCGAATTTACATTAGTTAGGATTTGAGTCAGAATAGGAAAGGGGCGGGGTCTGCCTCTTGCTCCTCCTCTGCTTATAAGTTGCTGCACGTCACTGTTGACTTTCATTTGTCAGTTACTCACTTGATTTCGTTCAGTGAACATTTTAGATGAGTTCAATATGTATTTTCTACTTTGATATTGCTATTACGCCTATAAATTAGTTCAAATTTAATTTTCGATTCACTCAATATTGATGGGTGATAGACAAATTTTGAGGTCATTTTTGAACTCAGCGGTAAAAAACCTATAAGATCCACCCATTTTTGTTCACGTGACAAAAAAAAAGGTTCTTTTTTGTCGTCCAGTGTATTTTTTATAATGGACCACTCATTTTATCAATAAATCGTTCTATAATAATCAGTTCAGCAAATATAATAATTAAAATCTTAGCAACGGTGGTCCATAGAGAACAACTCTGCTTTATAGCGTACTTGAAAATGTTTGTCTGTAACTTCATTTAATATTGTACTTTCATTAACAAATCAGTGGTTTGTTCGTTCTCAGTTAATTGTTTGTGTTTCATCATTTTTTTAATTAATATTAATTGTATAATGGAAGTATTGGTGAGCGTGATTTTTTCCTTACATTTATTTATCTTCGTTTTGGGCAACTTTCATAATAACGAACCTCCTCTCTTTAGTTATGGGTCATATTTTAGGACAAATAGACAGTACCCCATGCATTTTGGGACACTTCTTGGAGCAATTAAAAATGCATCTGAATACAACTGCCAATCCTTTCTCCATTCCACGTGTAATGGAAAGTAAAAGCTCTTTTTTTTCTTTTTTTTAAAGTCTGAAACGATTAAGGAGAGAACTGCAGCCAAAAATTTTTGGCACTGAATGAATCTTTTGTGGAAATAGCAATAATTTTCATGCTCGAATAATTGCATTTGCTATTATTATTATTATTAGTAGTAGTAGTAGTAGTAGTAGTAGTAATAGTAGTAGTAGTATTCTTTGGTCACGATTGTCTTTAGAATTTATCTGAACCGGCTGATTCCCATCATTTTTAACCATAGGTCAGTGTATCAACTCCAAATATATTCGCGCCACAGCAAAAGTGATTGAAATTAAAAAATATTCTCTTTAAAACACAATCTAATACTACCATCTCAAAAATTTGCTATTATTGATAGTATTATCGGTACTAGTGGTAATATGCTATGTACAGCCTTTACTTATCAAAGGATCTTTATGAAATTTAGTGAGAAAGTTAACGTTAATTTCCCCCTCGCATTACCCCGTTTAACTAAGTGTTTTCGGTATAAATAAAGTTAGTAAAATGTTAATGAAGAGTATAATTAATCCCCCGGTCCCCCAGGCCAGGTTCAAATTATAACGGCCCCTCAACTTGGCCACGTCTACCGTATTTATAAAGTACAGCGAAATAAGTGTAAAGCGAATGATTAATGATAGAAGAGAAATGGAATAAAGAAAGAGAAAATAGTACCAAAAGCAAGATAAGAAAGGTTAATGAAGATAATCACTACACATAGATCTCGAGAATTTATCCGAACCGGTGGATTTACACCATTTTTAACCATAGGTCAGTGTATCAACTCCAAAAATATTGTCCGAACAAAAGTGATAGAAGTGTGTTGGAATTGTAAAATTGGGGTTTATTAATAAATATAAAATAGTAGAATTTGTGATGTATAAACAAGACAAGTAATTAAAATAAAAATTTCTTGTAGTCATAAAAAAATCCCAAAAAGGGACTACGTGACGATCGGCATGTAAACATCCGAACAAGTTCTGTTTTGTAAATGGAACGTATTGTGTAGAACCAATGAGGTATGGAAAAATCAGTCACGTGATATAACGCCTCCTTTTCGTCCAATCATGTCACTAAAAATAGTTTAGTTTTTATATAGTCCTTGATAGATATAATTATAGGATTTAATAATAATTTAAATAGGTAACGTAATTTAATTAAACGATATAAACTACATAGGAATTTATAAAAACCATTAAAATAATGTACTAATGGATGTTTCTAAGTTTTATGTTCCCTGGTAAATGGACAAAAGATCTTGCGTAGAGCGCGAGATGAAAAGAAAAAATCACAATCGAAAGGGAGATAACCAATAGAGTTAGAGTCGAGAACATAGAGTCGGAAAGAGTAGTCGAGAACAGAGGGTCGGAAGCAGTTTGTCATAGAGAATGGGTCGCATACAGTCCATCAGAAGTTCACATTTTCCCTCCTTTGTCATTTTTATTTCAACATTTCGATCTACGCCTGTGGAAAATAGGGCATCTATTTAAAATGAATTAATAACAGTAAATTCAATTCATTTCCCCTTATGTCCGACGAGACTGAATTCTTTCCGAGCCCTTAGGCTTCTATTCCTGTCACGCACTAGGCTATATCGTTTATGTAGGCCTACTCGTTTTCCGATCAAGGATTATCCATATTTATTAACTGTATGATGTAAATGTAAAGTTAATTTAATTTGTGAATGAACATAAATTAAAAGCATGTACTTAATTGTTTCATAATAAGTGTAAATTTATATTTATGATTTAAGGGTAAAAATTTCTTCGTGTTTTATAACAGTCAAAGGTGAATTTTGATATCATAAAGATAAACAATGTTAGTTCCTCAGCTGAAGTTAAGTGAAAAACTTAACTTGTCACGCTACCACATGAATTGTAACAACCGGTAATTGTGGAAATAGTGGTAAATATCCGCGCTACCAGACGTACATGTATATATCGTAACTCCCACCCACGAACGGAGCAATGATTCATTTTCATTCGCGGGGCTCACCGGGGAAGGGACGTCACCCTGAGAGAGACTCCGAACCCTTTAAATGAAAAAAAATCTACCTTAAATACAAGCTAAGACTTTTATAGCAAAATTTTGCTATTATTAATCTGTCAGAGTAATAATATGCTAAAATCTTCGTTTTTCGTCGGATCATGAAGAAACTTGGCAGGAATGTTCAGAAGAATATATTCTTTTGAATTATTGTCATTTCAACCAAATTCCATTATTTGTGATCGCAAAGCATCCCATCAAAGTGCGAGAAATTTCGCCAGAATCACACACAAAAAAAAAATCTTGAAATGTTTTTCCCAACAGATTTTAGGTATGCTCCTCTACTTTCAGGAAAAGTACATAATATGTCTGTGCTATGCGCGGTTTATGACGCATTTCTTTTTTAAAGGGACCAGACACGCACGCTACTCTGTACTATATCACAGGATTCTAATGAAACTTGGTGAAAATATTGCCACTATATAGATCTTTGGATTTATCTGAATCGGCTGATTCCCACCCATTTTTGACCATTGGTCAGTGTATCAACTCCCAAAATATTGTTCGAGCAAACAAAGTGATCGAAGTGAAAAATTTCTCCCTGAAACACAAGCTAATACTGTCATCTCAAAATTTTGCTATTGTTGACAGTAGACTCAAAACAAAAGAAAATTTAAATGGGATATATATATATATATATATATATATATATATATATATATATACATACACACACACACACACACTCATATATATATATATATATATATATATATATATATTATATATATATATGTGTGTGTGTGTGTGGTGTGTGTGTGGAGTGGGTTGGTGGGGGGTGTTAATGAATGGCATTAAATTTAATGATTTTCTTTCGCATAAAGAGGCCCATGAAGCAGGTATATGAGGACTAATGTTTCTTTGAAATAAATTCGATTAAAAACTCGAAAAATTTGAAAGTGCATAATTCGTACACACACACACACACACCACACACACACACACACACACACACACACACACACACACACAAATATACTGTGTATACTCTATACTACTCTCCGATTTCTTCTTAAACGTATCGGGAAATTATTTTCTCTATTTAAGACTAAATTCTTTGAAGAGAGCAAGGCTCGAAGGAGAAGACAAAGATATTTCTTACTATATTTTACTACTAAAATGTTACAAGTAACGCTCAGCCTCTAAGTCTAGTCAGAATGAACATTGGAGAAATTTTATGGGTTTTTAAATCCAATTTTTTCCTGACCTCATTATTATTTAATGCTGATATGTTTTATTCTCAATAGGCTGATTTACTTTGCAAAACATTTAAAGACAAAACAAATATTTTTGCTGTAACAATGCCTAGATTGCTAAGCAAGAGGAAGCCATATTTTTTCATTTTTAAACCGCATATTGACAGATCCGATGTTATCATGATCTGCCGAGTTAACTGAAAATGGAAATTGAAATATGCCTTCCCATCACGAATTACAAACAAACACGCACATTAAGCACGTTAAGCAGGACATGACTTCATTTTTTACAACGAAGAGAAAATGTATACAAAAAAAATTAATAAGATTACATTATTAAACTAAGTCTACGAAAATGATTAAGTTGTTTAAACAGAAATAGTTAATCAATTATAAAATAGAACGCAAATAAAAAATGTATCCAAACTTGTGTCAGCGTTATACGATTTTGGGTTTTATACAAACTGATTACGTAGTTTACAAAGAAATAATTCACCAATTATAAAATAGAAAGCAAATCAAAGTTTTACCCAAACTCGTGTCAGCGTGATACGACTTTGGACTTGACATGTAAAAATGAATATAACGGGTGCGGCAAAAATAACGCCCTTTTTAGTTTATTCTCTTTTATTGAAGGAAATAAATCAATTACAGCATTTTAAGAGAAATAATAAGGTTTTTAAGAAAAATACAGCATTTTAAGAAAAATAATAAGTACTTTCTCAGTAAAAACTAAAAAATAACAAAATGATACAATATAAAACTAAAAAATTATACTGTATAAAACTAAAGATACAATTATTAAAAGGGCGTTACTTTTGCCGCACCCGTATGAATAAGAGTATAAGGCTTATATAAATATTACGAAGTATCATCAGAATTATATGAATGAAGGGATTATTCATTGTTCACTTTCACACACACACACACACACACATATATATATATGTGTGTGTGTGTGTGTGTGTGTGTGTTCTCAGAATACAAAGTGTTTCATATAAACAACGGTTTTGGTGACGCCCGGCAGTGCAGAGACTCCTTTGAGTCGTGTGTTCGAGTCCCATTGCCGCCTAGAGCTAGGCGGTTGTGTTTGTTGTCTTACGTATGGGGATAAAAAGAGCGGAGCAGAAATCTTCACCATTTTTGCTTCTAGCAAGAATAATTTCAAAGATAGGTTTTGGGGAATTTCGCATTAGGTGTCTTTTAGGTTGATATAACATTAATGATAGAGCGAGGCTCAGAAAGCGCGAAGGACATCCTTAGATTAAGTTTTTTTGTGACAAGTATGAGAAATACGAAAGCAGAGCACAAATCTTCACCATTTTCGCTTCAGCAAAAATAATTCTTAAAATAGTTTAGCGGTATTCTGTTTGAATCATATTTTGACCCACTGTAACATTATAAAAATGATAGAGTATCAGGGGCACGTTTCGCGCCACTCTAGTTATTATTATTATTATTATTATTATTATTATTATCATTATCATTATTACAACTGTGAAATCTTTAAAGACGCTCAGCTTTCAATGGTGGAAAATAAGCCCATTGAAATAAAAAGCCTGTTTCAGACATTTTTTAGAAATTTACTCGTTAGTTGCTTTAAGACCAAAGAAATGAGCTTTATTTTCATTTTTAGTATTTATATCACAGTATGACATCTTATTTGTAACTTTCCTACAAAATAATTGATGCCTTATTTTTATATTTTCTTGTTAGAGAGCGTTTTTTTATTATTTACAAGTGTATAAATTTTTAGAAATTTGGTCAAAAATTTAATTTTGGTTCGTAACATTTGGTTATCAATGTTTATCATGTCGTAATTTCTGTAAAAAAAAATATTGCATTGCTTTGTCACAGCAAACTGGGCTGAACGCGTGATTCCTCTTTCCAGTTTTAGTGAATTTTGACTTTCCGTATTATGTCTAATTGGGTTTTTACTTCTAGAAACTGTAACAACCCCCTTTATTTTACCTCTTAATTCAGAGCTTTAGTATAATCTATAAATGGTCCTTACCCTTAGGCTCCGAAAGTACGTCCATTGCATTTCAAATATTCTCTCTCTCTCTCTCTCTCTCTCTCTCTCTCTCTACGAAGAATACAATTAAACAAAAATGTACATATATTGTTTAAAAGGAGCAGACTTAAAGGCTACATTTAAAATTTTGTTTATTCATTATTGACACATTAGATATGCATTTGTATAACATTATTTTTAAATTAACGTCAAATTCGACTTCAAAATTGCATATTCGCGCAAAATGTCAGTAACGCTTTGGACATCACAAAAAAAGTATGCCATCAAAATGATATATCATCATTATTTAAACGCTTCGTTCGACATCAAACTCGGTGGCATCCATTTTTCATTTGTCATGATTCAATCTACTTTCGAAAGCGAAATTCGTGGAAGACGATCTCATAACATTTTATTTGATTCGAAATCCCAACGTAAATAATAATATTTATGCCTTATTGTATCCATTTATTTTCTATTTGTTCAAAAATACTTCAATTTACAAAACGCAAAAACAATCATCTCTGAAGGTTTTTCCATTATTATTAAATTTGAGACAGCGAATATTCAACAAAAAATGGAAAAATATTGTATTTTTTTTTATATACAAACTTAAATGGACGAATATTTCTTTTATTGATAAAAATTAATATAGAAATATTGCAGTTATTGCAGTAAAATATTACAATAATTTCAATGTATAGAAAAAATAGATGTTAAATACGCCATTTATTTAATTTAATTTGTCCCTTAAGCTTTATATAGTTGGGCGGATATGTGGACAAAAAGGTCCAAGATGTTTACATCCGGCAGAGAGCGTGAAATTTGGTATATAGGGGTTTTGATATATGCTGATTCCAAACCATTTGATAGACATTTGATCTAAGCATTGTATCTCACTCAAAATTGACGATATTTATCTTTATCGTGACCGACACAACCGGCTGCAAAATGTTGCTACGTTTCAGTAGGAATCCATGATATCAAACAGAATTTTTGGGTCTGTGTTTTCACTTGGTGAGTAATTCTTAGGCTCTACCCATACAAAAAAGTTCACATAAGCCAATATGTCAATAATCTTTTTAGAGTGAGTTAATTTTTAGTATCGACAAAGAATCTTGAAATTGTACAGTGTTTTTTGAATGTTCAGAAATACTTCCCTTTCATGACATATTTCACAGAAAATATACAACTGCCCAGCTCTCCATAACAGTGACACTCGACTGTAGAGGAGAACCACAAATATCTCTCTCTCTCTCTCTCTCTCTCTCTCTCTCTCTCTCTCTCTCTCTCTCTCTATATATATATAATATAATTATATATATATATATTATATACATAAGGTGTCCCATAAGTCCGGTCTCATAGAAAATTATTTTAAATTAAATTTTCCTGAGACTGGACTTATGGGACACCCTGTATTATATATATATATATATTATTTATATATATATTAGAGATGTATCAACTAGTCGGTAAATAGTCGGTAGGCGGCACAGTTTGACACTCTCCAGACTCGACACTCGGTTGTAGAGGAGGACCACAAATCTCTCAAGTTCTTTCATATCATTGGGATCAGTTTCTCCTAATAGTTGAGAAAGCCTCTGCTGAACAAAGATCCAAAACTTGCCGCAGACCTCCACACTTCTCATACAGTCCTCTTTCCTATGCCACACATTGAAGACACCGTGCCACATTCTGACACTG
This sequence comes from Bathynomus jamesi, assembly GCA_023014485.1. Classification (NCBI taxonomy): domain Eukaryota; kingdom Metazoa; phylum Arthropoda; class Malacostraca; order Isopoda; family Cirolanidae; genus Bathynomus; species Bathynomus jamesi. The sequence continues at coordinate 442,514 of JAJOZX010000196.1, forward strand.
CATGCAAGAATAAAAGTCCTTTGGAATACTCTACACCTAGGTTGGCTGAGACGGTGTGTATAGCAATGTACCTGAAGTGTTTACCATGTCCAAAAGCCACCCAAATCTCACATCCCTGTAAAACACGACAGACAGCGTCCACGACAGAGTCCACTAACAAAATTCAGTTTTTCACTTCTATGAAGGTGATACCCTGTTCATATCAAATGTCTACCATTTTGTTTTTGGAATCAGCATAAATCAAAACCCCTATATACCAAATTTCTGCCGGAGGTGAACATCTTTTTTACATATCCGCTTCACTATTAGGCTTTGCTAGGCTAAGAATACTACAATATAAAAAATGTTAAATTTTAGAAAAAGTCATTGGTCCATTACAAATTATTGAAGCTGAATTTATTCCAGAATAAATAACGGAGGATAGAAGTAGATTAAGTTATTATAAAATTGTCATTAGTATTAAGTGATTTTAACGTTTCAATTCTGTAAAATGTATTAATTAGTTCGTCAAAATGTTCAAAATTGATATTGAAATAAAATCATGAAAACATCTCGTACCCACAGTTCTCGTATCCACAGTACCCCCTAAAAAATATATATATATATATATCTATATCTATATATATATATATATATATATTGGGACGCATTGTGACTTCGACAATGATAATGGTTAATTACACAAATGTTTGCATTCGTAGCAGATCTACGACATTATTCATACACATATGGCTTGCCATTTACCATAAGACTACAGAGAATGCTTAATTTTTAAGGATTTTTCATTGAAAACTCTTTAGAAGGTATCAATTGATACTAGAGGTATACTCTAACTTTGTCTAACTTTGTCATAAAAGGTAATGATGGATCAAAGGTTTGGGTGGTACCTCACTCCAGCAGTGGTGATCCTATCGCAGAAAACAAAGAACTATTATCTTGTATTGTCTCAAATCACTCAAAAAAGAAGTTTCAAAAGCCATTTCTTCTCTCTAAAGAAGTTATGTATCATTAAAAGAAGTTACTGTATCATCTGACAAGAAACTTTGATACTCAAAATAAGGCAAAACTTCCCCTAGAATGCAACCTCAAAAACAAGTTAAAGTTCTAAATTCAGAAGGTTTTACTTTGAGTGTATATACATATTCTTCCGTACATAATTGATCCGAGTGTTTTCTCCCGTAGAGAATGGGTATATATGGGTATGTATATATGATGATAATGATATTTTTTTTATGATTATGAGAAATTACTAAAAAAGAGTATAAAAATAACGTTTTTATCTCGCATTTGCTGATAAGGTTCTCAAATTTTACCTCCAATTGTATGAACCAAAATTATCTTTTAAACATTATAAATACACATGTTTTTTAAAAGTTATAAAAACCCTGTTTTATATTGTACCGTGTGACCACAAAAATTGTCCCTGTTTTTAATCGCTTATTACTCAGTCATTATTGCAGCTTCACAAATGAAATAAAAAGCATTCGAAAGAGAACATTAGTTTTAATTTATTCTACATGTGTTCAAAGTGACGTCCCTGGACATTCTTACATTTCACACAACGGGAAAGGAAGTTATTTATTACATTTTCCAAAACGCTGCATTCAATGGACTGTACACTCTCTACCACCGCTTGCTTTAATTCTTCGATAGAGGATGGCTCTTGCCTGAATACTTTGTCCTTGACAAATCCCCAGAGAAAAAAGTCCATAGGTGATAGATCGGGAGATCTTGCGGGCCAGGGAAACTGCGAGCGATGAGAAATGAATCTTTGTTCAAAAAATCTTGTTAAACATTCCAGTGATTGCCTAGTTGTGTGGGCTGTTGCTCGTCTTGCTGAAACCACTTGTTACTGCAGTTTTTTGTTCAAAAACAGTGTTCAGCATTTCTACATATCTTTCTGAAGTTACTGAAAGCGGTCTCCTTGTCTCTGGGTCCTCAAAAAAGTAAGGACCATAAACCTTGCTGCTACTCAAACCACACCAGACAGTAACTTTTGGTGAATGCAGAGGTTTCTCCAAGTGTATATTGGCTTGTTTGTGACCAACACCGGTAATTCTGTCTGTTGATGAACCCATTGAGATAGATGTGGCATTCATCACTGAATATTATGTCACTTAATCTTATCTGGTTTTGTTCAATTATTGTTTCAATGCGTTCACAAAACATCAAACGACGCTGGTAGTCTTGTTTCGCTAAGCTGTTGCAAACACATAATTTGAATGACTTCATTCTCAATCCAACGTGATTATTTTCCGAATGCTCTCCCGTTTGATTCCTGTCACAGCTGATAGTCGTCTCACAGATTTCTTGTTGTCCGTTTCAAGCTGATTTGCGACTGAATCAATGTTTTCAGCGGTTCGCACACCTTTGCTGCGCCCAGAGTTGCCTTTATGCATGTTCTTGATTGAGCCGTGATGTTTCCATTTTGCGAAAATCCTGCGAATCGTTTTTAGGATCTATGGTCCTTTGCTGACCGTATTGTCGTCTGAAAGACCGTTGGGTGGCAACTACCGAGCCATGTTTGATCATCTCTTCTGCGATGAAAACACGTTGCATGTCCGACAAATAACCCATGATTGTGGTGGATAAAACTGTCATTTTTTTTATAAGTACTGATTTCGTATCCAGGATATCGAAAAAATTAAATAAAACTTTTAAATATTCTTTTTCGAAAGCTTTTTATTTCATTTGTGAAGCTGCAATAATGACTGAGTAATAAGCGATTAAAAACAGGGACAATTTTTGTGGTCACACGGTATATTCATTAATAAAAAATTTAAATTGTAATTAGTGTAAAGGTTCAGAAGTAGTTTAAAATAAACAAATAATAGTTTCACTATGATGTATGTCTCTCTATAGTATATACAGGGTGTCCGAAAGTACATTATAACCATCTTTAGTATAGTATATTTTTTAATTTTTACAGTTTCATTGATTGGATGGAGTGGTTTATACGTGAGAGTTTATTTTCTTGTATATAATCTATTATCTACGAAGTGACTTAAACAACAATACAAAAATGATACCAAATAAATATTTCATAAGGACTGAAGACTTTGAAAACATGTCCTTCGATACAGATCCCTTAATTCTGATGCTAAACCTCCAAACATTTATAGTTTATGAAGGTTTTCATTTTGTAATCTCACCCCCTTTTTTATTGTGTCTTGTTTGTTCGAATATATATATATATACACACACACACACACACACACACACACACACACACACACAATTCGATTAGCCAGAAAAATATACCCAAACCTCCATTTCTGTCTTGATTTTCTTGTTCCTGAGACCACCTTTCTTAGTTGTTTTTCCTCGTACCCACAGTGAATGAGATCATGGAAGAGGGTTAATGGATTCGAGACAGCAATGAAGACAAATCGTATTTAGTGGCTGAAGGAGGACTGTAACAAGGATAATTTGGACATAAATCGGAAGCCTATTTATGTCTTTGAAAATAACTAATTGATGTTTCTGACCTGTGAAAATGAACGTAGGAAAACAAGCAAACCACCACCTCCTCCTCCTTCTCCTCCTCGGGTTATGTTATTAAATTAACTCTTTTTAACTTTTGTTAATTACCTTTCTTTTGTTATTTACAGTTATCGTCTTGTAAACAATTATAGAAGAGTTGATGATGAACGATAATAATTATTATCAAAGACACACAAAGATCTACAAAAAGAGCAAAGTTTTAAAAAACGTACAATACGGCATGACACTGATATAGATACAGATAGATATAGATAGATAGATAGATATTTAGATATAGCGATACTATCTATAGAAGACATTTTTAAATATAGTATAAACCATTTCAATTTTGAACGTTTAAAGATACTCCGATGTGAAGTGATCATTCCAACTTTAATATTCCTGCGAAGGAGAACAGCAAATTTGCTTTCAACCAATTTTTGTTATTTCAGCACGCACGTTATTTACTATATATATATATATATATATATATATATATATATATATATATATATATATATATATATATATATATATATATATATATATATATATATGATGTCATAAGCCCGCAGGAAAAATAAAATAACAAATTTCTCAAACCTTTGCGGAAGTCGCTGTTTTCCTCAACCGACGGAACTAGATTATTATTTTTATTATTATTATTATTATTATTATTATATATTATTATTGATAAGTCAATATCGATATGAGCTTCAACTTTTAAACCGTTTTTACATTTTCTTTCCCTTTGAAAGAGGATTAATTTTTTCAGTATGTAATTCTTCAATAAAAAAATTGTCGCTTTTTGAAAGATTTCAAGCTTTCGGCCTATTACATCGGCCATCTTCGGGAAACTGAGTTTATTTGATGAAAAATACATGTAAAAAATGAATAATTCTAACATTCATTTTTGCATATAAAGTCCAAACTCACGTGACACTCTAACTGTATATAAAATACAAGTTTTGGAAAAAAAATTAATTTTCTTTCTATTTTATTTTTTTTGCTGAGTAATTGATGAATTATTTCTTTTTTTTAAATTACCTAATTATTTTTTAGATTAAGTTTAATCATGTAATCGTCTTAAATTCTGCAATGTTCATTTTTTTATACATTCTCCCTTAGTTGTAAAAGATGAAGTCATATCTTGCCGAAACTCTAAATTAACACTTAATTTTAAATTTCAAGCATTTAATTTTTGCCTATATGCACGTTTAATTTTAATTCATAATAAAATGCATATTTCAATTTCCATTTTTAGTTAACTCGGCAAATCATGATAACATCAGATCTGTCAATATATTGTTTAAGAGAAAAATGTGCCTTCATCTTCAAATATCTTGCTTATCTGTCAATATGCTGTTACAGCAAAAATTTACCTTTATCTTCAAATATTTTGCAAAAGAATTCAGCCTATTGAGAATCACAAACAAACAGGTCAACATTAAGTAATAATGATGTCAGCAAATTATTTGTATATAAACTCTCGTAATCTTTCAAATTATTATTCTGATTCTGATCTGACCTAGAGGCTGAAGCATTACCTGTAATATTTTAGAAGCAGTAAAATACAATAAGAGGATATCTTTTTCTTCTCCTTTGAGCCCTGCCTTCTCCAGAGAACTTGGTTTTAAAATAGAATAAATAATTTCTCCGATACGCTACAAGAAGAATCGGGGAACTATCAGACGACTTAGTAAGTTTTCACAAAATCCTCCGATCCGCTACAAGAAGAAATCGGAGTGTAGTATAAAATACACTACTGCGATTTCCTACACGGTACCAGCTACCCCAGAGTGAGAAATCCGTTGCTGCTACCTAACCAGAACCACCGTCAACCTCGAACCATCCAGGGTCATAGACGGAGGGCTAACATACATAGAAATATTATTTTAAAAATCATACAGATCTGAAATATCCACAATTTATTTATTTTTCATTAAAAACCATTTGTTTTTAACTAATTCAAATGCTCCTTTTATTAAAAAAAATAATGCTTCAAGCAATATTTACAGATGTATAAACTTGGCAAGCATTATGCCAGTTATTTCTGTAAATTTTCACTATTATTATTATTATTATTATTGTAATTATTATGTGCCATTTCACTTCTATTTAATAAATTAATTGAATTCCATCAGTTTTGGCTAAAAAGCTTCCATGCTTCCTAACGGCATATTCAAATGAAAATACGTTAAATATATTAACCGCATATTCAGATGAACATACGTTAAATATATTAACGGTATATTCAAATGAAAATACGTTAAATATACTAACGGTATGATGAATAAAACCACGAAGGAAAGGAAACACAGAATGGTGCTCAAGCGCTTTCGTCTAATGACATCCTCAGGAACACTGAAGTACATAAAGAATTACAGCCTATATATATAGGTTACAGAAAAAAAAATATATATATATATATACAATAACCGGAAAAATAAAAATAAAAATTAAAAAAAATTAAAGGATTGTGGGAGGAGCATACAAACTTGTAAGGAAAAACTATCGATTTTTAGCACAAGATCAAATTAATTGTTTCCAACCAATGTTATAAAAAAAAAATTATAAAAAAAAAAAAACCTACCGATTTTTAGCACAAGATCAAATGAATTGTTTCCAACCAATGTTATAAATAATACAAATTTATACTGGAAATCTGCCCGGGTTTTAGCACTCTACCCTTCTTGTTTAAGGTTCGATGTATATAAAAAATAAATTGAAAAATAAAAGTTATTAAAGTAGCATACAAGTTTACCAAAGATTTAGCGTTCTACCTTTCTTATCTAAATCTGTTCTGAAGGAATTCAAAACAACAGGATCGAGTTGAAAAAGACCTTTGCTTATGTTGAAGTTATTTGTAAGTTGGCTAATGGCAGACTCAAGAATATTTCTATTAACAATGTTGCTAGAGTGAAATAAAACTGAAGCATTATTCCAATCAATACAGTGGGATAACTAATATACTAACGGTATATTCAAATGAGAATACGTTAAGTATATTAACGGCATATTCAGATCAGAATACGTTAAATATATTAACGGCATATTTAGATATCTGAACTGTACAAGGGGAAGAAAAAAGCCCATTTCTCTTTGACGATATAATAAACTATTACGTAAATTGTAATTTTTTCTGAATAAAATTTTTTCCAAGTTTCAAAAAAAGAAAAAAAAAAATGTTTCCTTTTTGAAAGACAAATAAAGACGTGAACATTTCGGTAAAGGCCTTTTATTTACTGGAATAATGGAATAGCGGGGGCATTCTCCGTTCGATATTGGGTATAATCCATGAAGAGAATATTGCTGGTCTTTTCAAAGAAGTGGAATACAATATTACCTTATATTTCGTCATGAAGACACTTGAATTCGGACCTTTTTTTTTCTATTTCTTTTCTATATATTTCCATGTGTGTGTGTGTGTGTGTGTGTGTATATATTTTTTTTCTTCTCAATATTTTAGACACAAATGTTAATACCTTAAGGATAAGTGGTAGTAGAAATCTTCAATGTTTTACACACACACACACACACACACACACATATATATATATATATTATATATATATATATATATTATATTATATTATATTAATTTGTGTGTATATATATCTTCATGTTTTCATGTGCTCATTTTATTACTGCGGGCTTTATATATATACAGTATATGAAATTAAAATGAAAATGAAAAGGTTTATTGTCAGACTATAGTCCATATGACAAATATTATTAATACAATGACAGTTCATATACTAAGGATAGAAATATATACAATTGATTAGAAATAATACTGTAATGTCGAAGTTAAGTGGAGCTACAGACAGACGTTTTCGTACCAAGAAGTTTATAGCTTAGAGAATAAATGGCAGGACTCATGGATAGCTTGGATGATCGGGTTGGTTGATTTTTTAATTCTTTGCATTAGACTGTATTGAGCACGTCTTGTTACCTCCGGGAAGCTCGGGACATTGCGGGTAGGGTAGCAAACATTTGCGAAGCTGAGCATCTCGGGGATAATTTATGTAAGAGTCTAAAAGACCTGTTGTACAGCAAATTTAGGGTTCTGCCAGAACCTTTTTTATAATTCACCCAGATTTGCTGTCCGTATATATTACTGCAAAAAGTACGAAAGAGAGCGTCTTTAGCTTCACTTGTACAGAATCGAAAGTTCCTTATAGTCATATTCGCTTTAGCACACAGGCTTCGAAATTGTTTTCTTATATCCGAGTCATCACTCAAAGAGCTGGTAATAGTTTTATCCAAATACTTAAACTCGTGTACTCCTCGATTACCTCACCATTCATTTTAAACCTTATATCAGCTGGCTGATTACAGTTTTTAGGATGAAATTGCATAACCTTAGTTTTTGTAACATTAAAAAGAATATCATGTTTCTGCCAATACTCTTCGCAGACGTTTAGTAGCCGATCCAGACCTTTAACAGAGGGACTTATTAACACTATATCCAAAGCTGGGCACTTGCGGGTTTTTTGCGGTACTGCGGTACTGCGGTACTACCGTGTTTGTCGGTACCGCGGAAAGTACCGCGGGAAATTTGAATGCGGTAGCGGTACTGCTGTACTTTCAGCGATCCTTTGCGGTACTGCGTTATGCGGTACCGGTTTGGTAGTGCGGTAGTACCGCAGTACCGCAGTACCGCAAAAAAAAACGCAAGTGCCCAGCTTTGACCATATCATCGGCATAAACTAAGTTATTTATCCTTGTGTTATCTATACAACATCCCACTGTTGCCTCATTAAGTGAAGCAAGTAATCCGTCAATATACTCATTAAACAGCATAGGGGAGAGCAAGGAGCCTTGTCTCACCCCGCAAGAGGAGCCAAAACACTCGGATAGTACATTGCCCGCCTAACAGTGAAAGATTGGTGGGAATACCAAAATTTCAATAAATTTAATATGTACATGGGAACCTTCCTGTCTTCTAGTTTTGCAAATAAAATATTGTGGTTCACCCTATCATATGCCTTACTTATATCTAGGAAACAGCTATAAATAGTTGAATTACTGTCAATGTATTTAGATATTGTTTATTTAAGTACATAGATACACAGGTCAGTTGAGTGGGACCTTTTAAAGCCAAACTGATTAGGAGATGTCCATTGGAAATCATTTAATCTGAGTAACAAGAGTTTTTCTAGTAGTTTCGAGAAGCAGGAAGCGACAGCAATAGGCCTATAATTATTGCTGGACAGAATGTCTCCGTACTTATTTTTGACCAGGGGCAAGATATATATCCTCATGAACTCTGCATATATATATATATATATATCAAAGCTATTGACTTCTCCTTAGGGAACCGGAGCTTACAGATGAAAAGAAGGATCAACACAACGGCAAACATTTTCATTTATTTGTACATCAGACGTTTCGACAAATCTTTTGTCATCATCAGTGAGTTAAGTCTTAAAACCTTAAAACAAAATTGAAAAGTGAAAGTTACATCAATACAATATTAAAACCATTAAAATTAAAACCTTAAAGCAAAATGAAAATTGCATCAATACAAAATTAAAATCATTTAAATTTCATCACTATAAAACCTAAAATTAAATTAAATTTCATCACTATAAAAACTAAAATTAAATTACCTCAATAGGTAAATACACAATGTTTACATCCACCTCCATACTTGGCAAAGTCTAACGGAACACTAGATGGTCAGAGGATTAGAAAGGGTATGTCTGTGAAAACGGTTGGTTAGTCAAAGAGTCGTAATTTGTAGGATGAGCTATTATTATTAAGGAGGGTTTGTTTCTATAGATGTACAAAGATTCTAAAATTCGGAGTTCTGTAAGGTTATTGGATCTAGTTAAAATTTCAAACTGAGTTTTGTGAAGGGGATGGTCGTTTTTATTACTGTGGTTTCTAATTGCGGATTGTGGAGGGCTACTGAGGGGACGGTTGGTACGGACTGACAAGCCCAAATGTTGAGAAAGGCGCACCTCCAGTTGGAGTTGAGTGCTGCCAATATACGCAGCCTTACAGCTGTCGCACGTGTATTTGTAAACAACATTGGGGCATACAGTTTGGGGAATTCATCTTTGAACTTTAAAAAATTTGATAATTTAAGTGGGTTGACGAAGGCGAATCTAAAATTTATTTGGGGATAACTAGACTTGAGTAGTTTGGACAATTCACCTCGAATACGCAATGATAAATAACCATAAAAAGGTAATTTAATATATCTGGTTTCTTTTTGTACTGTAGTTACGGGGAGTTTAGTATCAAAAGTGTTATTTAAAAATTTCTTTAATTGGTTATCGAATAGATGAGAAGGGTAGTAATTGTTAATAAAGTACTGCTTTAAAAATTTAAATTCTTCGTTTAACGAAAAGTAATCCGAACAAATACGGTAACTTCTTGTTAATAATGTTACTATAGCACTAATCTTATATTTATAAAACATACAACTTAAATAATTGGTTCCCAAGCCAGTAAAAGTTCGTTTCCGAAATAGTGAAGTATGGAACTTATTATGGGCCCGTTTAACTAAAACATCCAGGAAAGGTAAACTATTATTTGTTTCGTTTTCACACGTGTACTTAATATTACTATGTTGTTTATTAAGATATCAAGAAAAAAAAGTTTTCGTGTGAAGGATGGTTAAATATTAAGAAAGTGTCATCCACGTATCTTCTGTAATATATGGGTTTAAAACTACTAGGACAATTTTTCAACCAAATTTCTTCGTAATGGCAAAGAAATGCATTTGCTAGTGTTGGGCTTAACGGGGAACCCATAGCTACCCCATCAATTTGGCTGTAAAGGTTGCTATTAAATAAGAAAAGATTATCAAAACACACTATTTCGAGAAGGTTTTTAAATTGAGTCTGAGTGAGGCCATTAATAAGAGTATTATCAGTAGTGAATAACTTATTTAGTATGATATTTAATGTTTCTTTTAACGGGACATTAGTAAACAATGACGAGACATCAAAACTGGCCATAGTAAGAGAATCGGCATGATTGATCTCTTTTATCTCTTTAGCAAAATCAAACGAGTTGTTAATAGAATAATCATTAAAGGTGAGTTTTGAAAGCAAGGGAACGAAGAATTTGGCTAAATTATAATTGAATGTACCACATGCCGAAAGAATAGGTCTTATTGGGAAATTTGGCTTGTGGACTTTAGGTAAACCATATAGAATTCCTGGATTAGAACCAGAAGCAAATAAAAAATTGTATGTATTGTCAGCAATAATATTACTATTTTTTAATTTACGCAAACACCTATTAAGTTTATCTTCGAGTTTTAGTAATTTAGACAGAACATTCTCTTTACCCTTTAAATTTAGACGTATCCGACAAAATTGTCTCCATTCTATTTATGTAAACTGTTGAATCAATCAGCACTACTCCTTTACCCTTATCCGGTTTTGTAATGATGACAGAGTTATCCTTTTTCAAATTATTAAGAATGTTAAAATCTTGCTTATTAAAGAGGGGAGAAAACACCTTATGGGGTTTAAAATTATAAAAATTCTTAAAAGAGATGCTCTCCACTTGTTTAAAAACCTTCTCGAAATAGTGTGTTTTGATAATCTTTTCTTATTTAATAGCAACCTTTACAGCCAAATTGATGGGGTAGCTATGGGTTCCCCGTTAAGCCCAACACTAGCAAATGCATTTCTTTGCCATTACGAAGAAATTTGGTTGAAAAATTGTCCTAGTAGTTTTAAACCCATATATTACAGAAGATACGTGGATGACACTTTCTTAATATTTAACCATCCTTCACACGTAAAACTTTTTCTTGATTATCTTAATAAACAACATAGTAATATTAAGTACACGTGTGAAAACGAAACAAATAATAGTTTACCTTTCCTGGATGTTTTAGTTAAACGGGCCAATAATAAGTTCCATACTTCACTATTTCGGAAAACAAACTTTTACTGGCTTGGGAACCAATTATTTAAGTTGTATGTTTTATAAATATAAGATTAGTGCTATAGTAACATTATTAACAAGAAGTTACCGTATTTGTTCGGATTACTTTTCGTTAAACGAAGAATTTAAATTTTTAAAACAGTACTTTATTAACAATTACTACCCTTCTCATCTATTCGATAACCAATTAAAGAAATTTTAAATAACACTTTTGATACTAAACTCCCCGTAACTACAGTACAAAAAGAAACCAGATATATTAAATTACCTTTTATGGTTATTTATCATTGCGTATTCGAGGTGAATTGTCCAAACTACTCAAGTCTAGTTATCCCCAAATAAATTTTAGATTCGCCTTCGTCAACCCACTTAAATTATCAAATTTTTTAAAGTTCAAAGATGAATTCCCCAAAACTGTATGCCCCAATGTTGTTTACAAATACACGTGCGACAGCTGTAAGGCTGCGTATATTGGCAGCACTCAACTCCAACTGGAGGTGCGCCTTTCTCAACATTTGGGCTTGTCAGTCCGTACCAACCGTCCCCTCAGTAGCCCTCCACAATCCGCAATTAGAAACCACAGTAATGAAAACGACCATCCCCTTCACAAAACTCAGTTTGAAATTTTAACTAGATCCAATAACCTTACAGAACTCCGAATTTTAGAATCTTTGTACATCTATAGAAACAAACCCTCCCTTAATAATAATAGCTCATCCTACAAATTACGACTCTTTGACTAACCAACCGTTTTCACAGACATACCCTTTCTAATCCTCTGACCATCTAGTGTTCGGTTAGACTTTGCCAAGTATGGAGGTGGATGTAAACATTGTGTATTTACCTATTGAGGTAATTTAATTTTAGTTTTTATAGTGATGAAATTAATTTAATTTTAGGTTTTATAGTGATGAAATTTAAATGATTTTAATTTTGTATTGATGCAATTTTCATTTTGCTTTAAGGTTTTAATTTAATGGTTTTAATATTGTATTGATGTAACTTTCACTTTTCAATTTTGTTTTAAGGTTTTAAGACTTAACTCACTGATGATGACAAAAGATTTGTCGAAACGTCTGATGTACAAATAAATGAAAATGTTTGCCGTTGTGTTGATCCTTCTTTTCATATATATATATATATATATATATATTATATATATATATATATTATATATATATATATATATATATGCAGAGTTCATGAGGATATATATATATACACACATATATATATATATATATACACACCTTCCAACCTTTCAAATGTTCCGCGCGATGATTCCTCATTTCACGCACATCAAGCTTGTCGCCCCTCCTCTCGAGTTGGCCTGGTGAAGTAGTGAGTTGGTTTCTTGTACTCTCCACCTCACATAGCCAGGTACGCCCGGCTCATCGGGGATTGTTCTGAGCCAGGTGTCTAATCTTCTTTTGAAGATGTCCACCGCAACACCACTCGTGTTTCTTAGGTCTTTGGGCAGCTGATTAAACAGTTTTGGTCCTCTCACAACAAAACTATTTTCTTTAAGGGGTAAGGATGTTCCCTGTCTAACCTTTAATTTGGGAACACGACACAGTCTTCCTTTTCTACTTACCACTGTTGTTTGGGGAGTTACAGGGTTCAGAGTAAGATTAGGGACTAGTTTCTCCATTATTTTCCAAGTGTAAATATATATATATATATATATATATATATATATATATATATATTAGTGGTGGACCGGATATCCGCATCCGCATCCGAACTTCTGATTGCGGATGTTATGCGGATATTACCTCTAATAAATTATGCAATTTATAATTAAATTAGCTTATAAAGTAGCTTATAAGGCCCAGTCATGCACATTTCATGTAAAGTATTAATTATTAATGAACAAACAAATATATAAACTTCAAAATATAAATAGCTGGTAACAGAAAATTGAATGAAACTTGTTCCATTGAATTTTCTGTGGCTGAAACTCTTGAGAAAGTTATTATTTTTATCATAATGAAAACATTAATATTAATTTTAATTCTTATGCATTGCCTGCCATAATAGTAATATCAAGAAATTTGAAAAATTATGTTATATATTCATAATTCTATATTATATTGATAGATTAACTAAATATCCGCATCCGCGGATATTGAAATTAAAAATCCACATCCGCATCCGCAGATGTTGAAAAACTGACATCCGTCCACCAATAATATATATATATATATATATATATAATATATATATATGCAAATAACTGCAATGACCGCGCAGTATATAAATGAATAGAAACGACATAAGTATTAAGGAACGTTTCTGCACACGAGGATTGAGTGAGGTCCGTAGCATAATGGTGGAGCGTCCGACCGCAATTGGAAGGCCCTGGGTTCGATTCCCGGGCGGTTCGCCTCATTTTTCATTATTTCGTTGTCTCTCCTCCTCGTGTGCAGAAACGTTCCTTAATACTTATGTCGTTTCTATTCATTTATATACTGCGCGGTCATTGCAGTTATTTGCGCATATTCACGATTTGCGAGGGTGCTCTCTGGGGGCATTGGTTTCTGCCCTATTTGGGAGAATTTCGATTTGTGATTGAGTGAGGTCCGTAGCATAATGGTGGAGCGTCCGACCGGCAATTGGAAGGCCCTGGGTTCGATTCCCGGGCGGTTCGCCTCATTTTTCATATTTCGTGTCTCTCCTCCTCGTGTGCAGAAACGTTCCTTAATACTTATGTCGTTTCTATTCATTTATATACTGCGCGGTCATTGCAGTTATTTGCGCATATTCACGATTTGCGAGGGTGCTCTCTGGGGGCATTGGTTTCTGCCCTATTTGGAGAATTTCGATTTGTGATTGAGTGAGGTCCGTAGCATAATGGTGGAGCGTCCGACCGGCAATTGGAAGGCCCTGGGTTCGATTCCCGGGCGGTTCGCCTCATTTTCATTATTTCGTTGTCTCTCCTCCTCGTGTGCAGAAACGTTCCTTAATACTTATGTCGTTTCTATTCATTTATATACTGCGCGGTCATTGCAGTTATTTGCGCATATTCACGATTTGCGAGGTGCTCTCTGGGGCATTGGTTTCTGCCCTATTTGGGAGAATTTCGATTTGTGATTGAGTGAGGTCCGTAGCATAATGGTGGAGCGTCCGACCGGCAATTGGAAGGCCCTGGGTTCGATTCCCGGGCGGTTCGCCTCATTTTTCATTATTTCGTTGTCTCTCCTCCTCGTGTGCAGAACGTTCCTTAATACTTATGTCGTTTCTATATATATATATATATATAAGCCCGCAGTAATAAAATGAACAAATAAATACACTGAAACTTAAAATGACACACACACACACACACACACACACATTAATTTTCACGTTAAACTTTTGATTAGAGAATGCTTGTTCCATTTTAGTAGCATTTCATATGTATGATTCAGTTCACATTCGTTATGAATGTGGTTATACGTCTTAATGAATCAGTGAATGACTAATGAATGATCACTGAATTATACATTTGAAATGTTACTAAAATGGAACACGGAATGTATAATCAAAAGTCTAACAAGGTTTGACAAGAGCGCAATCGATGAGGGACGCCTGAATTTTCAAGGATTATGTATCTGTCCTTGAGGCGGATCTGAGGTTTAATAAATGAACCCCTCGTACCACTGAGGAACAGAAAAATTAACATTTGAAAGGAATGTGCCAACGTATCTACTGCCAACGTATCTACTAACGTTGTACAGTATCTGCAGGAGTTTATGTAAAAGAATTAACATGTGAAAATGGCTTACGGCCTTCGGTTTCAACATTCACTGAACTGATAAAGACTCCACACATGGCCGGACTTTTGGTTAACTATATATAAAGGGTGTCTCAGAAGTGTTGGAGGGGTTTTATTTGGCTATAACTTTTTTGTTTGGGGATCAAATAAAAAAAGGTTTGTAACACTTGAAAATATATTTATTGCGATTTTAATTACAAATTTAATATCTAGTGAAAATCTTCATTTTCATTGCGTAAATCTAAAATCGCATTAGCGTACTTTATCCGACTCTGATGATCTTGTGGTTGAATTTCTTGAGCAATTTTAATTTTGTACGGGTAAAGATTGATATCCTCTCTTAAAATTCGATGAAAGGAACTTCTTGAAATGTTTAATTCCTGGCTGCGCCGTCGGACTGATGTGAATTTCCCCCAACGCTTTCACGAACCATCTCAACCCGAGTTGAACTTCGGCTTGTCCGAGGACGCCCAGTTGTGGTTCGCGTCCCTGACCCTTTTCCATACGAAATTTAGGGATGTACCGTCCAATAGCTCGATCAGAAGGAGCAGAACGCGTGTTGAATTTTAATCGAAAAGCTCTTTGAGTGGCAACGATAGAAGAGTTGTTTGTCAAATAAAGTTCCACAATAGCCACTCTTTGTTGCACTGTTCAGGATTCCATTTTCATTAATCGCTGCAAGGGTACTTTAATTGAAAAATAAAAATAAATAAATTAATCAAAACAGAAAAACGTTATAGCCAAATAAAACTACTCCAGGACTTCTGGGACACCCTATATATATATATATGTACTAAGTGGTACTTGACGTTTGGTTATATATACGAAATGTCTACTCTACATCTCATTATAAACTTAGCTTTCAGAAATTAATAATAGCCATTTTGAATTTTGAAGTGTTTAATAGATATTTCAAATATCTGAAAATGGTGCTTAACTGTTTCAAATACATAAAGGCATAGAAATTAAACATTTCATTTGTATAATAAATTAGTTTTCTATTGTTTGCGCCTAGACGCATGCGCAGTGGGGTTAAATATACTTTGAAGTTGCGATGCAGTTTATCTAGTGTTCGTAATGATAGGCTATCTCGTAAAGAGAAAACAATTATTATATTTGCGCATTTATTCATTCATTTATTCCATGTAAGGTTAGGTCTTCTAAGAGTTCTTTCATGCATTTATTAATTTTATTTATTTGGCTAGGCTTTCAAGATTAAGAATTAGCCTGTGACCCTAAACTTAGCCTTAGGCCTCTTGGCCTCTTGGTATACAGTAGGCCTATCCTAGTTTCAGTTTCTGAGTTAAACAACCTATATTTGAGAAAAGACACTGATGAATTAGAAATGGCTCCGGCTAGAGCAACCGAAATAAATCCAGAATCCAGAACTGAGAACTAAAATATTTGAGGAAAAATTAGCCAAACTAGATAATATGTATTCACTCGAAAAGCATCAGATTATGAGAGAACTAACTCGAATATTTGAAACTAATAAATGGCTTTGATAATGTAAATTACAGGGAGTTATTTGATAGTGATAAAGAATCAGTTACGAGAAGAAATGAATATAAACTGAGAGTCAAACGTCTTTAAAAGTAATGATGTGAAGCAATTCCTTTTATACAAACTTATACTTGAACTTAACCTCTTTAGACATTTCTTTGTCAAGACAATTCATTAGAGATTTCGGATCATCTGAAGACTAAAGCCCCTAATGTAAATCGCCCTTGACGATTGGTTAGGTTTAGTCGTGATAGTTTCATTAAAACTAACGAAAATATCACGACTAAACATAACCAATCGTCAAGGGGCGAGTCACCGATGCAATCACACCTTTACATTGTTCTGCTCGCGTTGTTGGTCTTCCCGACCGTGGTCTGTCCTTGATGGAGCCAGTTTCAAACAGCTTTTTCTCCCAGCGTAATACCGTCTTGTTTGGTGGTGCAGCCTTATTGAATCTTGTGTTGGAATCATTCTGGATATCATGCATCGTTTTGCCAGTATGTGACCTTTCATGAGCCCATGTGCTCATCACTATCCTTCCTTTCAGAGTATAAGTGGACTGGTCTGCCATTGTTCACACAACTCTAATACCTGGAAAAGAAAAATTGTCAATGAATCACATATAAATTCAATTAATCACACAAAAATAAAATTGGTATTACAATATGAACATTTTGTAGGGGGTGACGGGACTTTTCGAACACCCTGTACAGTAAGTTAAAACGAAAGAAAATGGTGTAAAGTACGATGGGTGTTAACAGTGGACACTGTATGAAGTAGCATAAAATAAATCTAGGCATATAACTGCATATTACATATACTTATTGACAGCATACATATAGACATGAACTAAGTTCATACAGACATTCTTTTTTCTATATATATATACAGGGTGTCCTGTAAGTCTGGACCCATAGGGATTTATAATATATTTTTTATTATGTTGCAGGTAAACCATGTCACTGACTAGAGAGGAGAGAGTTCAAGTTATTTTGCTGGTCGGACCCGCAGTCACCGGGAAGTGGCCGAAGAATTCAACAATATGCATCCAGACCGCGCACCAATCACACACAGATGTGTTGGCAAGTTGATAGCCAAATTTAAGGAAACTGGATCCGTAGCTGACAAGCCTCGCAGAGGACCTTCAAGGACTGTTACGGAAGACGAAAACCAGTACCAATGTGTTGGCTAACTTCGCTGTCAGTCCCAAGAAGTCACTTCGACGCATGTCCAGCGAAACTG
Organism: Bathynomus jamesi; assembly: GCA_023014485.1. Classification (NCBI taxonomy): domain Eukaryota; kingdom Metazoa; phylum Arthropoda; class Malacostraca; order Isopoda; family Cirolanidae; genus Bathynomus; species Bathynomus jamesi. The sequence continues at coordinate 460,416 of JAJOZX010000196.1, forward strand.
GGATCTCCAAGAGCAGCATCCACCGCATCTTGAAACTTCATCACTGGCATCCATACAAACTGCAACTCCATCAGCGTTTAAGTGAAGATGATCCTGATAGGCGAGTTCAGTTTTGCGAATGGGCAGAAGAACAATGCGTGAGTGATGAGACGTTCCCATCAAAAATTCTGTTCTCTGATGAAGCGAACTTTTATGTTTCTGGGGAAGTCAACCGTCAGAACACTCGATACTGGTCACCAACAAATCCTCATTGGTTTGATCCTTCCAAGGAACAAGGTGCCCAACGCCTCATGGTTTGGTGTCGGATATGGAAAGACAGAATCGTTGGTCCCTTCTTCTTTGACGTGACGGTAACCGGTGACACGTACCTCAAGATGTTGCAGGAGGAAGCATTTCCAAGCATGTTGAACCCAGCAGGCGACTACCCGGAGTGGTTTCAGCAGGATGGCGCCCCTCCGCATTACGCCACGACGGTTAGAAATTACTTTACCACACAGTTTCCAGAACACTGGATTGGACGACGAGGACATGTTGAGTTTCCACCAAGGAGCCCTGATCTTACTCCGCTTGATTTTTATTTGTGGGGCCACTTGAAAGCCAAAGTGTACGAGGTCAAAATTCAGAACATTTTCCACCTTAAAGCACGCATTGTGGAGGCGTGTCAAGAAATTTCTGCGACTGTGATTCAGAAAGTGCTGTCGCAGTGGAGATTGCGTCTTGAACTATGTGTGCTACACAACGGCGGACACTTTGAACAGATTATGTAATAAATTTTTGGACTATTTTGTAATTTTATTAATTTTGCCCTATGGGTCCAGACTTACGGGACACCCTGTATATATATATTATATATATTATATATATATATATAGTCTATGTATAAATAATTTGACATCGTACAAAAATTTTGTATACCAAATACCTTGACATTATGTAAACATTTCCGTGGCTACGTAGGAATAAAATTATTTATATTAACTGCAATTGGTGTGTAAAGAGAAAGGAGCGTGGGAAGAAGTCTGGAATGCAAATTGGCGAGAAAAAGAGATTATTACGGGTTGTTTGATTTGATGAATTTCGCTTTCATTCAAGCTTTTTCCGGAAGCTTTTTAGCGTGTTAGATTCTTTTATCTCTTGATCGAGGTTGTTCCAGAGATTGGGTCCAGTGGAGCATAAAGATCTCGTTGCGCAATCTATAGTATAACTTGGTTTTATGATGTACTTGTTTGATTGTTTTGGGTTGAAACGGCGTCGTGTTTCGGAAGCTAATATTTTGTCTTGGATGATTTCTGGGACAGTATTAAGTATTAATGAGATTTGATATATATACAGAGAGAGAGAGAGAGAGAGAGAGAGAGAGAGAGAGAGAGAGAGAGAGAGAGAGAGAGAGAGAGAGAGAGAGAGAGAGAGAGAGAGAGAGAGAGAGAGAGAGAGGCAATATTCCGTTTGTAAATATTTTTAGTTTTTTTAATTTTTCAATTGTGGCACTTATGTTAGCACTTTCATTATGCTTGTTCGATTTATAAATTTTCCTAATTATTATTTTTGTATGATCACCAGTGGGTTGAATGAAATATTGTGCACCTCCGTAAGCGCTAATGTAGTACTGTTGATGTGAATATACCAGCAGTATATACTATATAATGTATGGCAGGGGTTTTCAACCTTGTCTCCACCGCTTACCCTTTTCAAAGTCAAGGTACTATCGTGTATCCCCATACAAAATGCAAAAATATATATATATATATATATATATATATATAATATATATATATATATATATATATATATATATTGTCAGGTCATTGTGTATCCTTGAAAAAAAAACTAATATGTACCCCCTAATAATAATTCAAATTTAAATTCAAATTCTTTATTGTTCCAAAGACATTACAGAGAGAATACAAATACGGTTCTCGGTATAAAAGACCTAAAATTTTAAGAACTACTTCTTCAGAACTGACAAATATGAGGCAATAAGAGTTACCTTTCATATCAGTAATTACATACGTTATGCACAATTTATATACGATGGGACACGACATTTATATACGGTACTTTGAAATCATTATTGAAATGATAGTGTAATAGTATACTTTGGTTCATACGTTTGTGCAATAATATCAGACACTGAGAATTACTTTTCAAGGCAGCAATTATTTTCATAAATTTTATGCATAATTTTTGTACGTTGGATCATGACATTTATGTACGGTAATTTGGATTCATTATTGAAATAATAATTCAACAGTATGCATTAATTGGTTAATAATTTGCATGAATTTAAATTAGGTAAATATATTTTACTTCAAGAAACCATGAATTTATGTATGAAATACATTTATTAAAATTTTTTAGAAGTAGTGAAGGTACTGTAGGATAAGAGGAAAAGGGTAATGAAAGCGAGTAACTAGTACCCATCCAAAATCTCTCTTTTAAGTGAATATAAAACTTTATAAGAGAAAACTTTCGCTTTTAAATTTGTTTTCAGATTATTCCACATATCAACTTCGTATGAGACGGAGCTTCTTCATATTTCAAGTGTGAAGTTAGGTTTTTAGAAGTAAAAATTATCATACCTTAAGTTCACTGAAAAGTGAAAAGTTTACTTAGCTGTTTGATATGATTTCCATAATTAAGATAGGAGTGTCCTCATATAATATTCTATGAATATGTGAGCAGATATTCGGCATGTAAAGGTCGTTCAGTTAAAAAGTCTTAGGGATTTGAACATGGGGCTTGTATGTTCTCGGTTGGTTTAAGCATCTGACATGATTCTGAAATTTTATTTTTATGCAATGCTTTCAATGGATAAATAATATAAGGGCTTATATTTCCACAAACTGCTATATTATGTAGGATGTGAGGCTGTGCAAAAGGTAAAAACTAGATTGAGCAGTACAACATATTGGAACGTGGTGTTTTATTTTATGCGACATATAAGTGAACGCTGACAGTTTTTTTACTGTGCCTTTACTGTGCCCTTTAAAAGTTAGTTTTCACCAAAAATTATACCTAATACTTTCGTCTCTGATGTTTATTAATTACAGTGTTATTTATATGTATATTTAACTTTATACTTTGTTTTTTTATTTGTGATAATCATGTATGAAGTCTTTAATAGATTAACGATAACTTATCTACATTCAGACTCCATGTTTGTTCTTTCTTGTGAAGTACGCAAGTCGTTAGCAAATATGAGAAGCATTGCGTCATCCACATACTAAATACTGGTTGCGTTGCAACAGTTATGAAATTCATTGAGTGTAAAAACATTATAAACGGAGATAAAGGATTTAATTTTATAAAGTATTATTTTTATCCTTTCTTTAAGCGTGTTTAGATTTTTGGTGGTGTAGGAAAAAGTGAAGTCAGAGAGCTGCTTATGAAAGCGTTTATACTGTAAGCGTTGTTTTCACAGTGTACGAACACTTAAATGAAGTTCTCCATACGCAAAAACTATCCCTTGAATTTTTTTTTTTTTATCCCATTTGAGTCAAATCAGAACAGAATCATTTCCTTTTGATATAAAATACTCTTTCAGATTTCTTTATTACTATCTATATCTTATATTACTATTTACTATATTACTATTTTATATTACTATTTTTATATTAATAGTTACAATTTCTCCCTGTGAATTTTCATCGTAATTTCTACAGCAACAGAAGGCACCGTACTCTCCTTTTTTTCTTACATTCCCCAAAATTTCTATTAAAAATCTCGATCGATACCGCTTCACATTAAGTTTTAATAATATGTTTTCATCCAAGTTTATTGGGAAAAGTTTTATAACCAAATTTAAAAATCAAAGCATCCTTTTGAGAATGGTGCTCACTCCAATTAAAAGTTTTATGAACTTTGCGGGAAAGGAGCGAAGTTGAGCGAAAATTATAAAAAGTTATGAGTTGCCGTTTTTGTAATTTATGGAAACCAATTGACACTACCATTAAACGAATACGATAGAACTCCCTAAAAAATTAATTTTTTTTTTAAAATTTCGTAATGAGTTGCTTAAATAGGACCCCATTTTCGTATACATTTGTGGATTGATGTAAGGAATAATTGGTGATAAGAAGAAGTAATTACGTCACTTAGTATACAATCAAAATGGAACCTTCTAAACTTAATTTATAAGTTCTTTTTGGTTGGGGGTGCATTCCAGGGGAAGTTTTTTCTTTTTCGGGTATATCAAAGTTTCGGTGCTGGTTAAGTGTGCGGTCTACCTACGATGGTTAGGTTTAATCATGATATTTTCGTTAAAACTAACGAAAATATCATGACTAAACCTAACCAATCGTCAAGGGCGATTGACAATGGGATGTAAACAAACAATTAGTAAACAAGATAGGAAGCTATAATTAAAAGGTAGACCGCCGAATCGTAGGTAGACCGCATACTTAACCAGCACCAAGTTTCTTATCAGATTGCTAACTTCTTTTGATGATACATAACTTCTTTAGATAGAAGATATGGTCTTAAAACTTCTTTTTGGGATGATTTGAAACGATAGAAGATAATACTTATATGTACAGAAGGTTACGCGAAATCCTCGTTGTTTTTTTGTGTAATTTGATTAATTTTAAAAAGTTCTGAAGTACAATTAATATGTTACAAACATCTTACAACTGTAAAATATACTTTTTTACCGAAGCAAAAATTGAAGTTAATCGTCCGGTGCAAACGTCAAACCAACCTAATCAGAATTACAAACATATGTACGCATTTATGCTAAAAGAATCTTTTAATTTCAAACATATTCATCCGAGATTACTTCCACAAAAATTCCCATAATGTTAATTTAACATTCTTTCCAATTTGTTGTTAATTTCAATTTCGTAGCTGGAATCCATTGACCGAATCCAGAATGAAGAAGCTCATTTAAAGCATTTGATGGATGTAAAACTCGGATGTAAATTCCATTTTATCCGAACTGGGTTCCCGTGTGGGTAAGTTTCTACATAAACAACTATCATGGTATTATCTTCTTTTGAGCATCGTGGGGTTCATTGCAATGCTTCCTTCTACAGTATTTCACAGCGGAGCGATCAATTTCCTACTCCTTTGCTTTGTCATGACGTTCCGCAGCTTCAAATAATGAAACACCTGGTTCATGCATACCAATAACCTTAATATATACACCTCTATCTTGTTTATTCACTTGGGAATATATATGTACACACACACACACACACACACACACACACACACAACACATATATATATATATATATATATATCGCTCTCAAGCAGAAGTTAATTAATTTATAAACCGTGAAATCAATCATAAAATTAATAAATTAATGTAATTAATACTATATTTGAATATAATTATACAATATCATCCAGTAATTTATGCGCGATTAATTTAAATTAATCGGAAAATACTGCAAAACTGAAATTAAATTTAATGAATTTTGAGATTAAACTACGATAGTTCGTCTTACGAATGGTTGGAGGAACCCGAGTGGAGAAGCGTCTTTCATCACTTTTTACATCTTCCCTCCATCTCGTGTATAGTGTTCGTCAAAGTTTTTGTGCCATATCTTCTGATTACAACTTCATTAACTGGTTGTTTTTCCATGTGAAGTTACATTACTAACTTTAGTATGAAGTGGTTATGACTTTCATTGTCCAATTTACACTTATATGTTATATTCTACATAAAATTAATTGAATATATATATATATATATATATGTGTGTGTGTGTGTGTGTGTGTGTGTGTGTGTGTGTGTGTATACACATTTTTAAGAATTCTATTTAAATACAGCCTTAGATAACAAGAATTTACATCAAATCTAAGATATTACATCTACGCCGAAATGTAATCTGAAAATAGTTTCACACGTAAGGAAATCTGCATATTAATGGAGATATTAAAACAAGAATATATATATATATATATGTGTGTGTATGTGTGTGTGTGTGTGTGTGTGTGTGTGTGTGTGTACACGAATGTCTTACGGTATGTATTCTAAATTCCGAATCTAGACACGCCTCGGGGCTGTCCTTATAATGAAATGCATAGAAAAGCAGCTCTCGAGGACTGGTTAGACGGTTCTTATTTATTTCAATTGACTTTTCTCTAAAGAATCGCAACACAGCTAATTAAAGCCAGTGGAGAAGCTATGCAGTTCGCATTGCTAATGAAAACGTGATGAAAAGCAGTGAACGTTGGGGGAAAATGTGATGTTGAGGTACTGGGTTCTTTTTTTTATATAACCTCTTTCGTAGTAGCGAGGGTCATGCACTCTAAATAGAAAAGTTTCATTGTCCCAGTTTTGTGAATTTTGAAGTGTCTAATGCGTTAGACGTTTCATATTAGTTAAATATTTCGTTAGATACTTTAGTAAATCAAATGAAATGTTTAAATTGTCATATTATAAGTTTTAAACAGTTGAAAAGATTGATCCGAATTGTCTAACAATGAAATGTCTAATGCGTGACAGTTTAAGGAGTCATACAAAGGAATACAAAGGAATACAAAGGACACCAAACAGCAACAGACTGGCTGGTCCGTACGAGGCTCTCTGTTTAACTTTTTTTTAGTGCGCAATTTTTCCGTGTGGCACTTCCCTCCCTTCCCCCTTGCCCCATGCGCAAAAAAGTAAGGAAAATCAAAGTTGTTTAATTCCTATTTTTATCTTAGGGATTTTTAGAGAAGAAAATCACTGATTTCAAACATATATGTATATATATATATATAATACAGGCAGCCATCTTGTCTGGGAATGTCAAATCGCACAGCGAAAACGTAACGCTAATCGAGTGGCGTTGCGCACTCACCAAAGGCGCGCCACTCGAGTGGCGATGCGCACTTGAAAGGTTAAGAAGGAAAGTTAAAAGATGAAAGAAAATTTAAAGACAAGTAAATTTTTAAAGCAAAGCAGAGAAAAGAGGTTAAAAAGGAAGGAAAGAAATTTAAAGAAAAAGTTAAAATTTTAAAGTAAAGAGGAGGGAATCCGACTAAAAATTCCACAACGCCTTTACGCGCTGACAAATGTTTCCAACTGAGGGTTTAAGGCAAGATAAGTAGTGTTGGGCACTAAAGCATTAATCCGATAACAGTTAATTAACGAAGTTAACTTTTTTTAACGGACTATTAACGGAAGTTAATTTCCATTTATCTTATCGGACCAGTTAACTTCCGATAACTCGATATTTAGTCTGTTAAAGTCCGTTAACACGTTAACTGCGAGGAGTCATTCACGGAAGATCACCGCTCCGCGAATGAATTCAAACCGCCATAACTTCAGTCTGCCAATTCCGTCCTCTGCCGCAGTGGAACGGCTCTTCTCTCTCGGCAAGGACATCCTGAGGCCCAAGAGGTCAAGACTGGCAGTTGGGCCTAACTTTGAGAAGTTGGTCTTTCTGAAGGGCAACCAGCACATTGTGTCATAGTCTTTAATAAATGTGCCTAAAATTTAATTTTACCTATCAGTTCCCGCCATAATAATTCTCTGGTAAATTAAAATTTAGTTAATAGTTAGTGGTTACAAGGGTTTCAAAACATGTAATCAGTACATTTTTATTAAAAATAAAAAAAAAGTTAAGCAAAAAAGTTGCAAAACTGATAAAAATACAGTTAAATACCTATTATTGTTGGATTTGCATAGATAAACATTTTCTATGGGTTTTAAAGCTTTTTCCTTGATTTTTTTAAATGTTAGTAAAGAAATAGTTATCGTTAACGGATTATCGTTAACTTCCGTTAACTTTGTAGTAAAAGTATCGGATTATCGTTATCGGAGTTAAAAATTGGGGTTAACGGATTATCGTTATCGAAGTTAACTTTTGGTTAACGGTGCCCACCACTGAAGATAAGCATCTAGTCTCTTTTTAAAGGACTCGACCGAATTACTTTGAAATACACTGTCTGGCAATCCATTCCACACAAATTAACTGTACGATTGAAGAAAAAAGTTCAGCTTCATTAGAATTAAAATGTTTACCCAATAATTTGAGACTGTTACCACGAGTTCTATCTGTATTTCTGAAGGTGAAATATTTTTCGGTATCGACATTATCAAAACTTTTAAATCATTTTAAACACCTGGATTAAACGTTTCTAAACGGGCAGCGTACGATTTGTTTCTAAGTAGAGGAGTCATCTTAGTAGCCCGTCCCTGCACTCTCTCGAGTCTGTCCTGTCGTAAATATGGGAACTAGAACTGAAAGCAGTATTCCAGGGGGGGCGTACTAAGGAATTATATAATGTTAGCACTGCTTTCTCCGACTTAAATTCAAATGATCTACCAATAAATACTAAGATTCTATTTGCTTTTCTGATCACTTAGATACATTCTTACTCGGTTTAAGAGTTTAAAAAAAGAGTAAAAAAAAAATTGCTTCACAGCATTACTCTTAGAAACATTTGACTTTCAATTTATACCTATTTCTTCCTGTAATTCACTCTGTACGTCTATCAAATAACTGGATCACCTGAAGATCAGGGCCCCCAACTTTCTTTAGTTAGCCTTATAAGGCTAACTAACGAAAATATTACGACCTAACCTAACCAATCGTTAGGTCAACTGTACGCCCTTGACGATTGGTTAGGTTAGGTCGTGATATTTTCGTTAGTTAGCCTTATAAAGTTAACTAAAGAAGGCTGGGGGGCCCTGATCTTCAGGTGATCCAAATAACTTCCTGTAATTTACATTATTAAAGGCATTTATCAGTTTTACATTAAATACTCGAATTAGTCCTTCTATACAGTAAGCCGACGCTTTTCAAGTGAATACATACTGCAACTCAAATAATCCTTCCTCAAATATTTTTCTTCTTAGTTCTGGATTCATTATGGTTGCTCTAGCTCGAAACCTTTCTAACTTATCAGTGCCTTTTCCTCTAGTATAGTAGTTTGTCTGTCTAACTTAAAGACTGAACCAAAGGCAGGTTTACTGTATATCAAGAGGCTTCAACTTCGGTGATCAACTTTTTGTACTGATAAGGAAAGGAGTGTGTTCCTCCGAGTTCTTTTCTTATAATATTTGTTTTCTATTCTTTTATACTTTAAGACCGAAAACTGAAGTAAACATTCGAAACGTTGACAAATAATGAAGAATGATGTCTGACATATGATGATGTCCGATGTTGTATGTTCATTTATACACACTTAAATGGCTACGGCACTTTGTACCAAATTTAGTATACATACAAAGGGAGAACCAGGAAAAGTTTTAGTAACACACTCGACCAGTCCCCTCTGAGGGGGGGTGGGGAACTGAGACGAGGTCCTCTAAATGCCTATGGTAATCTGTACCAAATTAATAATATATATATATATATATATATATATATATATATATATATATATACGAGTATATAAGGGCCACGAAACTCTTAAAAAGTTCTTGTAATGTATATTGTCCTTACGCATGTAAAATATAACTTTAAAAAGATTTCTTTATGGCGTGATAAAGGAGAAAACATTGCATGCTACACGGAAGCAATAAAGGAGATGCATTTTACACCTGTACAATTACAGATTTTAAATGAGCAGATGAATGATCTCGATAATTCCTGGTGTCATAAACACACCCATTTCGTTCATTGCACTTTTATAATTATTAGTGTGTATTATACAGTATATATACAGTTTGTGTATATATATATATATGTACACGTTTTGGTTAATCTTGGTTTTGCCTCATCCCGAATTGTTCATTTTGACGAAGGTCAAGCTTGTCATTTCACCTTAGACTTACAGTTTAACATGGAATCCGATCCACGCCCCACCAGCAGCCCAACGTCTTAACCACTGGGTTACCGAGGATGCCCATTTATCTACCAACCAATTTCTTTCTTGGATTCGTAGTCAGCGACGATAACCACTACACCACCGAGGAGCATTACTACACCACTGAAGATAGAGGAAATGAAAGATGAAGACTACTGGTCTCGACTACAATTCCTGAAACTCTACTCTGGAAAGAAGACGCGAGCGATGCACAACGATAGACATACAGCAAACACTCGAGAGTTTTGTCCCTAATCTTAGAAACAAAATAGACACAAGGTAGAATGAGAGAAGAGGCAGAATTTGTACTGTCCTAGCAGAGGTGGGACAGGGCGCCATGAAAACGAGGATGGAAAATACCCTCAGAATATGAGGCCCAAAACTTTTTAATGTCCAACTTGAATAATTTCAAGAATCAACTGGGCAGGTTCCTGTGCAAAGTCTCTGACTGACAATGGTACAAGGACAGGAGGAGATCGGAAATCAATTCTCTCCTCCACCAAATCCTGCAAATGAGGCGGGACGCTGCAGAAGGTTCGACCCCCAAGTTGCTCCTAAACCGTCGTTCAAACCTTCATAAAGTAAAGATAAGGTAATATATATATATAATATGTATATGGGATGAATTTCACAAAAACACGTGAAATGAATGAATGATGCAAAGCCACAAGGAAAAAGGAAATGATTCCAAGACCCTTCGTGTATTCAGAAGTACACCTCATCATTGCCTGATGAGGTGTACTTCTGAATACACGAAAGGCCTTGGAATCATTTTTCTTTTCCTTGTGCGTTTGCATCATATATATATATATATATATATATATATTAAGTGGAAAGAAAATTAAGTGGAAAGAAAATTAAAAGTTTAAAAAAAAATTTCAGATAGACCATCATTCCACCCATCAACCCATTTCAGGGTACGAGCAGCTCGCAGCTCGCAGCAGCACTGCCAAGTAAACAGGGGGGAGGGGGGTCAATGTACTGACAAGGTTTCCGTACGAAGCTCATCGCCACTGAAAGCAACAATGCTGCGTGTTATCCTAGTTCAAAGAATTGCCAAATTCGTATTCGTTTTTGCGCAATTTTCGTAAGTTTGTATTGCGGGTGCATGATTGTTCAGAAGCAAAATGCGCCGTAAGTTTGTAAGTTTCCTTCTCAAAACAGCAAAATTTACCTGTACACCCGTACACCCGTACTATCTGAGGCTTGCTCTACACAAACTGAACCAAAACCCACAAGTATTTGCAATCGCGAACCTTTTGTATACAGAGCTGTATTTTGACTTGTTCTTATTTTGTTTACTTCATCCGATCCGAGTTCACTCGTGTTCTCCTTCATTATATATACACAGGGTGAGTCACGACGAAATGTCATAACTTCGGGAGCTTATAGCTGAGGCCATTCTACGATTTCTGCAAGACGAACTGCCGCCACTGTTAGAAGATGGACCTTTGGCAACACGATTGCGTATGTACTTCCAACAAGACTGAGCTCCTCCCCATTTTAGCCATGTAGTGAGAACGTATGTCGATGATCCCTTCCCTGGTCGATGGATCGGTCGTGGTGGTGCACAAAATTGGCCCCCCAGGTCTCCGGACCTAACCCCTCTAGGTTTTTATCTGGGGGCGCATGAAAGAGCCGGTATACCGGAGAAAAGTGGAAACACGAGATGCATTGCTCCGTCGCATTTTGGATGCTGCAGCCCTCATAAAGGACAATTGTAATGAACTAATGCGAGCTACACGCGCGATTTACAGACGAGCCGCGATGTATATTGAGGCCGAGGGTAGTCATTTTGAACAGTTATTGTAAATTCATGAATAAAAACTTTAGCAGCTATTTGTTCGCTTATTCTTATTTTTAAACATTCAAACATCCATAGCTCCATAACCGATAACAATCGGACCTATGTTCATGTGAAGATTTTGACTGGGAATGACCTCAGCTATAAGCTCCCGAAGTTATGACATTTCGTCGTGACTCACCCTGTATATATATATATGATGAATAAAACCACGAAGGAAAGGAAACAGAATGGTGCTCAAGCGCTTTCGTCTAATGACATCCTCAGGAACACTGAAGTACATAAAGAGTTACAGCCTATATATAGGTTACAGGAAAAAAAAAAAAAATATATATATATATATATATATATATATATATATATTATATATATATACAATAAACGGAGAAACAAAAAGGATTGTGGGAGGGGCACACAAATTTATAAGGAAAAACTATCGATTTTTAGCACAAGATTAAATGAATTGTTTCCAACCAATGTTATAGATAAAAAAAATATATATATACAAATTTATACTGGAAATCTGCCCGGGTTTTA